>JAKSZT010054055.1:14104586-14240340 GCA_026826555.1 Tolypeutes matacus
TCTTCTCTTCTCTTCTCTTCTCTTCTCTTCTCTTCTCTTCTCTTCTCTTTTCACTGGCTAGGACCTTCAATATAGTATTAAATTGAAGTAGTGAAATGAAGGATGTTTTTAATGTGGGAAAGTGCGGGAGGGGAAGGGAATGGGTCATATGGGAATCCCCTATATTTTTTATGTAACATTTATGTAATCTAAAGTTTCTTTCAAGTAGTGATACTGGGTACTCTTTTCTTGTTCCTGATATTAAAGAAAATGCTTTTTCCTTCTTAACAAAGTGTTTTGTTTTGCTTTCAATACTGATAGATATTTATTTTTATTAAATAAATGTAAATCGATGTAAACTTTTCTACATCGATTAAGATTAGCATATGATTTTTTCTCATTTAATTTATGAATATGGTGAATGGCATTAATTAATTTTCTAAGTTAAAGCAACCTGGTAAAAGCAAAATGGTCAGTTTGAATTTCTGCCCAAACATCCATATCAGCAATGTAAGTTGTTTGCCTCAAGGCAGAGACAGTGTAAGAGCCATTGTAAGCTGTCTGATGCCTGAAAAATAAATCAAAGCTCATATTGTATTGAAGAACATCTTCATTTATACATGTTATGTTGCCCTCTGAGGGCTTTTTCTTGATGACAATTAACATACTTTTAAAAACCAGAAGTAACTTAGGTTTTAAAAATAGCATATATTCATCTTTGCTCTAAAATGTTATTTCTATGATAACATGATTTATGTTTTAATTTTTAAATTTTTATTTGAAAATTTTATTGTATTATAACATAAAGAAGAGTACATAAGTCATAAATATACAATTCAAGGTATTTTCACAAAGTAAATACCCATATAATCAGCAAAAAGATTAAGAAACAGACTATTATCTACATCCCCAAAGTACTCATTGTGACTGACCCCTTTCAGTTATCATTTCACTGTCCTGTTGTCTACCACCACTGTATATTAGTTTTATCTGTTTTTTAATCTTTCATAAATGGAATTTTACAGTATGTACTCTTTGGAGTCTAGTTTCTTTCCGTTCAAGCTTAAGTTTGTGAGATTCATTCATGTTGTTGTGTGTAATTATAGTTCAGTCATTCTCATTGTTGAATAGTATTCCATTATATATCTTATATTTTTAATCCATTCAGCCATAGATGTGATTTGAATTATCTTCCAGTTTGGGGATATTAAAAATAGTCCTATCAGTATTCTTGTACATGTCTGTTGGTCAACATATATTTAAGCCTCCATATGATGGGATTATTGGATCAAAGGGTATTTTATTTGTATGCACAATTTTTAGGATAGTATACTACCAAACAATTTTCAAATTGTATGTAACGATTTACGGTTACCATCAGCAGTATAGGAAACTTCAGGTTGCTCCACATTTTCACTAACATTGGTGTTGTGAATCTTTTTTTACTTTAGCTATTCTGGTTGGTATATAGTGGTCTCTCATAATGGTTTTAATTTCCACTTCTCTGATGACAAGTATCAATTTTTCCTATATTAATTGGCTATTTAAATGTCTTGTAAAGTGGCATAAATTCTTTTGCCTATTTTTGGAGTGTTGTAATTTTCTCATTGATACATAGATGTTCTTTATATATTCTGGACAGATTTTAAAAATCTGTTAAATTGTTTACTTTGCATGTTTATAACTGTTTAGTCTAAGTTCTACCCTTTGGTCATTGTGTGTAGATAACACCTTGATTATGATAGAAAAGTTGACTATAACCTATAGAAAATAATAGCTTTTGTATTTTCTTCTTTACTATACAGAAACTTAAAAAGAAAGTAGTTGATAGGTAAAGTGTTTTGGTTTTTTAATTGGTTTAGAATCTGATGGTCAATTTCTGCAAAATATCAACAGCAGCTTGTTTAAATGGTAAAACAAACACAAAGAAAACTAGAAACAACCCAAATGTCCATTAAAGGGAATATATAAATTGTGGTATAGTCATACAATGGATTATTACAATAGCAATAAAAAGGAGCATAAGACGTGTTCATTTTTATTTTAAAATATCTCTCCATCTCTAGATCCACACCTCTAGCCCACGTTATCATAATCTCTTGAAAAACTACTCCAATAGTCTCTTACCTGAATTCCCTGCTTCTTGTCTATCACTCTTATTTTGAAAATGCAAATTGTATCACATCACCTAGTCACATCCCCACCTTAAAAATTCAATAGCTTCCCAGTGTTCTTAGGCTAAGATTGAAATCCTTAACATACTGTATAAGACAATGCAAGGTCTAGCTTAGGTATCCAGTCTCAAATCATACTACACATTACAGTCACTCTGGCCTTTCAAACTATCCAACATGCTAAGCTCCTTCCTAATTCAATGCTTTTACACCTAGTTTATCTTGTTTGGAATTATCTCCATCATCATACCCCATCCCCATCATGGTTAATGCCTAATCATTCTTCAGATCTCAGCTCAGTTGACTTCTTGGAACATATTAACAGTAGCAGACCGATTCAGGGCCCCCTAATGATCACTGTATCTATATTTACCACTAAATTCAGCTTGTTATACATTCACTATTGTGTTTATTTGATTAATGTCCCGTTTCTGTAGTAAACCATTAGGATAGGGACTAAGGCTGTGATATATGGATTTCATACGTAGTGAGTGAATGGATGAATGTACTAATCGATGACTAAATAGAAAAGACATAGAATGCTTAGGTTCAAGGCAACTCATCTAACTTTTAAAATAATTTTTATTTTAGGGGACTGGATGTGGCTCAAGTGGTTGAGTGCCCGTCTCCCACATGGGAGGCCCCAGATTTGGTTCCCAGTGCCTCCTGAAAAAACCAAACAAGCAAAACAAACGAAA
Organism: Tolypeutes matacus; assembly: GCA_026826555.1. NCBI lineage: Eukaryota > Metazoa > Chordata > Mammalia > Cingulata > Chlamyphoridae > Tolypeutes > Tolypeutes matacus. The sequence continues at coordinate 14,107,438 of JAKSZT010054055.1, forward strand.
AAACCAACTCGGGGAAGCCAATGTGGCTCAGTGGTTGAGCTCTGGCTTCCCACATACGAGGTCCTGGTTTCAATCTCCTGCTCCCGGTACCTCAAATAATAATTTTTATTTTAGAATTTTAGTTTACAGAAAAGTTGCAAGAATATTAGAGTTCCCATATACCCCATACCCAGTTCCCCTTATTAACATTATTCTGGTACATTTCTCACAACTAATGAACCAATATTGATACATTATTAACTAAAGTCCATAGTTTATTCACATTTCCTTAGTGTTAATATGCTTTTTCTGCTCCAGCGTCCCCCTCCAGGATACCATATTACATTTAGTTTGTCATGTCTTCCTGGCTCCTCTAGATTGTAACAGTTTCTCAGACTTTTTTTCTTTGTAATTATCTTGACAATTTTGAGGAGTCCTTGTAAGGTATTTTGTAGAATGTCCTTCAATTTGAGTTTGATGTTTTCTAATGGCTAGATAGGGGCTAAGGATTTTGGTGAGGAAGACCACAGAAGTGAAGTACCATTTTCATCACATCATAGCAAGGGTACATGCTATTAACATCACTTATCAGCAACAATATTAACATTAATCACTTGTCTGAAGTTGTGATTTTTAGTTTTCTCCACTGTAAAGTTACTCTTCTCATCCCCTTTTTATAATGTCCCCTCTAGAAGGAAGTCACTGTGCACATCCCACACTTAAAGCATGGGAAGTTAAGCTCGACAGCCTTGAGGGAGGATTATCTACACAAATTATTTGGAGTTCTCTATACCAGAAATTAATTTATTTCCCCCAATTTATTTATTTATTCAATAATTTATCAGTAGGGACTCATGGATATTTAAATTTTATACTTTGGGTTATAATCCAATACTACATTATTTATTTTGTTGCTCATATTATTCCAGCTTTGGCCATTGAGAGCTCTTTCAGTTGGCTCCTGTGTTACTTTGATATGCCTCTATCATTTTGTGTTTTGGATACTTCCTTCATGGCACTGCAAGATGTCCCAGGCTCATCTTATGAATTTCCTGTACTAGTCTTAGAATCAGCCATTTCTTCCAGGAGCTCTGGTTCCATTTACTGGAGAATAATTTAGAAACCAAGATCTGAGCACTGAGTGCACTTTGCTACTGGAGTGTCATTGTATTGCTCTGGCTCTCTCAGTGGAGCTAGGAAATATATGTGTATACTACCCTGTGAATACACACTTAGCTATAATTATTTCTCTCTATATATCCATCTCTGTATTGAGCTAAATATGAGTTCATACTGATGTCTGTGACTTTCATCCAACACCATATGAATCATGCTAGCCTTTCCCCCTAGCTTATCTGTAATCTCCTACTCCAGTGAGAAATCTGGCTCTTACCATACATTATCCATTTTCGTAAATGTTCAATTCCAGCACATGGATAATGCTTTCAGAATTGAAATCCCCATGGAAAATAACTTTATCAGCTATGGTATAGTACTTATTTACAGTTCCTTTTGTCTTTAGTTTTACAGTGTCTATTCATTTTCAAATGAATAGTACCTTTTCCCTCCACTTCCTTCAGTGGGGTATGCCATGATTTATAATTTAGTTATATTTTTTTTGTCACAATCTGCATTCCATCCTGGGCTCCCCCAATCTCCTAAATGATTTTTAAATTTGCATACATTAACATTCACTCTTTGTGCTGTAAAGTTCTATGGGATTTAATAAACGTACAGTGTGGGGTGTATACCACTACATTATTGTACAGAATAGTTTTACTACCCTAAAAGAATCTGCTATGCTTTATCTATTCAACCCTCCCCATATCCATCCAATTTTAAGAAATATTGATTGATGATGATGGCAATGATAGCTAAAAGACCTAACCAGTTGCCAGATAGACCATTCAAGAAATGTGGATAATTGTACACATGCAAATCACCAAATAGAAGTGGTATACTTCTGTATGAACATGAGGTACTTATTTTTACCAAAAATTCAAATATTTTTGAAAAACTCTTTGAAAGAATCTTCAATTAAAATTTTTATTGAGATAATTATAGATTCACATATGCTTTACCCAGTTTTCCCAAATGGAAATATGCTTTACCCAGTTTTCCCAAATGGAAATATTTTGTAAAACTATACTATAATATCACAACCAGGATATTGACATGATACAATTCACTGATATTATTCAGATTTCTGGTTTTACTTGTATTCATTTGTATTTAGTTCTATACAATTTTATCATGTGTTGGTTTATATATCCACCACCATAGTCAAGATACTGAACAGTTCCATCACCACAAGTATCCCCTCGTGTTGCTATTTTATAACAAAACCCACTCTCTTCTCCATTCTCTAACCTTTTCCTCAGCCCTAGAAACCACTAATCTGTCTTCTGTTTCTAAAATTTTATCATTTAAAAAATGTTTTATAAATGGTATTGTACTGTGTCATCTTTTGAGAATGAGATTGTTTTTTTCTTTTTTCGCTCAGCATAATTCCCTGGAGATTCATCCAAGTTAAAGCATGTATCTGTAGTTTCTTCAGTTTTATTGCGGACTAGTATTTCATGGTATATATGTACCACATATTTAACCAGTCCATTATTGAAGGATATCTGGGCTGATTCCAGTTTTTGTTTTTGGATTTAAAAAAAAAAAAAAAAGTTGCTGTTAACATTCATTAAGGTTTTTGTGTGAACTTACATTTATTTCTATGGAATAAATGTCCAAGAATGCATTTGCTAAGTCATATGGTAATTGCATGTTTAGTTTTTAAGAAACTGACAAGCTATTTTACAGAGTAGTTGTTTCGTTTTATATTCCCACCAGTAGCATATGTGAATCACATTCACAATATTGCATATTGTGCTTTTTAAATTTTTGATACTCAATATTTATTAACCTGTAGCCATTTTCAGTGTTTATACATTTCTAAAGTTTTTAGAAACCAAAAAAATGAGTGGACAAAAATCTACATCTTTGTATCAAATTGTGCAATAATTACACACATCATACCTGCTTTTAAAGTTTCAAAACTTTTTCATACTCAAAATTTCTAAACTAGTTATTCAATAGAGAGATTTAAGAATTTAATAAATTACTCTGAACATTATTGACTCTGTAGCAGTCTTGTCCGTTCAACTGAAGATCCAATGTCAGTCCCATATATGTTGCAGCTCTGTATCCTGTCTTATGGTGAAGAATTTTTTATACTTTCTACACATTGGTGATAGACTTTGATTGAAAAGCAATGCATACTCAAAAATCAAATTCTAATAGCCAACCTATGAAGCACTCAAAATAGAAAAGACTTTTAGATCAATGATAGCCCTATGTTTTTTAAACTAATAAACATGATGTTATTTAAACATGATGTTATTGTGAATTGTTGTTTTCATTGATCAAGGAACTCTGAGCACTGTATAAGTAACAATGACCCCCCTTTTTTTTTTTTTTAGGTACTGGGGGCTGAGGATTGAACCCGGGACCTCATATATGGGAAGCCGGCACTCAACCACTGAGCCACTTTGGCTCCTCTGAGTTGTTTTTTTTTTTTTTTTTTAAAGATTTATTTATTTACTTTATCCATTTTAAACCCCCCGTGCCCCATCTGCTGTTTTGTGTCCATTCGCTGGGCAATTCTCCGTGTCTGTTTCCTGCCATCTCTTCTCATCTTCCTCCTCCAGTCTTCACCAGGATTCGATCCTGGAGACCTCCGATGTAGGAGAGAGGTATTCTGCCGCCTGCGCCACCTCTGCTCCTGGCTTCTGGAGCTTTCGGAGCATCTCATCTAGTCTCTCCCCTGTTACGTCATCATCTTGCTGCATGGCTCCCAGGGCCCGACGGCTCAGCAGCACACAGAGCCTGGCAGCCCATGCGCCTTCTATATATATATATATATTTTTTTTTATTTTACCGGGAGGTCCCAGGGATCGAACACAGGTCTCTCCATGTGGCAGACGGATGCCCAACCATTTGAGCCACATCCGCCCCCCTCTGAGTTGTTTATTTCGTTTGCTTTTGCTTCTTGTTGTTGTTGTTTGTTGTTAGGAGGCACCGGGTACCGAACCCAGTACCTCCCATGTGGGAAGCAGGCACTTGACTGCTTAAGCCACATCTGCTCCCTAGCAATGAACTATTTTACTAATACTGATACAAAATTTTGTTTCAGGATCTTATTAAAAAGTTTAGTTTTAAAAATATGTAAGGGTAAAATTCTGAGGAAATAAACCATCTTATAAAATTGATTAATTTATGTTCTCTAGGGAATTCTGAGGGTTTCTTGGTGTTTACCTACGTTGATTTTGTAATAACTGGACCCCATTGCATAGAAATCTGACAAGTAGATAAAACACTTGAATTTAAATCACAATTTCTGTTACTGGCTTTTGTCTTCTTTTTCATTTATTTCTGCTATTACCTTCATGATTAATTTTTTTTTTTTTAGATTTTATTTTTATTTATCTATCCCCCCTTTCCCCCCTCTGCTTGTGCTCGCTATCTGCTTTCTGTGTCCATTTGCTGCACATTTCCTCTGTGTCTGCTTGTCTCCCTTTGTTGCATCATCATGCTGCGCCAGCTCTCCACGGGCTCGGGCCAGCTTGCCCTCACCAGGAGGCCCCGGAACCAAACCCAGGGCCTCCCATATGGGAGACGGGAGCCCAACCACTTGAGCCACATCTGCTTCCCTTCATGATTAATTTTTACTTTCTTTGCATTTACTCTGTGTCATTTTCTAGCTTCTTGGAAAGGATAATTCAGTTATTTGAAAAATTTAAATATATTTCAGGCTATAAGTATATTTCTCAGTATTATTTTTGCTACATCCCTTGTATTTTGAATTGTGGGTTCTTTCCTTATCTCATATAAAGATTTCATGAATATTGCTGTTTTCCTCTAAAACCATATCTTTTTGAAGAGTATGTTTTAGTGTAAGCTTATATGATTCTTTTGCTAACTTTGTATTGACTTTTTGTTGTTGTTATGTATTGACTGTATTTAATTGTTGTTAGAATGTGGACATAATGATAAAGATTCTTGAAATTTGTTGAAAGTCCCTTTGTAATCTAGTACATGGTTTTATATATATGTTTATTTGTTATTTAATTATTTCCTTTTTTTTCCTGTATAGTTTTTACTTGTTTGCCTTTGGAATCTCCTGCTTATATATTTACTCAAATCAGGTTATTAAAGACATTTTTCAAACAGTGTGCTTAGGTGCCTATGATCTTAATTAAGAGGATCAACAACAGCAGCTAACATTTACTGAGCTTTTACCATGTGCCAAGAGTCATTCAGAGCTCTCTAAAAAGTTAATAAATTTAACTTTTATTAACTTTTGAAGTTTATTAACTCTATGAAGGACTATTGTTCTCCTAATTTTATAGATAAGGAAAGACAGAGTGTTTAATACACTTGCCATAAGCTGCATAGTAGATAATACTTTAAACAAATCTATGCAAATTTTTTCAGTTAGACACACGAAAATAATTTTTCTCCCCTTTTTAGTTATTAGAAAAATTAAAAGAACGTTGGCTTTACACTGGTTTATGGCATAATCTGGAGGTGGTGAAGACAGTCATTGTAGAACCACAAGGAGGAGACAAAACTGATTTTGATGAATTACTGCAGTTGTACTATGATGCAATCAAGTACAAAGGAGAGAAAGGTAATTGGAAATTATTTCATGGCCAATGGTAACATTTTTATTATAAAGTAAGAAGAGGCTGGTGCTGTTAGAATTCTATTTACATTATCTTTTTAAATGAATTGCACTTAAGGGAAAAATTGTATTTTATAATCCTGGGTAAAAAGAAAATGTTAGGTAAAGGAATTCTTTTATTCTTTTCTTTGTTCTCCTATAAATGTTTTCACTTGGGTATGCCCTATATTTTTATGCAAATATGCTTTGTGCTCATTTTCTATTGCATAAGATAAACTTTCAAAAAATGACTGGAGAATCAATTTCAAAGTTAGAGAATGTCCACAAAGAGTTTTATATTAGGGACTAATAGTAGTTTATGAACATCAGAAAGATACATAACATAACTGTCAATATAATTTTATAAGATTATATAGACTTTCTGTGTGTGTGTGTTTTAAATGCTTTTCATTATAATATTGATTTAATAAGGTAGATAGTATAAATTAAAGCTATTTAAATTGTTCTTATTTACTGGTGCTAAAGGTAGTGATTGCAGTTTCAAGTTGTTTTTTGTTGTTTTGTTTTTTTGTTTTCTTCTTTTTCTTTTTAAAGGGAGGGTTACATCATTCCCAGAAATACTGTAATGCCGAGTCAATTCGTGGAATGAACGGAGCAAGCTCCTATTCCATCTCTCTGCTCCAAAAATCCACTTAATATATTATCCACAGATAGAGGTTGTATTAAACTGAAAAGAACAGCTACTACACTTGACCTTAACCAAAAGGCTGAGATGCAGTGCAATTTCAGTTTTTATAAGATAAAATATTGATTCATATTTGCTCTGTTCATATGCAAGTTGCTACCCTGATGTGATCTTATGTTTAAGTTACTTAGGAGATTCACAGTTTATAAATTTGCTTGGTACTATATTGCATCTAAATATAATTTTTTCACTGGTTTATTTAAAGACATTGAACTTTTAAAACTGTATCTCATAAAGTACAAATAAGTATTTTGCTTTTTTTTTTTTCAAAATTTTATTTACAAACACTTATTTTGATTTTTAAAGTTTGCTACTATGATTACTTAAATAATCATATCTTTTCAAAAGTGACATTAATAAGCAATTTCTGGGAATTTTGAGTGTGCTTTTAAAATCGTTTATTTTCTGTTGCTGAAGATGGAGCCCTCCTGGTAGCAGTTTGTCGTGGTAAAGTGAGCGAGGGCCTGGATTTCTCAGATGACAATGCCCGTGCAGTTATAACAATAGGAATTCCTTTTCCAAATGTGAAAGATCTACAGGTAAGTCATCAAAGCCTTAAGAAATGTTATTTATCATAGAACTCATTGATTTTGTATGAAGTTAATTATACATTTTCCTTGTATCCTCTGACATTTTACTTTTTTTTAAAAAAAATTATTTATTTCCCCCCCCTGGGCCCCCCCCCTTGTTTTTGCTGGCTGTATGCTCTCTGTGTCCATTTGTTGTGTGCTCTGTTTGCTTGTCTTTAGGAGGCACCGGGAACCAAACCCGGGATCTCTCATGTGGGAGAGAGATGCTCAGTCGCTTGAGCCACCTCAGCTCCCTGGTTTGTTGTGTCTTTCATTGTCTTTCCTCTTTGTGTCTCTTTGTTGCATCATCTTGTTGTGTCAGGTTGCTGCACCTGCCCATTGCACTAGCTCGCTGTTTTGCCCATCTTCTCCAGGAGGCACCAGGAACCAAATCGGGACCTCCCATATGGTTGGTGGGAGCTCAACTGCTTGAGCCACATCTACTTCCAAGACATTTTATTTTAAATCTTTGGTGAATCTGAATGAGTGAGAAAGGTTTAGCAGATACAGGCTTATTTTATTTTTAACTTATACATCTTTTGTTCAACAAGAGTGATTTTCAAAGTGTGGTCCCTTGGAAAGGAGCATTAGCATCATCTGGGCACTTAATAGAAATGAAATATTTGGGCACCATCAAGACCTACTGAAACAAAAACTTTAGAGGTGGAGTCCAACAGTTTGTGTTAGCCAGAGACTCATGTAATTCCCCAGGGAATTCTGGGGTCATTGTCTACCCTTCCCTCCAATGCCTTGCTCTGCAGAGTTCAGCCATTTCAGTTGCTCCAAACTCTGATCTCTTCCTCTTCAGCTCGGCAGGACAACTGTATTCTGCCTATACTCCAACTCTGTAGTGTTGTCAAGAAATTATACCCAGGCAGAGAGCTGGAAATCATGGAGTTCACCTAATGAATCTCCTTATCTCTGGAATTGCAATCTTTTGCTAATTGTTGTCTATACCCTGGAAAAAGTTGCCTTATCTGTTTTGTCCAATTCTGTAGTTATTTACAGTAGGAGGAATTAATTCCAAAACCATTTAAACCATCTTGGCCAGAAACAGGAGTTTGCATCATTATTGCTGATTGTCTGCTAAACATTATATTTGAAAAATTATAGAAATAGTTTGAGGTCTAAGGTGGTGTTCTCTTCCATTAGGGAGGATTTTCATTTACTTCTTCCAGGCATTTGAAGGTGCTTTCCATCTGAGACCAGGGTTTGAGGTTTTCTGGCCACGGAGCTCACCCCATTGAGCACAATCCATATCTCTTCTGCCAGGGTACAACCTATTGTTTCATTCTAGAGCATAAGTTCTTTCACTTGGCAGTTAATCATCTTTAGTTATCAATATTTTACTGGGCACCATGAGTTATATAATTTTCACTTTTATTTCGCTAGATCATAGCAGTCTTTGGGTAGCGTTAATAATAACAGCAATAAGCAGTATTTCTCTGGTTAGCTACTACTTTTTCCCATAATCTCTGGACCTCTTCTCAGTTTCTGAATTTCTTCAGAGGGTGCTTCACATGATGATTCATAATCTAATCTTTTAAACCTCCACTGACTTTGGTGGCTTCCACTCCCTTTCTCCAACTACCAGCCTCACCACTGAGAGCGTTGAATACCATGCTGGGCTGTGTCATGTATTCTAAAATGGCTAATGCTGCCTCTGACTACTGCTGCTACTAAAACAGTGGACAAACCTTCAAGAAAAAGTATTGTGTTCCCCATCAACAGCATTAATGCTGCATTCCACTGAAACCAGTGGCATTGCTATTGACACTAGTACTGTCTCCTTTTGATGTCTTATCCTTTTATCCTGGACCTACATTATTAAACTAATGCTGCTTTATTAAAGTGGAGAGTATCCCTTTCCCCCTCTTTTTACCACACTCTGTTGCCTTGTTTCTAATGTTATATATAAATTTTTCCTCTAAAATTAGCTCTTTCAATTTTTGCTTGTACCTTTTCTCTTTCTTGGATCTAGACATGAATTCTTGACAGCTGGAAGAGAATATAAACTTCATTAGGATGTATTAAATAGTACACTCACAAAGTAACAAGGCCTGAAAGGATTCATATCAAAATCATAATAGTGATTAGATCTGAAGAAAAGAGAAGGGAGTGATATTGGAAGTAGTTATCAAAAGGGACTTTACCTTTTTCCATCATGTTCTTTTTTTAATTAAAAAAAAAGTTTTAAGAAAATATGAATATACAGATGCTTATTAATGTTATTCTTGGTATTTTGTTTTTGGTTTTGAATTCTTAAAATTTTAAAAATAGGTTACTTGTGAAGAAAAAAAATCACATTACTTTCTACTTTCTCCACTCCCACCCCCACCAACTCTGATTCTGGGCATTCTTATTGCACAATCTAGGATTCTATTTTTCTTTTCTTTTCTGTCTTTTTTTTTTTTTTTTTTTGCAGTTGTAGGTTTACAGAAAAATCATGTAAAAAGTACAAAATTCTCATAGCTCTCCTCTCTCACAGTTTTCCCTGTTCACATTTTGCATCAGTGTGGAACATTTGTTACAATTGATGAAACAATATTATTATAATTATGCTATTAACTTTAGCCTACTATTTACAGGATTACATCTTTACATTGTATATAAGTTACCACACAGTTCTATGAGTTTTTTTGTGTGTGTTTGGTAAATTATATACAACCTAAAATTTGCTTTTTTGTCCCTTTTCAAATATACATTTCATTGGTGTTAATTACATTCACAAAGTTTTGCCTCTATCGCATCATCCATTGCCAAAACTTTTCCAGTATCTCAAACAAACTCCTTATCAATTAAACATTAACTCCCCATTCCCCTCTTACCCAGCCCCTAATAACCTATATTCTAGTTTCTGACTTTATAAATTTGCATATACTGCCTTTTTTTTTTTTTTAAGATACTTAGATTACATAAATGTTACATAAAAAATATAAGGGATTCCCAAATGCTCCACTCCTAACCCCTCCCACACTTTCCCACATTAACAACATCCTTCATTAGTATGGTAAATTTGCTAAAATTGATGAACACATATTTTGGAGCATTGCCACTATGTATGGATTATAGTTTACATTATAGTTTATACTCTCTCCCACACAATTTTGTAAGTTATGACAAGATATATAGTGGCCTGTATCTATCATTGCAACATCATTCAGGACAATTCCAATGTCCCGAAAATGCCCTCATATTATACCTACTTTTCCCTCTCCCTCCCCTCAGTACCTCCAGTGGCCACTGCCTCCATATCAATGATAAAAGTTCTTCCATTGCTAGAATAACAATAAATCTATAGTAGAATAACAGTAAGTCTACTCTAGTCAATTGTTCATTCCCCAATCCTGAGGATTCTGGGATGGTGATGCTTACTCCACCTCTAATTGAGAGGGGGCTTAGATCCCATGGGACAGATGGATGGGATTATCTTGCTTGCAGTTGCAGACTCTCTCTGTTCCTTGGGATGGTCATTGTCCATCATAATCTCCTTGTTAGTTGTCCTAGGTGAGTCCAGTGAATTGGAGAGTAGGTTTTGCAACTCTGTTGAGATTCAGGGCCCAACTGGCACATGGACAGCCCAAAGATTTTAAGACTCTTGGACATACAGCTATCAACTCTAGTACTAACTATAGATTCAAATAGAAGGGGCAGAGGAGCCATTGTAGGGAAACCACAAATGAGTACAACTCTTTCACACTGGGGAGCATAAATTCCAAGGTAAGGCCAACTGGCAGGGCACCAAACTCCTAAGCTGTATGCCCTGCCTATTGTGTCTGGATGTCTCTATAGCCTTCAGGAGACCCACTATTTGAGGCAATATTTACTGTGGCAGTCAATGAGATCCTGCTGAGATGTGCATAAGCGTAACCTCTGGAATGACCTCCTGACTCACTTTGAAGTCTTTTAGGCATGTAAACTCATTTGTTTTTACCCTTTCCCCCTTTTGTTCAAGGTCTTTTTTCAGTTGCATTACTTGGTAGTAATCCCTTGGTGCCAGGGAGGCTCATCCCCAGGAGTCATGTCCCATGCTGACGGGAAGGTAATGCATTTATTTGCTGAGTTTGGCACAGAGAGAGTCATGCCTCTCCTTGGGCAGAAGCTATAGTCTAATGACATCCTTTTGTCTGAAAATTCTTTGCCAGAGATAGAATTAATTAAGGCTGTTTAGGAATTTAAGATGGGAGACAGCAGCTATGATATGAAACTATTTTGAAATTAAGGGTTCTACTGGAGTCTGTCGGCCCCATCCTATGGATAGACAGTTTAGGTTTTACTAACTTTACTTTTATTCTTTTGATAGTTTCTACTGTTCCAGGTACTACAACCAGAAATGGTCATATCTGATGGAATAAGAGTCTATTTCTTCCAGTAGTTCTTTTTTAAAGAGGAAGGAAGCCATCCCTAAAAACCTACCTTCACACCTCTCCTCTCATCTCACTGGCCAAAAAGGGATCATAGATTTATAGAAATTATATAGTTACAGAAAGGAATGCTCAATCCCCAGCATCTTAAACTCTTCCTAATACATAGTGGAACACAATAAATGGAGGAGGTATCTTAGATGGATTATACTGGTTATTACACTTTATATTAGTTTTCTATTGCTGCATGACAAATTACCACAAACATAGGGACTTAAAACAACAAATATTTATTATCTCACCATTTCCATGGGTCAGGAGTCTGGTCATGGCTTAGCTGGATCCTCTGCTCAGTGTTTCACATGGCTGCAATCATGATGTTGGCCAAGCTTTGTTCTCATCTGGACCTTGGGGTCTTCTTCCAAACTCATTCTGGTTGTTGGCAGAATACATTGCCTTATGGCCATAGAACTGAGGTTTCTTGCTGATTCTGCTAGAGGCTACTCTTGGTTCCTGGTGGCTATTCACATAATCATGGGAGTAACTATCCCCTCACCTTTGCCATATAATGTAAATTATCAAGACGGAGACTATCCCATTCCCCTTGCCATATTGTTTTGGCTAAAAGCAAGTCACAGGTTCTGCCCATGCTCAAGGGGAGAGTATTATAAATGGGCTTGACTCTCTGGGATCACCTTATGTGTGTCTGCCTCATTCTTCTTTGTAAAATGAGATGAGCTAAATTCTTTGCATAAATGGATGTTGGGAAACTAAAACTGTGTTTTAGTGAAAATTCCTGGACCTTAAATTGTACTTTATAGGTTTCTTTTATATTAACATCCAGTAAATCAGGTAAGAATAAGTAGAAGTTATTTATAAATGAAAACTTTAAATATTCTGTTTTGTAGAAATGAAACCATCTATTTCTGTATCATTTTCTCTGTCAATTGAATTCATATTCTAAAAGATTTATAAGAACATCTAAGTTAGAAAAGTGATCTGAGTGGGAAAAAGAGGGCAATGACATTAATTTTATGATACTAAATTTTTTTTATCTTAAATTTGAGAAACAGATTATGGAAGTAAAAATTAAAATACATTTTAAAATACTAACTTAAGACTCTTCTGTTGAAATAGCAGAGTTTGGCATTTAGAGAAACAGAAAAATGTATTTTAGAGCCAAAAATATGACTTCTTTGGCTGTGACCAGGATTTCCTCTTCCCACCTTGGGGACTAGAAAGTAGCAGGAGGAAAGTTTCATTTTGGAGCCAAGCGTGACTTCTTTAGTTCAAGTCATAATTTATTGCACATACCTTAGGGACCAGAAAATAAAGAAACCCACTATGAAATGTTGATAATGGGCCACTTTGAAGGGCAAATATGAAGCTAACTTTCCCAGTGAGGACTTTTTTTTTCACGTCTACCTTTCCAGATGCTTCTGATCATTCTGTAAGGACATGCTTAATTGTATGATAGTTTAAAAAAAAAAAAAAAAAAAAAAAAACCTTTCCATACACTAAACCAAATTATTTGAGGGGTGGTAGAGTGAACTAAAGTCTTTATGTGACTAGATATTGGTGGAAAAGTATAACCAAAAAAAGGTTGCTTTTTTAAGGCAATTAGTGTAACAGGCCTGCCCTTTTTATGAATATCTAAAACAAATCCTTTTAGCCAATTACTATGATCTAACAACTACAAAAACTTTCATCTTTTTAATTCAGGCATCTACATCTCATATTGGTAGCATGGACGTAGTTTGTGAGACATTATGAGGTAGAATATTTTATATTTTTAAATCGCTAGTTATTTGTATTTCCTTAGCAGAGTTTAGTAGTATATAAAATATTCTACTTTCATGGGTTTTGTTTTGTTTTTTTATTCCTCTGAGGAAAAGATCATAAAACCAAGATTTGTAACTAAAAATTTTTAAAAACTTAAAAAATATTGAAGTGGTATATTGGATTTTTTAAATTGGTTTAATAAAATTTGTTCATAATATTCCATGTAAAAATATGCTTACAATGATTAACATAATTTATTAAAGTAATAAATTTTATATTTGCATATTATTTCTCTTTAGTAATATAATATATTGAGTTACCACAGTAGATTGTTTTATGCATTGTGGGATGTTTAGTAGCATCCTTGGACTCTACACACTAGATGGATAGTAGCGCATCCATTCCCCAGTCATGGCAATCAAAATGTCTCCTGACATTGCCACAGGGGCAAAATGACTTTCAGTTGATAACTGCTGTAAGACATAAAGTGTAGGTTGCAAAATAAAACGAAAAATTTGCATTTATTTTAAAATTTGTATCAAGCTGAAAAAAGTCCAATAAAGCTTTATTAAGACTACTATATACTAAATACTAAATGATTGTTATAACAACAATCCCATAGTCTCTACCCCACTCCCAGCTTCCAACAGACATTAACTTCTTTTTAATTGCTTCATCTAGTATATACCTCCATATTTTATCTTTATTTAATCAGTTTTAGGTATTAACTATTAAATTCCTATATGAGGAATAGGATTTTATCTCAATCCTCTTTTCTAATATCCTCCTGTTATAGTTATAACACAATTTTTTTTTAATCCATAATCATGATTTACATTATTATGACAACGAACATATTGTTCACTATAGTCCAATGATTCCACTTCCTTTTTTGAACAACTTTTTATTTTTACTGAGTTAATAATGCTCCTACCCTTCCACCATTTTCCTTTGTGGTTGTGTGTGTGCATGTACGTTTGGGCAAGATGTTTTGTGTTTTGCTTTTTTTTTTTTTTTTTAAAGATTTTATTTATTTATTCATTTATCCCCCCCTTGCTGCTTGTGCTCGCTGGGTCAGCTAACCATGCCGTGCGGGCGGGCTTGCCTTCACCAGGAGGCCCCGGGAACCGAACCCGGGGCCTCCCATATGGTAAACGGGAGCCCTACTGATTGAGCCACAGCCGCTTCCCGTGTGTGTTTTGCTTTTTTAAAGATATTTTTCTGAATAAATCTTTTGTTAACCTCTAGCAACTCTATGAATTGCCTTTCAATACAATTTTCCTGTCAAATCTGCCAGAAAATATGTTAGTTCCTTCCCCACCCTGCCACCCCCACCTTCTGGAGACATCCCTTCTGGAGCAGCCTGATCTACTACATTAATCAGGACTATTTGTTCTTTAAGACTGCTGAACTGCCAATATCCTGAGATTTCCCTTTGCTGTCATAGGACTTTTTGTTTTTTTTTTAGCTTAAACAGCAGGAATCTATTGTCTCATGGTATGGCAGTTTAAAGATTTTTTTTTAAAACAGATGAATTTTATTGGTATATATTAATAAAGCATACAATTCATCCAAAGTGTACAATCAGTGCTATTTGGTATAATAACATAGTTGTGCATTCATCATTTCAATCATTGCATCTTAGGAATTTGATTTGCCTCTTTTCTTTGTTGGATTCCCCATTTCTTAGGTCTCAGATTTTCCTCCCATTCTTAACTCTTTCAACTTTGTGGTACACATGAGAGATCTATGAGAGATCTTGCCATATTCTAGGGCTGTATTGGAGAAGGGACCTGTCTTTGTCACTTGCTGAATGCAGCATAACTCAATTCCCTTAACAAAGCCTCTTCATATGACTTATTCCTTTAAGGGCCCATGGTTCCATTTATAGACTCATACTGCTTTCTACCATAAGGTAGTATTTCATTTTGTTAATTGATATAGCTGGAAGAGTTTATTCATAGTTATTGGACTTTGGTATGCTGCTTTAACAAGGAAAGCTCTAAATTGTAAGATAATTGAATGAAATAATGTTTAGACTAATAGGAGACCAATCATGCACTCATTCTCATGGGTTATACCACTAGCATATTTTATATGGTTCTGCTTTCAAAAACAGCTCATAGGTTGCAAAGTAACCAAAAAGTATTATGGAGGATATTAAAGATTGTAAATGTTAGCTATAATTTCTCAGAATATTTAAGATCAAATGTAGAAGTTACTTAGAAAAAGGTTTGTTTCAAAACTGTTTGAACACTGTTCTCTATGTGTCCTGCCAATGTACATATTTTCATTGATATTTGAGAGAAAAGTAGCCACTCCATAAACAGAAAAAACTTATAGGTTGCCTAAAACAGTGTGCCTGTATATTGAATAGTATAGTCAAACCTTCCTCAGAGAGAGTTAGGTGTAAAACCCTGATTTGGGGTAAACAGCCCAAGATAATGGCTAGATGACCCACTTAGTCTCTGTCAGTCCTGTGGCTTTTTTTTTTTAACCGGGAGGTCCCAGGGATCGAACTCGGGTCCTCCATATGGGAGACGGACGCCCAACCATTTGAGCCACATCCATCCCAGTCCTATGGCTTTTTATCACATATATGCAGCAATGTATTACCACAGCCTACCTGAACCTATATTGGGTTTTAGAAATATGGAATATGTAATGACTTTCCAGACCATTTACTTCTAATATATAATGCTTTACTGCTTCATGCTCATTGTCTTTTATTTCTTCAACCAACTCTGTAAGGTAATGGCAAGAATTATTTTCTTCTTTTTACAGAGGAGGAAACTGAAAAAGGAAGCTTAATGGGGCTACTGGGATTTGCCCAAGGTCACACAACTAATGAGTGCCAAAGCCTTGACTCCAAGCTATGTGCTTTTCCCACTAGACCTCCTTTCCACAAAATAGACTATAGTACGAATGGAGGCATTGCCTAGTGATGATAATTTAAGCATTTTCAGGTTTATCTGAACAATATTTTATCATGGATAGCCTAAATGAATTACCATGGAGCCTACTTACTCTTTCTAAACTTAGTTCTTTACGAATAAATGATTAAAGTTAAGAATTCTTGCGTGTCTTAAAAAATTAACTTTTTTTTCTTTTAAGAGGAAAATGTTAATTTCTACTTTTTTCCTTTGCTCTTATCTTACCAAATTGTTTTCACAATTTAAAAAAAAAACCTAAGATCTAATGTTCTTATTCTGATAAAGGCAAGTTTTTGCATTATATTTATCTAAAGCACTTATTCAAGTGTTTAAATATTGAGCAACTGATAAACAATCCTGAATAGTAGCTACAAGCTAAATTATTATAACCAGCTGCGGTTGAATATGTTGAAAGCAGTAAATACCTGACTTGAGGTCAATATATTTTCTTCCATTTTTTTATAATTGAAGATTTCAGGTTATTTCTTTCAAAACACTGAAAAATTATGATGCAAAGTTTAATACAGATTAAACAAGTGTATAATTTAAAGCAGCCTTAAAGCATATGTGAGATAAGTTATATCACTTTTACTATGTTAGTACCATGTCATGATTCTTATTTCTTGGTAGATTATTGTGGTCAAGTCCTAATGTAGCAGGGAAAGTAAGTAACAATTGAAAACCATTTCTAATATGCCTTTTTTTTTTTTTTTTTTTTTTCAATTTAAAAGACAGCCTGGCTTCTTAAGTCTTGGCAGCATCCCATTTCTCTCCATTTAAAAAAAATTATGCTGTATTTGGCTTACATGGTGTTTCAGAAATCTTGAAAATATGCCAGGTGAAATAAAACCGGCTATATTCCTTTTACCTAGCTATGTTATTTTACATACAAGGTCTTATCCTGAGTTTAGAACTCTAGCTATTGGAATTTATATTGTGATACCCTGATAAAAGTGTTTACGCTATGATGATATGGAACAGTAAATCTCTCTAATGCACATTTTCTGTCTTTCAGATTTAGTTTGCTATAAATGTTTAGTTTTAGGCCCTGTACCTTTGCTAAAGATAAAAATATTCTTCATGAGTGTTTGCTAGACACTTTATTTTTACTGAAGGAAAGTTTTCTTAATATTTTTAATTAGTAAATTCAGATGATTACTTGTTCTTAAATCTTCTTTTTTTTTTTTTTAAGATTTTATTTATTTATTCATTTATCCCCTCCTTGCTGCTTTGTGCTCTCTGGGTCAGCTAACCACGCCGTGCAGGCGGGCTTGCCTTCACCAGGAGGCCCCGGGAACTGAACCCGGGACCTCCCATATGGTAAACGGGAGCCCTACTGATTGAGCCACAGCCGCTTCCCCTTAATCTTCTTTGAAGGCTTGAACTTTTGTCATAGTTCTAGCTCATATTTATCATTTATTTCTTTAGAAGCCACTTTTAAAACTTACAGAAAGCTACTCTTGTACAATACTATTTAAAGCCAATGCTGTTGGGTTTGACTAAGCTGAAAAAATAAGGTTCAAAATTGTGATGACCTAAATATCTTTATTGACATATACATTATAATCCTTTTGGATATTTTATATTTTCTATTACTGCTATAAGTAGGTTAAGATTATTTTCTCCAATAAAACTGAGGCATGGAGGACTTAAGGAACTTACTATTTGATCTAAAGTGTATTACAGTATATTGGTAAAATCAGAATCCAAAATCATGTACCTTCTTGCTTGAATGGCATCTGTATGAGTCAGCCAAAGGGGTGCTAATGTGAAATACCAAAAATGGGTTTGTCTTTATAAAGGGTACTTATTTGGGGTAGAAGTCCACAGATACCAGGCCATAAAGCGTAAGTTTCTTCTCACCAAAGTTCACTGCCACGTGTTGGAGCAAGACAGCTGCCGACGTTTGCCAGGGTTCAGACTTTTTGTGTTCCTCTCTTCCCGGGGCTGCGTTTCTCTCCCGGCTTAGCTCTTCTGGTTCCTCCACATGGTCAACTGTAGACAATCAGGTGAACGGCTCACTTCTCTTCTTCTGGGGCTCAATGCCCTACTGACATGGCTCAGTCAATGCCCTAATCATAACTTAATCATGTCCAGATTAATAGATCAATTTACAAGCATGATCCAATTATATTTTTGGAATTCATAATTACATCAAAATGCCAGACGGCCACAGCATCTATCAGATATTTTTATAGGATTCTATAAATATCACCTCAGTTTTTTAATTAGAGAAGTTGTGGGTTTACCAAAAAAAATCATGCGTAAGATACATGGTTCCCCTGTACCACCCTATTATTAACACCTTACAGTAGTGTGGTATATTTGTTAAAATTGACTATAGGATATTTTTATAATTGTACTATTAGCTATGACCATGGTTTACGTTAGGGTTCATTGCTTGCACTGTACCATCCTAAAGATTTTTTTTTTTTTTTCCAAAGATTTAAAAAAAAATTTTATTCTAGTAACATGCATACAACAAGTTTCCCCTTATAACTACATTCAAATATATAAATCAGTGCTGTTAATTACATTCACACTGTTGTGCTTCTACCACCTCAGTTTTGATTATCTGTGTCTTTGCTGTTCAGAATCTCACTTATACTTCTGTCAGTCAGGTTAGCTTTTGATCTGCATCATCAATTGTCTAGAAACTA
Source organism: Tolypeutes matacus (assembly GCA_026826555.1). NCBI lineage: Eukaryota > Metazoa > Chordata > Mammalia > Cingulata > Chlamyphoridae > Tolypeutes > Tolypeutes matacus. Next base: position 14,126,144 of record JAKSZT010054055.1, read on the forward strand.
CATGTTCAGGGTGCTTTTCATTTTGTGTGAACTTTGAACTCCAATTACAAAAAGAAGTTTTGTGAATCAGTGCACTATCTGAACCAATGTGTTGCAAACTGAAACAGCTACAGGGACTAAACAGTTAATTTAAATGAATGAGCTAGTTGAGGACATTGGTGAAATAGCCAAATTTTTAGATGTTGGGAAATAATTCAAATTATTTTAAGCCACCTTAAGGGCCACACAAAACACAACTGTGGGCCGTCAGTTTGCAACCTCTGTTAAAATAGTTTGCCTTTTTCCTGATGTTCACCACCCCTCCAAAATTGAACAGATGCTAATTTATTGGGGTGGGGTGCAAGTGGTTTAACCTCCTTCCAGAATGTACAATTAAGTATAGCTTTCTATTTTGGGAAAGCCTTGTAAAATGTTTTTGAAAAGTAATGTAACTGGCCTAAAAGATCATCTTTCCAAACCACACTTGAGCTCAGTTTATGATGTTTACTTTCTGTCAAAACTTGGAAAAAACATTCACAGTTAACTTCAATAATGTAAAATGTCTGTCTCATTAGGCATTAAAGAAGCATAGGTCAACAGGTATAATGTAGATAGACTATGTAGCTAATGTGAATGTGGGCATGACCTCCCAAATAGATCAAAGACTAATCTCTTTGACAGTTACAAGATGGCAGAGCTTGCCATGGGCGTTTTGCTGCCTGTGCTTTCAAACTATTTGTTTGGAAAGCCTGCCTGAGGGATAAGAATGTGTTTTTAAGGATGAGCAAGTAAAAGTAAAAAGTTATCCTTTGACATTTCAGCTAACCTCTTCCAGCCTTTGGTTTACTTAACATTTAGACCATTTGCTGGCAGGAAAAACTGTCTTTTACAAATATGCTATATGTCATTTTTTATTGGATATGGATTTTCATGCCTGATAATCCATCCCTAAGTGTACAAAGAAATAGATTCTGATATCTTTTAAATGAGGTGTACTAGCCTTCTACCTTTTCTAGACTTAGTTTTGTTTCCCCTAATTAAATGTGATTCCCCAAAGATAATTTTTTATTCTTTAATTTTAAAAAATCTGTTTCTTTATATAATAAAACATATTTCAAAGTTAACCTTATAAATTGTTCATTTCAAATTTTTTTTTTTTTTACCTTCATCTAACATAATTCCCCTAGGGAAAATATTGGCAGTATTTAAAAGGCCATTTGGATTGTGAAAAAAAGTATTTGAAATTTTGTAAGAAATTGAAATAGTGTAGTTACACAGAAAAGATAATTTAGAACTAATTATGTTTATTCCATCTAATAATTGTACCTTATCTCTAAATATTTCATTTATAAGTAATACTTCCTAGAGCAACTATTGCCAAAGGAAAAATGATAGTTATTATGTATTTATCTGTCCATGTAGTAGGAAAATTTGAACACTCCTAAGCTATTATATCTGATCAAAGGTAAATGCCACTTTCTTTGAGGAAAATACTGCTTAAGAATATAAAGAAACTGTTTTAGTTACACTTTGAGGGATAAGTAGGAAATGTATATTTTTCCCAACTCAAAAGAATTTATAAAATATTTTTCCTCAAGTCTCTTAATATTTTAATATACTTTTTTTTTTTTTTTTTAAAGATTATTTATTTATTTATTTATTCATTTATCCCCCCCTTGCTGCTTGTGCTCGCTGGGTCAGCTAACCGTGCCCCGCCGTGTGGGCGGGCTTGCCTTCACCAGGAGGCCCCGGGAACCGAACCCCGGGCCTCCCATATGGTAAACGGGAGCCCTACTGATTGAGCCACAGCCGCTTCCCTTAATATACTTTTAAACTGAATTGTCAAGAGTTATTTTTCATATTTTTAGCTAATGTATCCTATGGTACCATATTATCTATTTATATTACTTTAAAAATCATCTTTGGCACTTAAAGTTTCTTTCCTTTATATTCTAGTTATAAAGTTTTAATTTAGAAATTTGACAGGTTCTTTTGGGATGATATAAAATAATAATTGAAAGCTACTTGTCAGAAGTGTATCTTCCATTTTTTTCTCCTGAAGCATGTCCTTTTTGTTTAAAAAGGTTAATAATATTATAGACAGCACAGAAGAGACTTTGTTCTCTCTTATAGTTTTACAACTTGATAAACCTATAAATTCTGTTATTTTATCTTGAAATCCAAAATTTTTCCAACAAAGTAACTCTTTGCTCCTTTAATTAGTATTATACTACAAAAATATACTATTTAATATACCTGTCTGGGAATGCCATATAGGGGATGTTTTTAAAAGCTAACTAACTGGAAGGGAGTATTTCTTACAGTATCACATTTTATCACATCACTAGGTCTCATGATCCATTTCTGTGAGCTTCCAATACTTTCTGTCAAAACTGTAGCTTGTTTTGGGTAGTATTGACATCTTATAGATGGATAAATTGTTGTCACTGAATTTGAGAACCATTTTTTTAACTTATATTAATTAATCAGAATATTTTCTTAATCATTCCATTTTTACATAGGAAAAGTAAGGCACAGAAGTATTAATTGACTTACTAAGGTCACTCAGAAGCAGCTATCCTAGTACCTGACTCCAAAGTTTTCACTCTTAAGAGAGCAAGCTCTGGAGTCAGTCAACCATGAGTTTAAATTCCAGCTCTACCCCTTATAGGCTAGGTAACCTTAGATATTTTACCTAATTTTTTAACCTTTCATTATGAAATATTTTCAAACTTAAAAGACAGTTACAAAAATAATACAAAAGCCATACAGAGAATACCAACTATGCCCCCTCCCAGATACCTAAACCCACCAATTTTAACATTTCCCACATTTGTTGTATCGTTCTATCTATCCCCTCTATCTGTTCTTCTGTCTGCCTGTCCATCTATTTATCTATTTACTAAACATTTGAGTGTAAGTTGTATATATAATGTTCCCTTAACACATGGTACTGTGTACCTTTTCTAAAAACAAGGATATTCCCTATGTAACCACCTAAAACCAAGTTATCAAAAGGTTTTCAGTCTGTATTCCAGTTTTTTCATATGTCCCAATACTGTCCTTTTGAGCCTTTTCTTCATTATTAGATCCCATCCAGGATCATGTTTTACATTTAACTGTCATTACTTCTCTCTCTCTTTTTTTTTTAAGATTTATTTTATTTATTTCTCTCTACCCCCTTGTTGTTTGCACTTGCTGTTGTCTGTTTGTCTTCTTTGTTTCTTTAGGAGGCACTGGGAACTGAACCCAGGACCTCCGATGTAGGAGGGAAGCGGTGAATCACTTGAGCCAACTCTGTTCCCTGCTTTGCTGTGTCTCTCATGCTTTTTCTTCCTGTGTCTCTTCTTATGCCATCTTGTTGTGTCAGCTCACTGTCTTGCTTGTCTTCTTTAAGAGGCACCAGGAACCTCTGCTCCCTGCTTTTTTGTGTCTCTCATTATGTTTTTCTTCCTGTATCTCTTGTTATGTCAGCTTGCTGTACCTGCCCGTCGTGCCAGCCCGCCGTCTTTTTAGGAGGCACCAGGAACCGAACCATGGACCTCCCATGTGGTAGGCGGGAACTCAATCAGTTGAGCCACATCCACTGCCTGTCATTGTCTACAACATAACCATTCCCAAGCATGCTATTCAGTGGGATTAATTTAAGGTTGTACTACCCTTACCACTATCCGTTACTATAACTTTATCACTCCAAACAAATTCTCTGCACCCATTATGCATTAGCATCTGTAACAGTTGGCCATTTTGATGTAATTATGAATTCCAAAAATATAATTAAATCATGCTTGTAAACTGATCTGTTAATCTGGGCATGATTAGGTTATGAATAGGGCGTTGAGCCCCACCCCTTGGTGGGTGGGGAATCGAATATAAACGGCAAGGCAAAGAACAGAGTTGAAGCAGTCTTCTGAGAAGCAGTTTTTTTTTTTTTTTTTTTTAAGATTTTATTTATTTATTCATTTATCCCCCCCTTGCTGCCCGCGCCCGCCGGGTCAGCCAACCACGCCGTGCGGGCGGGCTTTGCCTTCACCAGGAGGCCCCGGGAACTGAACCCAGGGCCCCCCATATGGCAAACGGGAGCCCCACTGATTGAGCCACAGCCGCCTCCCGGAGAAGCAGTTTTGATGTTGGAAAGAAGGCCCCAGGAGAAGAGAAGCAAGCTGTTTGTCCGATCGTCTACAGCTGACCTTGTGGAGGAAACAGGAGCTAAGCCTGGAGAGAAACGCAGCCCCGGGAAGAGAGGAACCCCAGAAGCCTGAACCCTGGCAAACGCTGGCAGCTGTCTTGCTCTAACACGTGGCAATGGACTGTGGTGAGAGAAGAAACTTAACTCTTTATGGCCTGGTATCCGTGGACTTCTATCCCAAATAAATACCCTTTATAAAGACCAACCCAGTTTTGGTATTTTACATTAGCACCCCTTTAGCTAACTAATACAGAATTTGATACCGAGGAGTGGGGAAGTGCTTTTGTAATTACCAAAATGTTGGAACCGTTTTATAAACGGGTAAGGGGTATTTTTTGGAGGAATTGTGAAATGCTTGATGGAAAAGGCCTAGACCACTTTGAAGAGACTGTCGATAGTAACGTGGACGCTAAAGAGACTTTCTATGATGCCTTAGAAGTAAATGATGAAACTTTTATTGGAAACTGGAGGAAAGGCGATCCATGTTTTAAAGTTGCAGAGAAATTAACGAGATTAACTCCTGGTGTTATATGGAAGACAGAATTTGAAAATGGTGAACCACAGCATTTAGCTGAAGAACTTTCCAAGGTAAACTTGGAGAATGTGGCTTGGCTTCTCTTTGCAGCTTATAGCAAAATACTAGATGAGCGAAATACACTAAGGACCTAACTTTTGGGCACAAAGAAAACAGAAACTGATTCTGGAACTTCCAAGTTTGTGGAAATCAAATTCCCAGATGAAAGTGCCCCATTTGAAGACTTAGCTAAACCTGGAACTTGTAAACCAGAATTGAAGATGCAGTTATCTCGGAAAGACTTGTGGAAAGTCTTACTGTCTGATGGCTTGGACCCCTGCTTCCTGCATGCTAAACCAACAAAGTTTTTGAGAATGCTGTATGAACAAATCCACTGTCAGCTTGGACAAAAGAGGACATGGAAAGGAGAGACTGAAGGAGAAAAAGCTTTAAGAAGAAAACCGTGGAAGCAGAGATCTGGGATTAAAACATCTCCTTGGGCCAAGAGAGGAGCCCCACCCATATATACAGAGAGGGTGAGTTTTCCCCTGCAGTTGAAGAGGGTGGATGTCCCCACCTGATGTTCAGGAAGAGTTTTGCCACCCCAGGGTGCAGGGAGGTTGGAGCACATTCCTCAAAGATTAGGGCGGTTAAGGTCAACACCCCATAGGTCTGAGAGGGGTGTACCTGTCCCCCATAGGTTAGCGAAGGCCAGGTGGTCAACTCATTGCCCTGAGAGGGTTGAGCCTGTATGCCAAAGGTTAGGGAAGGCCAGGTGGTCAACTCGTAGCTCTGAGGGGGTTGAGCCTGTGTGCCAAAGGTTAGGGGGAATGTTGTCTTCACCTCGCTGTACTGGGGAGGCTAAGGCTCTAACCCAAAGATTGGGTAAGGTGTGGCAATCACCCCAACACTCTTGGAGGGTGAGGTCTGGAGCTTGGTCGACACCCAGATGCTTGATGAGGGTGGAACCAAGAAAATGGCCGCTGGGCAAGCCTGTGGAAAGGGTGGGTCCCCATGTGGCCCCAAGGAGAAGAAACCATCGTCTTAAGAATGAATCTCAGACTTTGAAATCGAATGGAGAATGTCCTGCAGGTTTACTGAACTGTAAAGGATCCATGACTCATGTTTAACATCCCAGTTTCTCCTTATGTTATTGAAAATGTTTATCCTTTGTCTTTCCATTTGTGTATTAGAAGCACTTAATTGGTTTTGTAGGATTCAGAGGTCTATAGCAGACGGGACTTTGCCTCAAGATGAACTGTATTTCTTTAAAATGATTATGATATGATTTTGCAGTTGAATTGTTACTGATTTAAGGTTTTCTGAATATTGTAATATATTTTTGGAATTCAGAGGGTGGAGTGTAACAGTTGGCCATTTTGATGTAATTATGAATTCCAAAAATATAATTAAATCATGCTTGTAAACTGATCTGTTAATCTGGGCATGATTAGGTTATGAATAGGGCATTGAGCCCCACCCCTTGGTGGGTGGGGAATCGAATATAAAGGGCAAGGCAAAGAACAGAGTTGAAGCAGTCTTCTGAGAAGCAGTTTTAATGTTGGAAAGAAGGCCCCAGGAGAAGAGAAGCAAGCTGTTTGCCTGATCGTCTACAGCTAACCTTGTGGAGGAAACAGGAGCTAAGCCTGGAGAGAAACGCAGCCCCGGGAAGAGTGGAACCCCAGAAGCCTGAACCCTGGCAAACGCTGGCAGCTGTCTTGCTCTAACACGTGGCAATGGACTGTGGTGAGAGAAGAAACTTAACGCTTTATGGCCTGGTATCCGTGGACTTCTATCCCAAATAAATACCCTTTATAAAGACCAACCCAGTTTTGGTATTTTACATTAGCACCCCTTTAGCTAACTGAAAACCTATACTCTACTTTCTGTCTCTATGAGTTTACATTTTCTAGCTCTTTTATATAAGTAGAATCATATAATATATGTCCCTTTGTATCTGGCTTCTTTTACTCATCATGAGGTCTTCAAGTTTCATCGAAACAGGGCATGTGTCAGAACTTCATTCCTTTGTAAGGCTGAGGACTATGCCATTTTATATATATATATATATATATATATATATATACCACATTTTCTTTGTCCATTCATCAGCTGATGGATATTTAGATTCCTTCTCCCTTTGGACTATTGAGAATAATGCTACTATGAACATTGATAACTGAGTCCTTGCTTTCACTTCTTTTGGGGTATATACTTAGAAGTGGGATTGCCAGGTCATATGGTAGTTCTATGCTTAACTTTTTGAGGAACAGACAAACTACTTTCCACTGGGGGGATGCATTATTTGACACATCTACCAACAATATATGAGAGTTCTTATTTTTCTACATCCTTTCCAGCCCTTGTTATTTTTAATAAAAGCCATTCTAGTGTCAGGAGATGTATCTTTTTAGTTTTGATTTGCAATTTTCTAATGGCTAATGAGGTTGGACATCTTTCATGTACTTATTGGCCATTTGTTTGTCTTTGAAAAAATGTTTGGTCGAGTCCTGTGCCCATAATGGGGTTGTTTGTCTTTTTGTGGTTGAGTTGTAGGAGTTCTTTATATATTCTGGGTATTAAACCCTTATCAGATATGTTTTCCAAATATTTTCTCCCATTCTAAAGGTTGATTTTTCACTTTCTTGTTAATGTCCTTTGATGTACAAAAGTTTTTAATATTGATGAAGTCCCATTTATCTGATTTTCTTTTCTTGCTTATGCTTTCAGTGTGAAGTCTTAAAATCCATTGCCTAATACAGGGTTCTCTATTTTCTTTTAAGAGTGTTATAGTTGTAGCTCTTATATTTAGGTTGTTGATCATTTTGAGTTAATTTTTCTATATGGTATGAGGTAGGGATCCACTTTAATTCTTTTTCCTGCGGATATTCATTTTTCCATGTACCATTTGTTGAAGAAACTAGTCTTTCCCTATTGAGTGGCTCAGCTCCCTTGACAGAAATCAGTTGGTTGTAGATGTATGGCTTTATTTCTATGCTGTCAGTCTGTTCCATTGGTCTATATGTCTGGCCTTTTGCCAGTATCACAAGTTTTGATTACTGTAGTTTTGTAGTAAGTTTCAAGTTCAGGAAGTGTGAGTCCTCCAAATTCGTTCTTTTTCAAGATGTTTATGGCTATTTGGAGTCCCTTTACTCTTCCATTTGAAATTGATGATTAGCTTTTCTATATCTCTGAATATAGAGATATATATTCTAAATTCTAAATTCTAAATAATATTAGAATTTTGATTGGGATTGTGTTGTTTTGGGTAGTGTATTAGTCAGTCAAAGGGATGCTAATGTGAAATGCCAAAAATGGGTTGGTCTTTATAAAGGGTATTTATTTGGGGTAGAAGTCCACAGATACCAGGCCATAAAGCGTTAAGTCCATTGCCACGTGTTGGAGCAAGACAGCTGCCAACATTTTCCAGGGTTCAGGCTTCTTGGGTTCCTCTCTTCCCAGGGCTGCATTTCTCTCCGGGTTTAGCTCCTCTGGTTCCTCCACAAGGTCAGCTGTAGGCGATCAGGTGAACAGCTCGCTTCTCTTCTTCTGGTGCCTTCTCTCCAACATCAAAACTCCAACATCAAATCTGCTTCTCCAAAAACTGCTCCCTCTGTCCTTTGCCTTGCCTTTTATATTCGATTCCCCCACGAACCAAGGTGTGGGGCTCAACGCCCTACTGACATGTCCCAGTGAACGCCCTAATCATAACTTAATCATGTCCAGATTAACAGATCAGTTTACAAGCATGATCCAATTATATTTTTGGAATTCATAATTGCATTAAATTGCCAAACGGCTACAGGTAGTATTGACACTCTAACGATATTAAGTTTTTCACTATGTGAGCACAGAGTATTTTTCCATCTATTTAAGTCTTCTTTAATTTTTCCCAGTAATGTTTTGTATACAAGTTGTTGTGGTTTGGAGCTATGTACCCCAGAAAAACATGCCCTTAAACTTAATCCATTTTTGTGGGTGTGAAGCCCATTGTAAGGAGGACATTTTGATGAGGCTACTTCAGTTAAGGTGTGGCACAACTCAATCAGTATAGGTCTTAATCCTCTTACTGGAGCCTTTTATAAGCAGAATGAAATTTGGACAAATAGAAAGCCACGGGAAGCAAGAAGCTGAAGGTCATTGAAACCTGGAAGAGAAGGGAGAGGCCAAGAGAGGCTTCCATGTAAAATTGCCATGTGCTAGAGGAGCCCAAGACCAAGGATCAGCATCAGTCTGCCCCAGAATACCAGTCTTCAGGAAGAAAGCATCACCTTGATGATACCTTGCTTTGAACTTCTACCTCAAAACTGAGCCAATAAATTCCGATTGTTTAAGCCCACCCTTTGCATGATATTTGTTTGAGCAGCCAAGGAAAATAAAACACAAGTCTTTACATCCTTGGTTCAGTTTACTCCTATATATTTTATTCTTTTACTTGCTATTAAAATTATTTTCTTGATTTCCTTTTTTTTTTAAAGGAAGTATCAGAGATTGAACTTGGGACCTCACACATGGGAAGCAGGCACTCAACCACTGAGCTACAACCACTTCCCATCTTGATTTCCTTTTTTTTTTTTTTTTAAGATTTTATTTATTTATTCATTTATCCCCCCCTTGCTGCTTGTGCTCGCTGGGTCAGCTAACTGCGCCATGTGGGCGGGCTTGCCTTCACCAGGAGACCCCGGGAACCGAACCCAGGGCCTCCCATATGGTAAACGGGAGCCCTACTGATTGAGCCACAGCCGCTTCCCCTTGATTTCCTTTTAAGATTGTTCACTGCTGGTGTATAAGAACACCACTGATTTTTGTATATTGATCTCGTACCCTGCCACTTTGCTGCATTTGTTTGTTAGCTATAGTAGCTTTGTTGTGGATTTGTCAGAGTCTTCTATATATAGGAGCCTGTCATCTGCAAATAGGGAAAGTTTTACTTCTTTTCCAATTTGGATGCCTTTTATTTCTTTTTCTTGCTTAATTGCTCTGGCTAGAACTTCTAGTGAAATGTTGAATAACAGTGGTGAATCTGGGCATCCTTATCTTTTTTCCTGATTTTAGAATTTTAGGAGGAAATTGATCAGTCTTTCACCATTGAATATTATGTTAGCTGTGTGTTTTTTCATGTTGAGGAAGTTTCCTTCTATTTCTTGTTTTCTCAGCATTTTTATCATGAAGAGGTGCTGGATTTTGTCAAATGCCTAATGTGTTGTTTCAAATGATCATATGACTTTTTCCTTTCATTCTATTAATGTGTGTGGTGTAATACATTGATTCTATTATGTTGAAACACCTTTGCATTCCTGGGATAAATCCCACTTGATCATGGTATATAATTCTTCTAATATGCCATTGGATTCAGTTTGATGGATTTTTGTTGAAGATTTTTTGCATATATATTCTTAAAGGATGGTGGTATGTGATTTTCTTTTCTTGTGATATCTTTATCTGGCTTTGATATCAGGGCAACGCTGGCCTCATAAAATGCATTAGGAAATCTTCCCTCCATTTTCATTTTTTGGAAGAGTTTGAGAGGTATTGGTATTAATTCTTTGAATATTTGGTAAATTTTGCCAGTGAAGCCATCTAATTCTGAACTTTTCTTGTTGGGAGGTGTTTGATTACTGATTCATTCTCTCAACTTTTTATTGGTCTATTGAGATATGCTATTTCATCTTGTGTCAGTTTAGGTAGTTTGTGTCTTTCTAGGAATTTGTCTATTTCATCTTGTGTGTTCCTAGGAATTTGTCTATTTCATCTAGATTTTCTAATTTATTGGCATACAATTGTCCATAGTATCCTCTTAAAATTCTTTTGATTTCTGGAAGGTCAGTAGTAATGACCCCGTTTCATTTCTGATTTTTTGTTATTTGCATCCTTTTTTCCTTTGTCACTGTAGATAAAATGTTGTCAATTTTATTGATCTTTTCAAAGAGCCAGTTTTGGTTTTGTTGTTTCTCTCTTGTTTTTTATTCTCTATTTCATTTATTTATGCTCTAATCTCTGTTATTTCCTTCCTTATGCTCACTTTGGGCTTAGTTTGATGTTCTATTTCTAGATCCTCTGGGTGTAAGGTTAGGTTACTGACTTAAGGTGTTTTCTTTTTTAACATAGGCATTTACAGCTATACATTTCCCTGTCAGTTTGCCTTGCTGCATACCATATGTTTTGGTATAATGTATTCTCATTTTCATTCATCTCAAAATATTTACTGGGGGGACGGATGTGGCTCAAATGGTTGGGTATCCGTCTCCCATATGGAGGGGCCTGTGTTCGATCCCTGGGACCTCCCGGTTTAAAAAAAAAAAATTTACTAATTTTCCTTGTGATTTCTTCTTTGACCCAGTAGTTAAGAGTATATTGATTAATTTTAATATATTTGTGAGTGTTCCAGTTATTAAATCAACTGGCTATTAATTCCAGTTAATAACAAATTTTCTTTGCTATTGATTCCTAGCTTCATTCCATTGTGGTAGGAGTAGATACTTTGTATGATCCTTATCTTTTTAAATATTCGGTACTTGTTTTGTGAATATTTAAACATATGGTGTATCCTAGAGAATGAGAAGCGTACTTGAGAAGAATGTGTACTCAGCTGTTGTTTGAAGTATTCTATTTATATTTACTCTGTCTAGTTGCTTTCCTCTATTTTTTCATGGATCTTTTGTTTGGATATTCTGCCTATTATTGAAAGTGGTATATTGAATTCTCCTACTAATAATGTAGAAACATCTATTTCTCCTGTCAAATCTGTCAATGTTTGCTTCCTATATTTTAGTGCTCTCTTGTTAGCTACATATATATTTATAATCATTTTATCATCTTGGTAAATTGAGCCTTTTATCAGTATATAGTGCCCTTCTTTGTCCCTTTTTACAGTTTTTGACTTAAAGTACATTTTGTTTGCCATTAAATCTCTTTCTGATTACTATTTGCATGGGATTTTTTCCCTCCTTTACTTTCAGATTACTTGTATCTTTGAATTTAAGGTGAATCTCTTGTATAAAGCACTTCCTATGGTTGGCTCATGCTTTTATCTATTCTGCCAGTCTTTGCCTTTTTCCTGGGAGTTTCACCCGTTTACATTTAAAGTAATTATTAATAATGCAGTACTTTCTGCTGCCATTTTATTTTTATTTTTGTAAGTGTCATCTCTTTTTGGTCCCTCAGTTCTTTCCTTATTGCCTATTTTTATATTTAGTTTGTCTTTTGTACAGCATCCTTTATAAATCCTTCTGTGCATATTTTTTCCAATATATTCTTTGTGGTTACCATGGGGCTTAAATTTAACACCCAAAATCTTTTAGAAAAATCTTGTTTGGTTTGACACCAACTTAACTTCAATAGTATACACAAACTATTCCTATACCCAGCTGTACCACCTTTATGTAGTTCTATCACAAGATATATATTTATACATTATGAGTCCAAACTATAATATATAAAATGTATATGTTTTATGCATTTGTCCTTTGTGCCCGATAGGAAGTAAAAAGTCATGCTTTATAAACTAAAAATATAATAGTACTGACATTTATATTTACCCATGCCATTCCTTTACTGGAGATCTTTAGTTCATCCTATGGCTTCCATGAATTGTCTAGCATCCTTTCTTTCAACCTGCTGAACTCCCTTTAGCATTTCTTGTGGGGCTTGTCTAGTGTGGCAGACTCCCTCAGCTTTTGTTTATCTGGGGATCTCTCAATTGCTCCCTCATTTTTGAAAGACAGTTTTGCTAGGTATAGTGTTCTTGGGTTGGCAATTATTTGCTTTCAGCACTTTAAACAACTTCCCACTGTCTTCTTGCTGCCTTGGTTTCCTAGGCTTCCTTGTATGTGGCACATTGCTTCTCTCTTGATGCTTTCAGAATTCTCTTTTTTGGCTTTCAACAAGAAGAGAAACTTGGATCAGGGGACTCTCCGTCCGATATGGATAGAAGACCGGCCATATGTTGCCGGTCAGGTGCCGGTCAGGACCTGGATCCGTGAAAACGGTGCCGCGGATGAGAAAGAAAGAATAAGACAAGAAGAGAAACTGGGATCAGGGGACTCTCCATCCAATATCCTGTTTGGAGTTTGTTAAGCATCTTGGATCTGTCTATTCATGTAGTTCATTAAATTTTGTAAGTTTTCACCATTATTCCTTTGAATATTGTCTCTGCCACTTTCTGTCTTTCTTCTCCTTCTGGGACTCCCACAATGCATATATTGGTATGCTTGATGGTGTCCCATAGGTTCTTCAGAATCTGTTGACTTTTCTTCATTCTTCTTTCTGGTTCACAGACTGACTTCAATTGTCTTATCTTCAAATTCACTGATTCTTTCTTATGCCAGTTCCAACCTGCTGTTGAACCCCTTTAGGGAACTTTTTTTTTAATCTGTTTTTTTGTTTGTCTAGGGAATTTTTAATTTCTGTTACTGTAGTCTTCAGGTCTGTTTGGTTCCCTTTCATAATTTTTATCTCTTTATTAATATTCTCTTTCTGTTCATCTGTTGTTTTCCTAATGTCTTTTACTTCTTTGTCCATGTTCTCCTTTAGCCCTTTGAGCATATTTTGGGCTTTTTTTTTTTTTTTTTTTTTTTTAAGTCTACCTGGTGTCATGTCTGGTCCTCCTCACTGATGGTTGCCAATGCTTCTATCCCCTTTGCAACAGCTATCCGTTTCTGTTTCTTTGTATGTTTTTTAATCTTTTGTTGAAACATGGACATTTTTATACTTTAATGTGTTATTGCTGCAATTTAGACTCCAAGGCTTCTGTTCCTTAAGATTGTATCCAGCTAGTGCTATAACAGAGATTTTCTTGAATGCCAGGAGCTAACAAAAAGAAAAGAACAGAAAAAAACATCACCTTTCCCATTCTTTTCAGATTGGCCTATGTCTTAATTGGCCAAAGGGCTGCCAATACAAAGTACCAGAGATGTGTTAGCTTTTATAAAGGGGGTTTATTTGGGGTAAAAGCTTACAATTCCAAGGCCGGGAAAAGTCCAACTCAAGGCACCATAAGAAGTGCTTTCTCACCAAAGTCAGCTGCCACTTGTTGAAGCAAAATGGTCACTGATCTCTGCCTAGGTTTTAGCCTTCCCATCTGGGCTCACCCTTTCCTCTTGAGCTCCATGGACCCAGCCTCTTGAGGTTCATGCTTCAATGATCCTATAGTCCTCTCTCTCCTGGTATAGGGCTTGTTTCTTTCCAGGCCTCCTATGTCAGTTTCCGCTGTTCTGTCTTCCCAATTTCAGCTGTAAACTATCAGGCAATAGATTATCTTTCCCCAGGGCCTCAGCTGTTTGAGCCTTCTCCTTTCTATCACATGGCAGATTGAAAACTGACAGAGCTCTCTCATATGTCTGAATGTCTGTTTATATCATACCCAGCAAAGGGTTGGGGACTCAATGTGAGTCCCACCTTATTGATGTAGTCCAAAAAAAACCCTACAGCAACCGTAACAGGTAATCTAATCAAAGGCTATCACACCCAGAGAAATAGATTAGTTTACAAACATAATCTTTTTCTTTTTGAGATTCATGAAATAATCTCAAACTACCACATCCTGTGGGAGTGTTCTCCTTCAAAGCTTAGCCATTAAATAATTTTAAAAAATAGCTTGAGGCAAAAGCCTAAGGATTCCCCACCCTTTTCTGTACAAGTATCTTGTCCTGGGCAGGTGCTTATGGCTCTAGAAATTCTATTTACACTGATATGTATGTCCAAATTCCTTAGGAAACTGTTTCCTCACTCTCTCTAGTGCTATAGTGTATATCCCACAGCTGGTATTTCATTTGACTATTCTCCTGCAGTGTTCTGTAAGAGTGCTCTGTAAGCTGGATCTAGGCACAGGACACGTTTTGGGATGGCAAGCCTGCGATGAAGGTTCTGGTTCAGTCCTTGAGGCTGTGCTTGGACAGATTTGCATAGAATCTATTTACTCTAATATGTGCTCAGGTGTTACTCTGCTCCCTCTGGAACCGGGACCAAGGACCCACTCTGTAAGTGCATGCCACCACCACGCTGAGCCAGTGAGGGAATGGAGGACAGGCCAACAAGGGTGCTGGGAGATACTACTGTTTTTAAGTTGCTTTTTTCTTGATTCTGTGCTTGTCCTGTTCCTGCAATGCCTTAACTGTTTTCAGAAGCTTTGAGAAAGATTTTTGGGGGGAGTTCTGCTTCTTGTTCAGTTTCTGTGGAGGAACAGAGACCTGGAGCATACTACTCCACTGTCTTAAGACCCTACTTAATCTTTTACATCTTAATTTTCTTATCTGTAAAATGGGATAATATCTGTCTCTTAGGATTGTTGTGAGGATTAACAATAAGCACTGCATTGTGCATGGAACATTATGAGAGTTCGGGAAATGTTATCATTATTATTAATAAGATCTTTGGTTATCAGTTTCTATTCTGGGTTTAGAAATTATTTCTTTAACATGGGTCAAGCCAAATTATAATCTTCCTAAAGCATACTTCTCCTTATCTTCTCTCAGTGGATTGCTAGGTTCCTTCTCTTAGTGGCTGGCAACTTTGGAGTCATTTTTGGCTTTTCTCTTTTTAACAAGCCATACATACAGTTGAGTCCTGTAGCTCCACAATATGCTCTAAACTGT
The DNA here is from genome assembly GCA_026826555.1 of Tolypeutes matacus. Taxonomy (NCBI): domain Eukaryota; kingdom Metazoa; phylum Chordata; class Mammalia; order Cingulata; family Chlamyphoridae; genus Tolypeutes; species Tolypeutes matacus. The sequence goes on from JAKSZT010054055.1 coordinate 14,141,418, forward strand.
ACCTCCTTTCTATTCCCTTTGGCTGTCCAGGCCCTCATTATTCTTGCACCAAAATAATAGCAAGTCTTAATTCCCAAGCTTCCCTCACTTCCACCACTATGTTAACTTTTTTTTTTTTTTTAGTTAAATAAGTAAGCAATTTTATTCTTATCATCATTTATAACATTCACACTGGAATACATAAAAAAACAATTCTATAAAATAATGTATTTTATTGCAGCTGCCTATGAATATCCCTTCCTGACCTTTCCTTACAAAAGTTCAGCACCTGAAACAGGTGTTAATTGTTGTTAAAATGCTGCAGTTGCTTCATTCTGTCCTGTGGGTTAGGAGAAACTAATTAGGAAGAAGGATGAATCATCTCATTGTTATCTTCTTCAATTTTTCTTTTCCTACAGTGGATAATCTTCAGGTGGGGACCACACCCTTGGGAAAGCCTCTATTTCTTCTTGTATGTATTCATCTAGACATCTGGGCACTTTTCATGGTTGAGGAAGCTCTTCCACTAAATTCTTAAGAATATTTTCTAGAATATCCTCTTCTGGAAAAAGATGCAATCTTTGCATCAGAGTTCTGTGAAGGTTTTTTGGCAGCATACCATAAATAGCTAATTTTACAATTGCCACTGGATCCTTCAGGTGAAGTTGAACAGCTGTTACTTGTTTAAATCCACCTGGGTAGCCAGTATGTGAGGAGTACAATTTTTGTTCCCATTTGTTTCCAGAAAATGCAACGTGTCTTGTGTTCATTATGACAACATGATGCCCGCAAGTCACTTAGTTGATGGTACACAGGTTTGTGCAATCCTTGAAGCTTTATCGACGCCATAGCAGCAAGTTTGCCAGGGGGCTGCATTTTCGCATCTAAGAGATACCACACTCATGCAAAAGCGGCCCATTGCTGAGAAAAACTCGACATATCTTTCTATTAGCAGCACGGTTCTTTCAACAGGACTATGTTACTATTTTAACACTTGAAATTATTTGATCACTGTGTTCAAAATCCTTTCTGTTCATTGTAAACACTTTCTTGGCAGAAAATATTTTTAACTCATCTTTGTTTTCCTCGTGCCTAGCACAGATGGACACAGTCAAAACTGTAAGTATTGAACTTAATGTAGTGTTTCTTTAAGCTACGAAAATTTTCTTCCCATTATATGAAATTTTGTACAGTAAATGTTACATATCTCCCTTTCTTCATTCACTTAGTATGAAAATCTAAAATTATAATACATTATTAACTTTCATTCACTCTTTGCATTTTTCTTTATACAGGGAGCTTTTTACAGGAAAAACTCTTCAACTTATATATTTTAATAGTTTAGTCTGAATTCTGTATGCCATACCCCCTGACCTAGCATAGAAGTAGTTTACCCTTGGTGATTATGTAATTATAGTGATTTTTCTGAAGACTAGATGAAGATTGGTATGAAGTACCCTTTATTGTGACACTGGTTTTAATAGGAATACTATTTTATATCTTGTAATTGTGAGTGTCTTCGAGGAGGTATGGTAGATTACATTATGTACCCCAGTAAAAAGTCTTTTCTAAATCCCATTCATGTGGGTGTGATCCCATTGTAAATAGAACCATTTGAATATGTTATTTTTAATTAAGGTGTGGTCAACTGAATCAGGATGGGACTCAGTCATGTTATTGGAGGCTTTATAAAGAGAAAGCCACAGGGAGAAGCTGGAAGCTATAAGTCAAGGGAACCAAGAAGACAAAGGGGAGGATATCACCATGTGATGGGAAAGCCAAGCAACCCAAGGATTGCCCCCAACCAGAATGCTATTGACAATAGGAGGAAATGAGCCTTCTAGCCTCTGAAACCATGAGCCAATAAATTCCCATTGTTTAAGCCAACCCATTGTGTAGTATTTGTCACAGCAGCCTGGAAAAAGAAGACTGTTTTTGGTACTAGAAAGTGGAGTGCTGCTATGACAAATACCTAAAAACATGGAAATGGCTTTGTAATTGTATAACAGGTAGAGGCTGGAAGAATTATGAGGTGCTTGATAAAAAAAGCTGGGATTGCTTTGAAGAAACTGTTCATAGAAGAATGCATATTAAATGTATTTCCGATCAGGCCTTAGAAGGAAATGATGAATGTGTTATTAGAGGAAAGGCAAAACTTGTTATAAAGTAGCAGAGAACTTGCCTGAATTAATCCTAATGTTGGACTGAAAGTGGAACTTGTAAGTGATGATATTTAGCTGAGGAGATTTCCAAACAAAGTGTGGAAAGTACAGCCTGGTTTCTCCTTGCAGTTTATAGTAAAATGTGAGATGAAAGGAATAGGCTGAGAATTAAATTCTTAAGCACGAAGGAACCGGTAATTGATTATTTGGAAAATTTTCAGCCTTTCCAGACAGCATGCTATGAGACAAGTGCCAGAAGCAACTCTTATGAGGGCCCTCCCTGAGCTTCTGGGAAGTGAGTCACCAGAGAACAGAGTTCCATGTGAAAGTTTAAACCACCTTTTGCTAAAGACAGTGTGACTGAACATGGATTCAGTCAGCCATTTCAGAGAAAGTCATAATTGGAAATGCAGTTATCCAAGAAAGATCTATGGGAAATTCTTTTTGTCTGATGGTTTGGCCCCCTTTAAACTGCATGCAAAGGCGACAGATTTTTTGCAAAATTTGTATGAGCAGAACCACTGCTATGTGGGCTCAAAGGGACAGTGAAGGGACAAATTGAAGGAAGAATGACTTCAACGGAACCATAGAAGATCTCAAGCAAGAGAGCCGACTCACCAATGTGTGTGGAAAAGGTGGGACCGCCCCTCGCTTGAAGGGGGCAGGCAAATTGCTTCAGTGCTTGAAGAGGGCAGACTTCATTCCCCAACATTTGGGGAGAGTTCAGCTGTCACCCCAATGTTTGGAGAGGATAGGTTCCTATGCCTAGGTGTTCAGGGAGAGTTTGGCCACTGCTCTAATTCTTTGAGAGCATGGAGCCTACACCCCAGTTTTTGGGAATAACTAGGCCACTACTCCAGTGCTCAGACAGAGCATGCCCACTATGAAAGCTCTTGTTAGGGATGGGATTGACACCCCAACAGGCCCACAGGACAAAGTATTGATCTACAGATGATCCTGAGATTAATGGAATTTGCCTGCTGGGTTTTAGGCTTGTTTGGGTCCTATGACCCTATTTTCCTTCAGGTTTCTCCCCTCTAGAATGGGAATATCTATCTATCCTACACCTATACCACCACTGTATTTTTTTAATATTATTAATTCAAATCCAAAGTATTATCTTAACAAAAATAATCTTAAGTGACATAATTTTTCTAGCCAACATAGAGAATGAAATTAAGAATAGAGGAAAATTTCAAGATAATTTAAATACTTTTTGCCAAAAAAAAAAAAAGAGAGATCCAATTCAATTGCTTCACCAGACTTTCAACTTTAAAAAAAAAAAAAAACAAACTTTTGTTTTTAGATAAGTTTTAGATTTACAGAAAAATTACACCAAAAGTATAGGGAGTTCCATGTAACACCCCCACACACACACACACAGTTTTATTATTTATTACTAACATCTTAACATTAGTGTGGTATATTTGTTACAACTGATGAACCCATATTAAAGTGTTACTATATGTAAAAAGTTTATATTTTACATTATGGCTTACACTTTGTGCTGTACAGTTTTATAGGCTTTGACAATATATAATGCCATGTATCTGTCATTGCAGTATCCTACAGAACAGTTTCACTGCCCTAAGAATGTCCTGTGTTCCACCTATTTATCCCTCCCCCTCCACTCTGAACCTCTGGCAACCACTATCTTTTTATCAATGCTAAAAGTTATTCTATTAACACAAAATAATAATTACAATAATAATAAATCTACTTTGGTCATGTTTATACTCCCCCCTTATGTTCATTCCTCAATCTTGAGGAATTTAGGATGATGTCTGCTCTGATTGCTTCAGGCTGAGAGGGAATTTAGATGTTATGGGGCAGATGAAAGGAATTGTTTTGCTTGCAGTTGTAGATACGCCTTTTTCTGTTGTTGTTATTTATTTATTTATTTATTTAGGTACCGGGGCTGGGCTTGAACCGGGATCTCGTATATGGGAAGCCAGCACTCAACCACTAAGCTACATTGGCTCCCCTGAGTTGGTTTCTTTGCTTGTTTGTTGTTTGGGGATTTTTTTTTTTTTTTTTTTTTTTTTTAGGAGGTACCAGGCATCGAACCCAGGAACTCATATGTGGAAAGCAGGCACTCAACTGCTTGAGTTACATCCGCTCCCTACTCCTTGTTTTTGGGGATGGGACTTTTCCATCATCATTTTGTTAGTTGTCCAGGATAGACCTGGAGAACTAGAGAAGAGGAGTTGACCACAACTCTGCTGGGATTCAGGGTTCAACCAGCAAATGAACAATCTGAAGATTTAAGTCACTGAGAGAGATATTTAACAGGTATATTGAAAATTATAGGTCCAAATAAAAGGAGTAGAAGAATCATGGTTGGGGAATTATAAACGAGTATATCTATGTCATATTGGAGAAATAGATTATCATATACTCTCAAGTAGGGCCTGCCAAGTGAGTGTTGATTTCATGAGGCTGTGTGCTTTGCCTATAGTGTCTAAACATATCTAGAGCCCTCGGGAGCACTTTTTTAAAACTCAAACTTTATTTCAAATTCAAAAAATAAAATTACAGGCAAAAGGAAGCGCAACAAGTTATAGAAGCATTACTCCTAAAAACTTATGTCCAGGCACTTTTATCTCATCTAACTTCAACAACAAACTCAGTTGGTTCCTCTAGTGTTCAGAAAGATACACAGATTAACACAGATGAACATAAATTAGTTAAATGACATAGTCAAGTTCTCCTTATTACTGAAAAAAATATAGAGGAAAAAATGCTTAATCAAATTCATATCTCACAAAACCATACCCCATATTATTTTTTTTACCTTTAGCATTAATATAGTATTTTTTTTTGCTTTTGCTACAAAACATTACAATATTGTTAACTATAGTCTATAAATTAGTTTTTCACATATATCACCACATTTTAACACCTTAAGAGAACATTCCTGTGTTTATATTATTAACCACAATCCTCATCTACCACCAAAATCACTGTTACACATTTCCTATTTTACCTTCCAGCTATCCTCCAACTAACATTAACCTCCCAAGACTACTTGTTTCAGCTACAATCACATCCATAAATCAACACTGTTACACTCTTATAATGTGCTACCAATACTACCCATTACCACATATTTACAATTGACCTTATTAAATATTCTATATACATACAGCATCAGCTCCCCCTTCTCAACCCACTTTCTATCTCCCACCAACCTACGCTTCATAGTCCAACTCCGTAAGTCTACTCATTGTATTTAGTTCATATCAGTGAAACCACACAATATTCATCTTTTTGTGTCTGGCTTGTTTTACTCAACATAATGTCCTCAAGGTTCCTCCATGTTGTCATGTGCTTCCCCAATTGATTTCTTCTTACAGCTGAATAGTATTCTATCATATGTATATACCACATCTTGTTTATCCATTCATCTGTTGATGGATACTTAGGTAGTTTCCATCTTGTAGCAATTGTCAATACCGCTCTCAACATCGGTGTGCAAATATCTGTTTACGTCCTTTCAGTTCTGAATATATTCCTAGTAGTGGGATTGCTGGATCATATGTCAGGTCTATATTTAGTTTCTTGAAGAAACTTCAAATGACTTCCACAGAGGTGTCACCATTTTACACTCCCACCAATAGTGAAGGAGTGTTCCTATTTCTCTACATACTCTGTAGCACTTACAGTTTTGTTTTGTTTTGTTTTTAAATAATGGCCATTCTGTATGATGTGAGATGATATCTCATTGTAGTTTTGATCTGCATTTCCCCAATAGCTAATGATGTTGAGCATCTTTTCATGTGTCTTTTGGCCATTTGCATATCTACTTTGGAAAAGTCTTCAGCCCATTTTCAAATTGGGATGCTTGTTTTGTAATTAAGTTGTGTGGTCTTTTTTTTTTACTAAACAAAGATTTATTTTATTTATTTATTTATCTGCCCCTTGCTGCTTGTGCTCGCTGTGTCCATTTTGCTGTGCATTTTTCTGTGTCTGTTTGTCTCCCTTTCTTGGGTCATCTTGCTGTGCCAGCAGGCCGTCAGCTCACTGGGCCAGTTTGCCTACACCCGGAGGCCCCGGGAATCGAACCCGGGGCCTCCCATATGGTAAACGGGAGCCCAACCACTTGAGCCACATCCGCTTCCTGATCTTTTTTTATATAACATGGAAATCAAACCCTTGTCAGATATGTGGTTTCCTGTTTTTTTTTTTCCCACTGAGTTTGCTGCCTTTTCACCTTCTTAACAAAATCGTTAAGTATTTAATTTTAAGGCAATCCCATTTATCTATTTTTTCCTTTATTTCTTGTGCGTTGGGTGTAAAGCCCAAGAAACCACCACCAACCACAATATCTTGAAGCTGTTTCCCTACATATTCTTCTAGGAGTTTTATGATTTTAGTTTCTATATTTAGGTCCTTGATCCATTTTGAATTAATTTTCGTTTAAGGTATGAGATAGGGTCCTCTTTCTTTTAGATATGGATATCCAGTTTTCCAAGCACCATTTGTTGAATAGGCTTTTCTGACCAAGCTGAGTAGGTTTGACAGCCTTGTCAAAAAGCACTTGACCATAGATGTGAGGATCTATTTTCAAATTCTCAATTTGCTTCCATTGGTCAATCTTTGTGCTAGTACCATGCTGTTTTTACTACTTTAGCTAGATAATATGCTGTATAGTCAGGAAGTGAGAGTCCTCCAACTGTTCTTCCTTTTTAAGATATTTTTGGTTATTTGGGGCCCTTATCCTTCCAGATAAATGTTATAATTGGCTTTTCCAAAATTGGGAATGCGATAAATCTGTAGATCAGTTTGGGTAGAATTCACATCTTAATGATATTTAGCCTTCCAACCCATGAAAACAGAATATTCTTCCATTTATTTAGATCACCTTTGGTTTCTTTTAGCAATGTTTTTATAGTTTTCAGAATACAGGTCCTTTATGTCCTTGATTAAATTTATTCCTAAATATTTGATTCTTTTAGTCACTGTTGTAAATGGAATTTTTTTTCTGACTTCCTCCTCAGATTGTTCATTAGTAGTGTATAGAAATGCTATTGATTTTTGTGTATTAATCTTGTATCCTGTCATTTTACTGAAATCATCTATAAGTTTTATTGTGGATTTTTTGGGATTTTCTAAGTATAGGATCATATCATCAGTGAATAGCAAAAGTTTTATTTCTTCCTTTCCTAAATGGGTACCTTTTATTTCTTTTTCTTGCCTAATTGTTCTAGCTAGAACGTCTAGCACAATAGTGTATAACAGTGGTGACAGTGAGCATCCTTATCTTATTCCCCATTTCACTGGGAAATCTTTCAGTCTTTTACCATTGAGTACAATATTAGGTGTGGGTTTTTCATATATGCCCTTTATCATGTTGAGAAAGTTACCTTCAATTCCTATATTTCGGAGTATTCTTTTCAAGAAAGGATGCTGTATTTTGTCAAATGCGTTTTCTGCATCAATCGAGATGATCACGTGATTTTTCTTCTTTGAAATCAATGTGGTGTATTATGCTGATTGATTTTCTTGTGTCAAACCACCCTTGCATGCCTACTTAAAAACCCACTTGATTATGATGAATAATTCTTTTAATGTATTTTTTGATTGGTTTAGCAAGTATTTTGTTGAGGATTTTTGCATCTATATTCATTAGAGAGATTGGTCTGTAGCTTTTCTTTTTTTGTAATATCTTTATTTGGCTTTGGTATTAGGGTGATGTTGGCTTCATAGAATGAGTTTGGTAGCATTCCTTCCTGTTCAGGTTTTGGAAGACTTTGAGCAAGACTGGTGTTAGATCTTCTTTAAATGATTGGTAAAATTCACTTGTGAAGCCATCTGGTCCAGGACTTTTCAATTTCTTTACTTGTGATTGGTTTGTTAAGGTCTTCCATTTCTTATGATGAGTGTGATATTTCATGTGTTTCCAGGAATTGTCCATTTCATCGGTGTTGTCTAGTTTGTTGGCATACAGTTCATAGTATCCTCTCATGATCTTTTATTTCTGCTGGATTAGTGGTAATGTCCCCCTTCTAATTTCTGATTTTATTTATTTGAATCTTCTCTTTTTTTTTTTCTTTTTAATCTAGCTAAAGGTTTATTGATTTTGTTGACCTCAAAGAACCAACTTTTTTTTTTAAAGATTTATTTTATTTATCCCCCTCCCCCCCAGTTGTTTGCACCCTCTGTCTGCTCTCTGTGTCTATTTGCTGTGTGCTTGTCTTCTTTTTAGGAGGCACCAGAAACTGAACCTGGGAACTCCCATGTTGGAGAGAGGCATTCAATTGCTTGAGCCACCTCAGCTGCGGAAGAACCAACTTTGAGCTCTGTTAATCTTCTATATTGCTTTTCTGTTCTCCATTTCATTTATTTCTGCTCTAATCTTTATTATTTCTTTCCTTCTGCTTGCTTTGGGATTGGTTTGATGTTCTTTTTCTAGTTTCTCCAGGTGTACCGTTTGGTCTTTTATTTTTGCTCTTTTTTCTTTTTTAATATAAGTATTGAAGGCTATAAATTGTCCTCTCAGCACTGCCTTTGCTGTAACTGTATAAATTTTGATATGTTGTGTTCTCGTTTTCATTTGTCTTGAGTTAGTTACTGATTTCTCTTGCAATTTCTTCTTTGACCCACTGAATTTTTAATCTATTCAATCTCCATATATTTGTGAATTTTCCCTTTTTCTGCCTGCTATTAATTTCCAACTGTATTCCATTATGACAGAGAAAGTGTTTTGTATAATTTCAAAGTTTTCAAATTGAGATCGACTTATGTCCCAGCATATGGTCTATCCTGGAGAAAGATCCATGAGAACTTGAGAAGAATGTATATCCTGCTGTTTTGGGGTATAATGTTCTATAAATGTCTATTAGTTCTAGTTCATTTATTATATTGATTAAGTTCTCCGTTTCCTTATTTAACCTCTGTCCAGATGTTCCATCTAATGCTGAGAGTAGTGTGTTGAAGTTTCCAACTATTATTGCAGAGACATCTATTTCTCCCTTCAGTTTGCCAGTGTGTGTCTCATATATTTTGAGACACCTATCTTAGGTACATATTTATTATTGTTTTTTCTTGGTGAATTGTCTCTTTTATTAAAATATAGTAACCATCTTTCTCTTATAACACTTTTGCATTTAAAATATATTTTATCTGATATTGCTACTCCAGTTTTTTTTTTTTATTATTATTATGTGCGTGGAATATCTTTTTCCAACCTTTCCTTTTCAGCCTGATTGTCCTTGTGTCTAAGGTGAGTCTCTTGTAGACAGCAAATAAATGGCTCATTTTTTTAATCCATTCCGTCAGTCTATGTCTTTTAATTGGGGAGTTCAATCCATTAACATTCAGTGTTACTACTTTAAAGGCATTACTTACTTCATCCATTGTATCCCTTGGCTTTCAATTGTCATATCTTATCATTGTCTTTTAGCTCTTTTAGTTTCTCTTACTTACATTCTTCATTTCTACACTCTTCTCCAGGGCTCACCTCCTTGGCTTTTCCTTTCAGGCTGTAACACACCCTTTAATATCTCTTGTAGATACCAAGATGTTATCTCTTGGTAACATAGTCTCAGTTTTTGTCTGTCTGTGAAGACTTTAAACTTGCCTTCCTTTCTGAAGGATAGTTTTGCCAGATAAGGAATTTGGGGTTGGCAGTTTCTGTCTTTCAGTACATTAAATATATTGTACCACTGCCTTCTTGCCTCCATGGTTTCTATGAGAGATTGGCACTTAGTCTTATTGAGACTCCCTTGAAAGTAATACACTGCTTTTCTCTTACTGCTCTCAGAATACACTCTATCTTTGGCCTTTGACATTCTGAATAGTGGATGTCTTGGAGTAGGTCTACTCAGATTTATTCTATTTGGAGTACATTGTCCTTCTTGAGTATTGATTTTCATGTCTTTCATAAGGAGGGACACCTATAAAGTGCAGGTTTGTGTGTTTCATACTGTCATTTAATTCCCTGAGACCCTGTTCAATTTTACATACTTTTTTTCTGTCCTCCTACCTTTTTAAGTTCAGATGTTCTGTCTTCAGTTTCACTTATTCATTCTTCTGTCATTTCATGCTGTTATAGGCCTCTTATATATATATATATATATATATATACATATATATATATTTTTTTACCTTTTTTTCTTTTAAGGAGGTACCAAGGATTGAACCTGGGACCTTGTATGTGGGAGGCAGGTGCTCAAATACTGAGCTACATTTGCTCCCCATCTAATGTATTTTTAATTTCATCCATTGTGTCTTTCCTTTTTCCTTTTTTTTTTTTTTTTTTTGTGGTCCTTTTCTATTTTTTTAAAAAAATAATTAAAAAAAAATTTTAACAGATACTTAGATACACAAATGTTACACAAAAAATATAGGGCTTCCCATATGCCCCACTTCCCAAACTCCTACATCCTCCCACATAAACATCCTTCGTTAGTGTGGCACATTCATTGTAATTGATAAATGCATCCTGGGGCTTTGCCATTAAGCATGGACCATAGTTCACATTATAGTCTACACTCTCTCCCACACAGTTTTGAATGTTATATGATGATATAAAATGGCCTATATCTGTCATTGCAATGTCATTCAGGATGATTCCCAAGTCCCGAAAAAGACCCCACATTACACCTGTTTTTCCTTCTCCCTGCCCCCAGAGCCTCTAGTGGCCACTGGCTCCATATCAATGTCATAATTTCTTCCATTGCTAGAATTACAATATGTCTATAGTAGAATACCAGTAAGTTCACTCTAGTCTATAGTTCTTTCCCTAATCCTGAGGATTCTGGGATGGTGATGTCCACTCCACCTCTAATTCAGAGGGGGCTTATATCCCATGGGGAAGATGGATAGGACTATCTTGTTTGCAGTTGCAGACTCTCTCTCTCTACTTGCAATTGCAGACCATCTCTCTGATGGTTGTTGTCCATCATCATCTCCTTGTTAATTGTCCTGGGTGAGTGCAATGAGCTGTAGAGTAGGTGTTGCAACTCTGCTGAGGTTCTGGGCCCAGCTGGCATGGATAGCCCAAAGACTCGAGTTTCTTGGATGTACACCTACAAACTCCAGCACCTAGTATAGGTTTAAATAGAAGGGACAGATGAGCCATGTGTAGGGAAGACGTAATTGAGTCCAACTCTGTCACTCTCAGGAACACAAACTCCAAAGTAAGGCCCACTGGCAAGGCACCAAACTCTGGAGCTATGTGACCTGACCATAGGACCTGGGTGACTCCAGAGCCCTCAGCATCCCCACTATTTAGTGGTATCCACTTTGGCAGTCTAGTGTGCATAAGTGTTACCTCTGGGATGACCTCCCAACTCACTTTAAAGTCTCATTTGTCTTTACCTTTCCCCCCTTTTATTCGAGATTTTTTTCCATTGCATTGCTAGTTGGTGCTTGGTAGCAATCCCTTGGTGCCAGGGAGGCTCATCCCCAGGATTCATGTCCCATGCTGAGGGGAAGGTAATGCATTTATATACTGAGTTTGGCTTAGAGAGAGGCCACATTTGAGCTACAAGGAGGCTCTCAGGAGGCAACTCTTAGGCACCCCATAACAATAGGCTAAGTTTCAATTTCAAGAGTAAAGGCTCATAAGCATAGTCATCAATATCAAGGGCCCATCAATGGATCACCTTCCTTCGCCAGTCATTGCCCCTGCACTTGGGGGACTGTTGCTGCTCCATTAGAGAATGTAGCAGAGCTCTCCAGGATGGGAATTAAATATTCTCTTGGATATTGTGTGAGTCTCCATCCACTGTGACAATGCCCTGTGAACATTTGAACATTTTTATATACCTTATATGTATGCCCAGGTGAACTTCCTCCCATGTATCCGCTAATGATCCTCCCCTGCCCCAGTTGTAACCCTTCTGTGATCCAAAGCTGCTTCAAAAATGAAGCCATTAAAATAGTCAAATACAATTAATAGGAAAATGAAATAATGATAGGTTTAAATATAAGAAATAAAATACATAAAAAAATTTAAAAAATAAAAATAAAATTAGATTGGGATATTAAAAAATAATGAAAAAATATTAAAAAAAAATTTTTTTTTAATTGTAATATTTGGTGTCCTGTCTGTACAGTGGGTGGCATTTTCTTCCATTCATTCCCCAGTGTCTTAAAAGTTTTCATTTTGTTTTCAAAGAAGTTTTAGGTCACAGTAAAGTCACAAACAGAATACAGGGGACTCTCATATACCCAACATCCTCCCCTTTTCCTCCTTCCCTTATTTTTTTTTTTTTTTTTTTTTTTTAATTTTACCAGGAGGTCCCGGGGATCAAACCCAGGTCCCTCCATATGGCAGACGGACGCCCAGCCATTTGAGCCACATCCTCCCCACCTTCCCTTATTAATACCTTTTTTATGTGGATGGTACTTTGTTATAACTGATATAAGAATAGTGAAACATAGCTACTAAACATGGTCAATTGTTTATATTATGGTTTACATTTTAGACCGTACACTTTTATAAATTTTGATGATATTTACCATGGCCTGTGTCCATCATTGTAAGATCATGTAGAACACTTCCACCGCCCACTAAATACCCCTTGTTCCATCTATTCTATTCCTCCCCCTCCCTCCCCTCGGGGTCCACGGTGACCCCCTGGCTTCACTTCTTGGATGACAAGATTCATAGTTACTTGCAACAACACTGAGGTCTTGACACACTGGTTTGTCCTCCCCTATTAGGAACCGCCATGCTCTCGAGAGACTCTTGCCTCTCTATTTGGAACAAATCAGTCCTCCCGAGGATGGGAGTCCAACTCCTTACCACTCATCATGTGGGTCTCCACCCACTGATACAGCACATTATGACAAAATGATCACTCACACATTTCCTAGAAGCCTGCTCCAGGTGTGCCCTGTCCCGAATGCCCCCGCCCCCCACCATCCAGCACCCTAAACCAGTAACATTTCCTTGTCATATCGCCATAAGAGCATTCCCAACTTTGTACTTTCAACCACATACCTGCCAATCCCCAGTGTTCACCTGGTCCCTCTCCCAACCCTCCCTCCAGTTCCCTGGACTTTCTAACCCATCCTCCCAAATCTATCCACCTGTCAAACCTGTGCCACCCAATCCAATAATATCACTACCTCCTGTCATATCCCTTCAATATGCAATTACACACTTTCACCTTACCATAGATTATGTCCATATGGGTGTTGGCTCACAACCTTCTTCTTCCTTTCTATTTCCTGTAAATCTGTCTTCCATACAACAGCTCTCTGAGTCTGCTTAATTTGCTTAATTCATATCAGTGAGGTCATGTACTGTTCATCCTTCAATGCCTGATGCTTCACTCAACATGAGGTCCTCAAGATTCATCCATGTTATCCTGTGTGTTAGCACTGTATTCCTTCTTACAGTTGAGTACTATTCCATTGTATGTATGTACCACATTTTGTTTATCCATTTGTTGATGGGCATTTGGATTGATTCCAACTCTTGGCAATAGTGAATAAATGCTGCTATGAACATTGGTTCATATATCTGTCCGTGTCTTTGCTTTCAGTTCTTCTGGGTATATACCCAGCAGTGGAATTGCTAGATCATATGGCAGTTCTATAGTTAGTTTTTTGAGGAACCGCCAAACTGTCCTCCACAATGGCTGGACCATTCTACATTCCCACCAGCAGTGGATGAGGGTTCCCATTCCTCCACATCCTCTCCAACACTTATAGTCCTCTGTTTTTTTAATAGCTGCCAGTCTAATGAGTGTAAGATGGTATCTCATTATAGTTTTGATTTGCATTTATTTACTATCCAGTGATGTTGAGCATCTTTTCAGCCATTTGTATTTCTTCCTTGGAAAAGTGTCTTTTTCAGTTCATTTGACCATTTTTAAAAATGGGTTGTTTGTCTTTTTATTTTCGAGGTGTAGGATTTCTTTATGTAAGCAGGATATTAGGTGCCTATCAGATATATGGTTGCCAAATATTATATCCCATTGGGTATGCTGCCTTTTTACTTTCTTGATAACATCCTTTGAGGTGCAAAAGTTTTTAATTTTGAGGAGATCCCATTTATCTATTTTTTCTTTCACTGCTTATGCTTTGGGTGTGAAGTTCATGAAACCATTTCCTATTACAAGGTCCTGTTGATACTTCCCTACATCATTCCAAGGTCTTTATGGTCTTGGCTTTTATATTTAGATCTTTGATCCATGTTGAGTTGATTTTTGTATAAAGTGTGAGATGGTGTTCCTCTCTCATTCTTTTGGATATGGATATACAGTTGTCCAAGCACCATTTGTTGAAGAGACCATTCTCTGCCAGTTGAGTGGGCTTGGTGGCCTTGTCGAATATCAGATAACTATATATGCGAGGATCTATATCAGAACTCTCAATTCGGTTCCATTGGTTGGTATATGTCTATCCTTGTGCCAATACCATGCAGTTTTGACCACTGTAGCTTTATAGTATGTTTTAAAGTCAGGTAGTGTGATACCTCCAATTTCATTTTTCTTTTTCAATATGTCTTTGGCTATATGGGGCCTCTTACCCTTCCAAATAAATTTTGTAGTTAGTTATTCCAATTCATTAAAAAATGCTGTATTGACTTTTATTGAGATTGCATTAAATCTGTAGATTAGTTTGGGTAGGATAGACATCTTAGTGATGTTTAGTCTTCCTATTCATGAACAGGGAATATTCTTCCATTTATTTACATCTTCTTTAATTTCCTTTAACAGTATTGTGTATTTTTCTGTATAGAAGTAATTTACACCTTTAGTTAAACTTATTCCTAGGTATTTGATTCTTTTAGTTACTATTGTATATGGTGTTTTTTTCTCGATTTCCTCCTCAGATTGCTCGTTATTGGTGTACAGAAATGCTACTCATTTTTGAGCATTGATCTTATAGCCTGCAACTTTACTGAACTCATTTATAAGTTCTAGAAGCTTTGTTGTAGATTTCTCAGGACTTTTTATGTATAGGATCATGTAGTCTGCAAATAGTGAAATTTTTACTACTTCCTTTCCAATTTGGATGTCTTTTATATCTTTTTCTTGCCTCAGTGCTCGAGCAAGTTCTTCTAACACAATGTTAAATAGGAGAGGTGATAGTGGGTATCCTTGTCTTGTTCCCAATCTTAGAGGAAAAGTTTTTAGGATTTCACCATTGAAGATGATGTTAGCTGTGGGTTTTTCATATATACCTTTTATCACGTTCAGAAAGTTTTCTTCTATTCCTATCTTTTGCAGTATTTTTACCAGGAAAGGGTGCTGTATTTTGTCGAATGCTTTTCTGCATCTATAGAGATGATCATGTGATTTTTTTCTCGATATGTTTATGTGATGTATTCCATTGATTGATTTTCTTATGTTGAACCATCCTTGCATACCCAGGATGAAACTCACTTGGTCATGGTGTATAATTTGTTTGATGTGTTGTTGAATGCGATTAGCAAGTATTTTACTGAGGATTTTAGCATCTTATGTTCATTAGAGAGATTGGTCTGTAATTTTCCTTTCTTGTGGCATCTTTGTTTGGGTAATGTTGGCATCATAGAATGAGTTAGGCAATGTTCCTTCTACTTTTATTTTTTAGAAGAGTTTAAGCAGGATTGATGTTAGTTCTTTCTGGAATGTTTGGTAGAATTCACCTGTGAAGCCGTTTAGTCCTGGGCTCTTCTTGGTTGAGAGGTTTTTGATGATTGAGTCTATCTCTTTGTTGAGTTCATCAATTTCTTCTTTCATCAATGTAGGCTGCTTGTGAGTTTCTAGGAATTTGTCCATTTCCTCTAAATTATCATTCATGTTGGCATATAATTTTTCAAAGTATCCTCTTATGATACTCTTTATTTCTGTGGTGTCAGTGGTGATATCCCCTTCCTCATTTCTTATTTTGTATAGTTGCATCTTCTCTCTTTTCTTTTAGTCTGGCTAAGGGTCTGTCAATTTTATTGATCTCGAAGAACCAGCTTTTGGTTTTATTTGTTTTTTCTAGTGCTTTCTTATTTTCTATTTCGTTTAGTTCTGCTCTAATCTTTGTTATTTCCTTCTTTCTACTTCCTTTGGGGTTAGTTTGTTGTTATTTTTCCAGTTCCTCCAGGTAGGCAGTTAGGTCTTTGATTTTAGCTCTTCTTTTTTGATATATGCATTTATAGCTATGAATTTCCCTCTCAGTACAGCTTTTGCTGCATCCCATAGGTTTTTGATATGTTGTATTGACATTTTCATAAGTTTCAATGTAGTAACTGATTTCTGTTGAGATTTCCTCCTTGACCCACTGTTTGTCTAATAGTGTGTTGCTTACCTTCCATATCTTTGTGCCTAATGTAGTTCTCTGGCCCTTACTGATTTCCAATTTCATTCCATTGTTGTCAGAGAAATTACTTTGTGTAATCTCAATCTTTCTGAATTCATTGAGATTTTTTCTGTGGCCTAGCATGTGTTCTATCTTGGAGTATGCTCCATGTGCATTCGAGAAGAATGTATATCCAGATCCTCTAATGTATTAATCAAAATCTTTGTTTCTTTATTGATTCTTTGTTGAAATGTTCTGTCTAATGGTGTTAATGATGTATTAAAGTCCCCCACCATAATTGTAGAGGCATCTATTTCTCCATTTAGTTTTCCTAGTGTTTGCCTCATGTATTTTGAGGCACTCCTGTTAGGTGCATAAATGTTTATGATTGTTCTTTCTTTTTGAAAGATTACCCCTTTCACTATTACAATAGTTTTGCATTTAAAGTCTATTTTGTCCAATATTAGTATAACTACTTCCGCCCTTTTCTGGTTATTGTTTGCTAGTAAAATTGTTTTCCAGCCATTCACTTTCAGCCTCCTTGAATCCCTGGGTCTAAGGTGGGTTTCTTGTAGACAGCATATAGATGGGTCATATTTCCTTATCCATTCTGCCAATCTGTGTCTCTTGACTGGTGAGTTTAATTCATTAACATTCAGTGTTATTACTCTCAAGGAATTATTACATTAGCCATATTTTCTTTGGGTTTATGTATGTCATATGTTGTTTTTATTTCTCTTTTTGTCTTTTAAGTTGTTCTTACACTCTCCTCCAACTCTCTCTCACCTGTTTTTTCCTTTCAACCTGCAGAACTCCCTTAACTATTTCTTGAAGGGCAGGTTTCTTATTGGCATACTCTCTTAATTTCTGTTTATCTGTGAATATTTTGAACTCTCCATCATTTTTGAATGCCAGCTTTGCTGGATAGAGAATTCTTGGCTAGAAGTTTTTTTCTTTTAGTACCTTAACTATGTCATACCTCTGCCTTCTTGCCTGCAGGGTTTCAGATGAGAAATCAGCACTTAATCTTATTGAGCTTCCCTTGTATGTGATGGTCCTCTTTTCTCTTGCTGCTTTCAGTATTTTCTCTTTGTCTTGAGCATTGGACAGTTTGACGAGTATATGTCTTGGAGTAGGCTTATTGGGATTATACTGTTTGGGGTTTGTTGCACTTCCTGAACTTGTACATCCATCTCCCTCAATAGGGTTGGGAACTTTTCAGCCATTATTTTCTCCAACACTCCTTCCATCCCCTTTCCCTTCTCTTCTTCCTCTGGGATGCCTATAATGCATATGTTTGTGCATTTTGTGTTGTCATTCAAATCCCTAAGTCCCTGCTGGATTTTTTCTATCTTTTTATATGTTTGTTCTACTATCTGTTTGATCTGAGATGTACTGTCTTCCACATCACTAATTCTCTCCTCCGCCTGTTCAAATCTACTGTTACATGCTTCCAGTGTCTTTTTGATTTCTTGGGTGGGCCATTCATCACCATCATATCCATTATCTTTTTATGTATGTTTACAATTTCTTCAGTATGTTTTCCCAGTGTCGTCTTAATATCCTTAATCTCTTCTTCACTTCATTAAGTTGGGCCATGATATTTGTTTGGACAGCTTTGATTAGTTGTTCAATGTTCTGCACTGCTTCCTGCTTTTTAGTTTGTTCATTGGACTGGGCTGTGTCTTCCTGTTTCTTAGTATGGTTTGTAATTTTTTATTGCCCTCTGATCATCTTTTTATCTTGATAGGTTTATTCAGTTGATTAGCTTCTCTCTTTACTCTAGGGTTTTATTTAATTGCTGTTTTGTGTGTGTGTGTATTAAGTTTTATTTGACACTTTCTTCTTTTTATTCTATTTCATTGCTGTTGTCTATGTTCCCTTGGAGGAAAAAATTAGGGCCAGAGAAAGTGACAGATGTAAGAAAAGTAAAGGATAATAGTAATAATAATAGTGATTGTTAGTAGAGAAACCGTTTGAGACCTTGGAAAATGAATATTTAACTCATGTAAGCAGTGTAGAGTAATAGGAATAAAAAAGTGGGGTACCAACAATGAATTGGAAAACCAGATAGAGAAAAATATATAGATGGAATTAAAATGCTAGTATGATGAGGAGAGAGGGAAAGAGAAAAGACAAAGAGAAAAATGGTTAATGAAAGAAAGAAAACAGGATAGACAAGGTAGAAATAAAAACCAGAAAAATTGAGGACTAAACAAAGAGAGATGGAATGTAAGAACAACAACAGAAAACAGAAGATAGAATGATGGGAGAAGGAAAAGAGACAGTGTTGGTATACAAAATCGGTATACACAGGAAAGGGGAAATCAAGGAAGAGGAAACACAGTAACCAAGAATCAAGCCAACAGCACCTTGAGGAATTTATCTCGTCGTCCAGCTCCCTCCAGATCGATGCCCTGAATCCTCCTACTCTGTGGGTTCCCAAAACAGCTCACTCGGGTAGGATCTTGTCCCTAGTCAGTGTTTTTTTGTGAGAGAGATCTGCCTCTATTCCTCTGAAAGAAAAAAAATTAGAGCCAGAGAAAAGGAAAGAGATAGGAAGACAAAAAGAATAATAGTAATGGTAATAGTAAAAGGTAGGAGAGCAAATGTACAAGACCTAGGAAATTGAAAAATTAACAGAAGTAAGCACAGAGGAATAAGATTAGGAAAGTGGAATAGAAACAATGAAACAAGAAACAGAATAGAGAAAAAAATATATAGAATGAATTAAAATGCTGGAATGGTGAGAAGAGGGGAAAAGAAAACAGAAAAGAGAACGAAAAAAGTAAAAAAGAAAGTATACAGAGAAAAAGGGAGAGAGGGAAAAGTACAAACAGGAATACTTGGAGACCAAATAAGAGAGGTGGATTGAAAGAACAACAATGGAAAACACAAGATATAAAGATGAAGGAGTGAAAAGAAATAGCATAGGTAGAATAGATCAGTAACCAAAAGAATAATAATAATAAAAAAAAAGTAAACAAGCACAGAAAGAAAGGGAGGGGATACAAAACAAGCAAGAAACAAGACAGCAGAAAGTCGTTTTTTGTTGTTGTTTTTTTTTAAAAAAAGGAGACTGAAGGAAAAAAAAACATGGAAAAACAGCCTTCTTAGATCCCTAAGGATCTTCTCAGGCTGCTGGTTTTCCTCAATCACTTACCCTATACCCTGCTCTCTGCAGGTGTTGAACTGGATTTTAGTGAGTAAAGTAAGGGAAATAAAAGAAAATGGACCTTTTTTAAAAAAAAATTTTTTTAAATAAGAGATCCATGAAAAGCTAATACAAAGAAAATGTCTATATGTTCCCTGTCATAAAGTT
Source organism: Tolypeutes matacus (assembly GCA_026826555.1). Classification (NCBI taxonomy): domain Eukaryota; kingdom Metazoa; phylum Chordata; class Mammalia; order Cingulata; family Chlamyphoridae; genus Tolypeutes; species Tolypeutes matacus. Next base: position 14,161,119 of record JAKSZT010054055.1, read on the forward strand.
TAAGCTGGATGCCTGATAACCTGGTGGATCTCTTCTCAAGGAATCGAACCAGGGACCTCATACATGCTAGGCAGGAATTCTTCCACTAAGCTATTCTGAGTCTGTGGGTTATTTAGCATTCCAGAGGGCTAGCTGCCCCTTTTCCCTCAGGCAGGTTAGATACCCTGCAGTCTGCTGGAGTGGTGCTGATTGCAACCTGTCTCTGCCTCATCACTGATGTAATTAGTTTACCTAGGTGGCTGGGCGTGACCACCAGCCTGAGACGATCCCCTCCCCTCTCCCTGTCGAGTCGGGGTCCCTTCTGATATTCAAGGGGGGCCCAGCTGGCTAAACTCGCTGCAAAAAAATCACTCTCCCACTCTCCCAGACCCTTTTTCCTCGCAGGGAATCTGCCGTCACACTCCCATTTGGGGAAGGAGGCTAGGGTCTCCACATAGTCTGTCCTCCCTGAGGGCCAGGTATGTGTGCCCGTGCCCCTTCCAGACACTGATGTAAGCAACCCCCGATTGTTCCTGGCTTCTCTATCTGTCCAGCACCCTCCTAGATGACTCAGAGCACCTTCCCTTGGAGGTAGAAGTCTGCTGTACTCTCAGTTAGATACAATTTGCCAGGAGCTTTACCCTCACTTATTATCTTGGTGTTGGGGGAGGGGAGCCCTTCCCCGTGACCGGGAGGTTTAATAACTCACGATTACTTTTTTGGCTTCTTTGTGTCTCTGACTCTCACTCTTCTGGGAGTTGGTAAGCAGTGTCCTGGTTTGCTGTGCCCCAAAGCAGGTCCCCATGGCAGCCTCTAGCTTTTTCTTTGTTGTTTTAGTGAGAGCTAAGATTTATATATCTAACCGGTTGGCCATGTTCCCATGATTCCCATTGTGTCTTTCAATCCCACAAGTTCTGTTACTTTTTTTGCTCTCACACAGTATCATCTTAATATCCTTTATCTCTTTAGTCATGTTTTCCTTCATCTCCTTAAATTCATTAAGGTTTGTATGAACATCATTGATTCGTTGTCTTAAATCCTGTGTCTCGTCTGGATTCTTGGTTTGTTCCTTTTGCTGACCATATCTTCCTGTTTCTTAGAATGGCTTGTTATCTTTTGTTGATATCTAGGCATCTGATTATGTTGGTGATTTTGCTTTGTTGATCAAATTCTCTCTTTTGCTTAATGGTTTTATTTCACAGCTCTTGATTTTTAGTTTAATTTTTTCTAAAACTTTAAGCTTGTCCTATTAAGTAATCAAAATAGGGGCAGGGAGCCGCTAATGGGGCACAGGCCAGATCTACAGTGCTTGGGAAAGAAACAGGAGAGACAAGCCTCTCTTCCTTCACTTCTCCAGCTGACCAGCAGGTGGCACTCCTTGGCGAACCCTTCCACACGGATGAAACCTTCAATTTCCAGTAATTAGCTCTTCTGAACCACCGAGTTATGGTGGTTACATTCACCAACGAGAAACCACACTCAGCCATCCACTGCACCCTCCCTCTTCCCAGGGAGGATATGTCCTTTCCCTTCTCCGTTGGCCACTCAGCCACAGGTTTTACCAAGGCTGTTCGCCTCAGGGGTTAGGGAAATGGGTGGGGTTCCCAGCCCTGGAGCATTGACTCATGATTTCCCCTTTGGCTTCTCCATCTCTGTCCCCAGTCCTTCCCAGACAATGCGTGCAACACTCTCCTGGTCTGTAGGTCCCCAGAGTGGCTCCCTGAGATGACTTCTATGCCTTCTCCCCTATTTTGCAAGAGAGCTGTGCCCTGCCTAAGCTACTCCAATGCCATCTGTCTCCCCTTCGGACCACTTTTGTTTGTGGCTTTGTTTACTGTGGCAGTTAGTGAAATCTCTCTGAGACCTGCATATGCACAACCTCCAGAATGACCTCCCAACTCACTTTGAAATCTCTTAGCCATAAAAACTCTTTTTTATTTAATGTTTGCCCCTTTGGTCAAGGTCTTTTTGCAAATTTATCACTAGTTAGTGCTTGGTATTAATCCCTCAGTGCCAGGAAGGCTCATGCCCAGGAATTATGCCCCGTGTCGGGGGGAAGGTAGTGAGTTTATTTGCAAAGTTTGGCTTAAAGAGAAGCCACATTTGAGTAACAAGGAGGTTTTCAGGAGATAACTCTTAGGCATCAGTTGGCTAAGTTTCATTTTTACAGGAATAAGGTTCATAAGTACAAGCATTAGATTGAGGGCTTGGCATATTAGCCTGTTTTCTTTTATTAGGCATGGCTTATATATTCCAGAGAGTTTTTACCATTTTATTTGAGAAAGTATCACGGCTTCCCCAGGATGGAGGTTTAATATTTTGTTACCTACACTATGGGACACTATCTATCAAGAAAACATACCTGTGACAACACAAATACATTTATATCCCATAGAAGTATGCTTTTTTCCCTTTATATCACCCCATTATCAACACCCTGTACTAGTGACATACCTTTGTTGTAGATCCTGAAGGAACATTCTTATATTTGTATTCTTAACCACAATCCTTGGCTACTCCAGAGTTCACTGAGTTACATAGTCACCCACTTTATCTTCTAGTTTCCCTTCTAGCATTATGGACAACCCAAAACTTTCCCCTTCAATCACATTCACGCTTACACTTCAGCACTGTTAATTACACTCATATCACTGTGCCACCATCACTTCCATCCATATCTAAACCATTTAAACAATCTAATTATAAACTGCACAAATTAAGCATTGGCTTACCGGTCTCTACTCCCCTTCATGTTCTGGTAACCTATCTTCCAGACTCTACTTCCACAAGTCTGCTCACTATCCTTTGTTTATATCAGTGAGATCATACAATATTTATCCTTTTGTGTCTGGCTTATTTCAGTCAACATAAGGTCTTCCAGGTTCATCCATGTTACTGCATATATCATTACTTCATTCTTCCAGCTGAATAATATTCCATTCATCTGTTGATGGACCCTTGGGTTGTTTCTATCTTTTAGCAATTGTGAATAATGCTGCTATGAACATTGGCATGCATGCATATATCTGTTTGTATGCCTGCTTTCAGTTCTTCTGGGCATATACCTAGTAGTGGGATTGCTGGATTACATGTCATAATTGCAGGGCTCACCTTGTTTCCTTCCTTCCTCTCAGGGATCTCATTTGTCCAATCCTGAGAAACATTGTTTCATAATTGTGTCCAGTTTTCTTGTGCTTTTAAGCAGAATGGTGAATCTGGTCTCTGTTTTTACCTTAGTATTGAATTTTATTTTCTAAAAATGTTTTGTTATGGGAAAATTTATATATACACAAAAAGAGATAATTGTTTAATGTACCTCCCTTGACCAAATATTGTCAATCTATTGCCAATCGTGTTTAATATTTATCCCTGTTCATGTTTTTCTCTATGTGTATGTATGTCAGGGAGAAGGAGAAAAGAACCAAGTGGAAATTCTACAACTGAAAAGTACAATAAGTGAAATTTTAAAAATCACTGGATAAGTTTAATAGCTGACTGAAGAAGGCAGAAGAATTAGTAAATGTTAAGATAGAAAAAATAGCAAGGTGATAGATCTTGTCATAACTAATTACATTTAAGTATAAATTGTCTAAATATCCCAATTAAAAGGCAGAGAATGTAAATATACAGGAATGAACCATTCATATACATTCCAACAGTATTATGCTAAATGGAAGAAAGCAGACAAAAAGATTACATACTGTATGATAACATTTACATAAAACTCTCAAAATTCATAAAAGGCAAAACTGTTGTAACAGAAAGAAGTTTTTGTCAGGACCAGTCATGGAAGAAGGTGATTGACTACAAAGGGACAGGAAAGAACTTTTTGTGGTGGTGATTACATCACTATGCATTTGTCAAAACTCATACACTGAAAATCTCTGGATTTTATTAAATTAGTATATGTAAATTATACATCAATAAAACTGATAGGAATCCTCATACAGTTAATTAGTTATATGCATGAGGAAATTTAGTGTATCTAAGGTTGAATTAAAATGTTTTATGTGAATTTTAAAAATCAGTACTAAAAAAAACTAAATAAAATTACTATAAATAAAATTATATTCAAAATGTTAGAAATTAATATGGTTTTTAAAATTAACAATTTTACAATGTTTTTATATATTTTTAAATTATTAGGTTGAACTAAAGCGACACTACAATGACCAGCATTCAAAATTGAGGGGGCTTTTACCTGGTCGTCAGTGGTATGAAATTCAAGCATATAGGGCCTTAAACCAGGCCCTAGGTAGGTAAGTGAAATTAATATATTATTGTAATATTATCTGTGGCCAGGGTTATATGTTGAGCTAATCTTGGTACTGTACTCCTTATAATAACTTTGGTGAAACTGTTTTAACTGGACTCTAGGAACTGGTATATTTTCCATGATAGATATCGTAAGTGAAAGTTGGAAACAGATAATAGAACAAAGTGTGCTAAAGTTTACAGAAGATACACAAAGGTGCTCAGTAAAAATTTATCGAAGGAAGCTCATCACCAAACTGTAAAAGTTTTGTCTTAGGAACAAGTAAGAATGGTGGCCCGCCCCCCCCCCCCCCCCAAAAAAAAAAAAAAAAATCAGGGAGCAAAAAGGATATACCAGTCAGTGTGAGGGGATATTCTGTTTACAAAGTATAATTTCAGTCACTGAATGTAAGTAGAATCCTTGTATCTGTGAAATTACTTATACCAAATACTAGCAAACAAAATCTGTTATCCTGACCAGTGAGGTCTTACAATTGTACAGTTTTTTATTCTGCTTCTATGTAAAGGAAACAAATGAAAGGAAAAAATTAGTATCATTTTCATTTTAATGTCATTTCTAAGGTATAGATAAGTGTGATCATAATCCATAATTTACAATGCCATCTACATTTATCTTACTGTGTAATGATTAGTGTTAATGGATAATATTGAAACTGAATGATATTGAACAGCTTCAGAAAGAAAAGATAAAAGAGTTACTTTTTTGAAAAGTAGGAATGGACAGTATTTTAACAAATGATTCAAGAAAGGTTCAAACAAACCATGGTCATGCTAAAGATTTAACGCCAATTAAACCAGAAAATTAATTACAATATGCCATTTTCCAAGGATTCTGGTCCATTAACATTTGTACTCTGTGGAACAATTTTTTAAGCATTTTATACTATAAATTCATATTGTAGGACATTAGCATCCAATTTATTTAAGCTACAATAATTAGTTTCTGTGTAACCTAATTTAGGATTTTGTATTCTCTATTATAATTTGTTTAACACTGTAATAATCTTTTACCAAGGAAGCTATGAGGCATGCAGTTATGTAATTCAAATAAAAGAACACAGGTTAAGAGTAAAATCATGAAAAGATGTTCATTTGATATATTTGCAATTAAGTCAGAAGACCCCCCAATTAACCATAGTCTACCCTAACTAAAATCCAGAATTTAGATTTTTTATTTTGTGCGCTTATATTAGCCCATTTGCATTTGTTGTCTTTATTTGTCATTTCCAAGAACAACATGTCAGTACTCCATATTTTATTTGATTGCTTAAAAAAACAAGTTTGAGAGATTAAATTACTTGTCTAAGATTACAAAGCTACAAAATGGCCCTCCACATCTTGGCCCCACCTACTTCTAAAACTTCAAGACCTGCTTTTTCACTCTTACACCATACACTCTAGCCACTAAATTTCTTACTATTCCTTAAACATACATATCCTTTCATTATTCTCTGCCTTGGCACATATGTTCCCATATATTTCCATTTGGCAAATTTACTAATCAAAACCTAGTTAAAAGAAGAACAGATCTTGGGAGTTATGTCAGTAGGATGGCTAAGTAAGAATCTCTCATATTCTATCCCCCTACAACAACATTGGACTACCAGCATAAACTGGCAGAACAACTTTCTCAGAGCTCTGGAAAACAGTTAAATTGTTGGAGTTACTGGAAAGCAAGTTAAAAACAGTAGGCAAACATCATGGTACCTGTGGCAGTTTGATATTATTTATGAATTCCAAAAAGAGAGATTATGTTTGTACACTGGTCTGGGTGCGATCCCCTTTGATTGTATTAGATTCAGCTGAGATGTCTTTGATTAAATTATGTTAAGACTAGGGCTTTGATTTGACCACATCAGTAGGTTGTAACTCAGGGTTGAGTCCCTGCCCCCTAGGTGGGCTGTATAAATGGACACTCACACAGAGGAAGGGAGATCCATAGACACAAAAGAAGACACAGAAGAGGAGAGAACTTGGTCATTTCAGGCCTGCCATGTGACAGAAAGAAGAAGGCTCAAACAGCTAAAGCCCTGGGAAAGCTAAGCCATACACCAGATAGTTTGCAGCTGAAGAAACGAGAAGGCCTGGAAAGAAACAAGCCCTCTGCCCTACAGCTGAGATTTGAAGAAGCTGGGCCCATGGAGCCTTAAGAGGAAGAAGAAGGCTGAACCCTCGCAGAGATCATGGCAACCATCTTTCTTCAACATGTGGCAACAGACTTTGGTGAGAAAGTACCTCTTATGGTACCTTGAGTTGGACTCTTTAGGGCCTTGTAACTGTAAGCTTTTACCCCAAATAAATACACTTAATAAAAACCAACAGATTTCTGGTACTTTGCATCAGCATCCCTTTGGCTGACTAATACAGTGCATTTACCGTTCCCTCCCCCACCCACTCCCTGGCTTGGTGGCATCAACTGGCATTGCCAGTGCAAGGCCCTAGTCCTGAGTTCTGGAGGGAGTGGTGTAATCTTTATGTGCATATTGGGTGGCATCCTGAAGTTCTGATCTAGGACACCTGTCTCTGTCTCGCTGGTCCCAGAATTTGCTCTAGACAAAGCAGCGGCTGGCATGGCCACTGAAACACCATAAGAAAACAATCGAACTACAGCTGCCGGGGGCAAATATATGTTTGTGACATACATTAGTGTCTTGGTCTGAAAGGAAAGGCTTCATATTTCCAGGGAAAATCAGATTGTCCATGTATATGAGAAAACTGATGAGGTCACATATGCCCAGGAAAAGATTCATGCTCAGAAAAGACCTGGGAGAACCTTATGTCTTCACCTCAGGGTGTTTTTTAGGCCCACTGTAAGGCTGGCTAAGTGCTAATGGAAAGAATAAGCACAGAGAAAATCTACTAAGACTAGGAGTGGTGTTTTGTTTTTTTCTTTTGGGCTCCTGGCATTCAAGGTAGTCTCTGTCATAACACTAGCTGAATACAAACTTAAGGAACAGAGACTTCCATAATGACATGTCAAGGGGTAGAGTCTTAGAATAAATAGTTTGGAAAAATCACTAGACAAAAATGATACTATAGCCTTTGACAAGAAGAAGAAGAAAACAAGCAAACTCCAGGGAGTTACAGGCAGGAAAAAATATTTGATACAATAGTGGCTGAAAGCTCCCCAAAGTTAACAAAACATATGTTATACACATCCAACATGTGCAACTAACTCCCAATAGGATACACTCAGAGATTCATACCAAGATACATTATAATCAAACTATCAGGTACCAAAGATAAATAGAGAATCCTAAAAGTAGAAAGAGAGAAGCAAATAGTAATATACAAGGGAGCCTTTTTGATTAAGTGGTGATTTCTAATCAGAAACCATAGAGGTGAAAATAGAGTAGGATGACATATTTAAGTGCCAAGAGAAAAAAAAATAACCAAGAATTTAAAAATTGTCAACCAAGAATTCTATGTCCGTCAAAACTGTCCTTCAAAAATGAGGGACAGATTAAGGCATTCCCAGATTTAAAAAAAAACAAAAAACCTGACAGATTTCATCTCCAGTGGATTGCCCTACAAGGAATGTTAAAGGGTGTTCTGCAGACTGAAAGAAAATAGCTTGAAACTCTATGAAGAAATAAAGATCTATGGTAAAGTTTACATGGGTAAATACAAATGCCAGTACTATTATATTTTTGGATTGTAACTCAACTTTTAACTTCATACATGATCTAAAATACAAATGCATATGAAGTAATTATAAATTTGTGGTATTGGGAACACTGTATAAAGATGTAATATGTAAGAAGAACAACATAAATTTGGGAAGACAGGGAGAAGAATAGGAAGATTGTTTTAGATTTAGGATGTTAAATTTAATCCCCATGAACACCATAAAGAAAATACCTAAAAAATATGCACAGAAGGAAATGAGAAGAAATTCTAAATGGTTCACTACAAAAGATGAAACACAAAAGAAGGCAGTAATGGAAGAAATGAGAAAAGACAAAGGAATAAGACTTACAAACAACAACAACAACAACAAATAGCAGAATGAGAAGTAAATCCTGCATTATCAGTAATTACTTTAAAATGTAAATGGATTAAACTCTATGCTCAAAAAGGCAGAAACTGATAAAATGGATATAAAAGTAAGCCCCAACTATAACCTGTTTACAAGAAACTCACCTTAAATTCAAAGAATCAAATAGTTTGAAAGTGAAAGGCTGGAAAAAACTATTCCATGCAAAAAAGTAAACAAGAGGGATTACCACCAAGCTTTAATAAGAGATGCATTTGGAAAATGACCTTGATCAAAAGGGGGAAAATATTAAATAAGAGTTTTTATGGCTAAGAGATTTCAAAGTTAGGAGGTCATTCTGGAAGTTACATATATGCAGGTCTCAGCCAGACTTCACAAACTGCCACAGTAAACAAAGCCTTGAACAAAAGTGCTCCTGAGGGCCCTAGGGATGTCTGATACCATAGGCAAGCCACATGGGCACATGAAATCAACACCCCCTCAGTGGGCTCTATCTGGGAATATATGAAAAGCTATTTTCCCCTGTATAACATAGTTATACTCATTTATAAATCCCCAATCATGATTCTTCTGCTTCTTTTATTTTATACTATTATTTTCTATTTATTTCTTAAGTATATTTCTCAGAGACTTAAAGCCTTCAGATTGTTCCTATGCCAGTTGAGCCCTGAAACCCAGCAAAGAAGTGGCCAACTCCTACTCTGCAATTCTTTGGGCCTACCCCTGACAACAACAAAACGATGATGATGGACAAGTCCTATCCCCAAAGCAAGGAGTATCTTCACCTGCAAGTAAAACAATTCCATTCCTCTGCCCCATAATATCTATGTACCTTCTCAGTCTGAAACAGAGTGGGTATCGTCCCAAATCCCTCAAGATTAAGGAATGAACAAAAATAAGGGGGGAGTGTAACCTCTGGCTAAAGCAGATTTATTGTTATTGTAGTTATTATCATGTGTTAACTGAGTAACTTGTAACATTGATATAAAAATAATTTTAAAATAAAGGTTAAAAAAGTAAACAGATGACAGTGGGGGTGGCTATACTAATATCAGTTAAAATAGATTTTAAATTAAAACCTGTTATAAGGGACCAAGAAGGACACTATATAGATAAAGGGGTCAATTCAACAACAAGATATAACAACTATAAATATATATGTACCTAACAGCAGAGCCCCAAAATAAATGAAGCAAATACTGGCAGATTTGTAAGAAGAAATAGACAATTCTACATTAATAATAGGAGATTTCAATAATGGAAGAACATGTTGACAGAAGATCAATAAGGAAACAGAACTTAAACAATATCATAACCAACTAGACCTTACAGATATAAAGTAACAACAACAAATAATACATTTTACTCTAAGTGCACTTGGATCATTCTTCAGGATAAACTATATGTTAGGTCACAAAAATAATCAATACATTAAAAAAAGATGAAAAGCATAAAATGTATGAAACTAGAAATGAATAATAAAAGATCTGTAAATTCACAATTATGTGGAAATTAAACAATACATTCTTAAATAACCAACAGATCAAAGAAGAAATCAGAAGGGAATTTAGAAAATACCTTGATACGAATTAAAATGAAAACACAAAATACCAACTTGTGGCATGCAGGAAAGGCTGTGCAGGGAAATTTATAGCTGTAAATGCTTATATTAAAAAAGAAGGTCTCAAATCACACCTCACACCTAGGAGAACTAGAAAAAGAAGAGCAAACTAAACCCAAAATGAGCTGAAGAAAGTAAGCAATAAACATTAGAGTGGAGATAAATGAAATAGAGGATAGAATATCAGTAGAGTGAATCAATGAAAACAAAAGCTGGTTCTTTGAAAAGCTCAGTAATATTGACAAACCTTTAGCTAGATATCAGTGAGAAGAGAGGAGGAGGACACCCTAAAATCAGAAATGTAAGTGGGGACATTACATTTGACCTTACAGAAATAAAAGGATAAGAATAAGAGGATACTATGAACTGTATGCCAACAAATTAGACAGCAAAGATGAAAGGGAAGAATCCCTAGAACCACACAAATTGCTTACACTGACTCAAGAAGAAACAATATCTCAACAGACCAATTACAAGCAAAGAGAGTAAATCAGTACTCACTTACAAAAAAAAGGATAAAACATCTAGACAAGATCAATGGGGAAATAGAAGACTCGAATGCCACTATAAAACAACTAGAACTACAGACACATATAGAACACTTCACCCAACTGCAGCAAAATACACATTCTTCTCCAGTGCACATGGATCATTCTCCAGGATTAGACCATATGTTAGGTCACAAAACAATTCTCAATAAATTTTAAAAGATGTTATCATATAATGTATCTTCTATCACAATGGAATGAAGCTAGAAATCAAAACAGTAGTAGAACTGGAAAGTTCACAGATATGTGAAATTAGGCAATGTACTCTTAACCAGTGAGTCACAGAGGAAATCAGAAGGGAAATTAGGAAATAAGCTGAGATGAATGAAAATTAAAACACAGCATACCAAAACTTATGGGATGCAGCAAAGGCAGAGCTGAGAGGGAAATTTATAGCTCTAAATGCTTACATTAAAAAAGAAGGAAGAATTCAAATCACAGTTCTAACCTCATAACTGGTGGATCTAGAAAAAGGAGAGCAAACTAAACCCAAAGTGAGCAGAAGAAAGGAAATGAGTAGAACAGAGATAAATGAAATAGAGAATTTAAAAAATACAGAAAATCAACTAAATGAAAAGTGGGTTCTTTGGAAAGATCAATAAAATTGTCAAACCTTTACTAGATTAACAGAACACATGAATAACTAAAATCAGACATGAAGGGGGGACACTACTACCAACCCCACAGAAATTAAAAGGATTATAAGAGGAATCTATGAACAACTCTATGCCAACAAATTAGATAACCTAGATGAAATGGACAAATTTCTAGAACACACAAACTACCCACACTGACTCGGGCAGAGATAGAAGTTCTCAACAGACCAAGATCAAGTAAAGAGATCGAATCAGTAATCAAAAACCTCCCAACAAAGAATAGTCCAGTACCAGATGGAATCACTGGTGAATTTCACCAAACATTCCAAAAAGACAACTCCAATTCTGCTCAAACTCTTCCAAAAAACTTGAAGATGGAACACTTCCTAACTCTTTTTTTTTTTTCAGGCCAGCATTACCCTAATATCAAAGCTAGATGAAGATACCACAAGAAAAGAAAATTCACTTATGAATATACATGCAAAAATCCTCAACAAACTAATGGTAAACTGAATCCAAAAGCACATTAAAGGGATTATACCCCATGACCAAGTGCAAGATAACCCAGAAATGCAAGGGTAGTTCAACATAAGAAAATCTGTCAATGGAATATGCCACATTAATAGACTGAAGTATGAAAACCACAAGTGCATCTCAATTGAAGCAGAAAATGCATTTGACAAAATCCAGCACCCTTTCTTAATAAAAATGCTCAGAAAACTAGGAATAGGGAACTTCCCAACATGATAAACGGCATATATGAAAAACTCATAGTTAACATCATACTCAATGGTCAAAGACTGAAAGTTTTTCCCAATGATCAGAAACAAGGAAAGGCTGCCCACATTCACCTGTTATTCAACATTATACTGGAAGTTCTAGCCAGAGCAATTAAGAAGAAAAAGAAAATATATTCAAATTGGAGGTGAAGACGTAAAACTATATTCTCAGATGACATGATTGTATATATAGAAAATCCTGAAGAATCCACAAGAAAGTTACTAGAGCTAACAAATAACTTCAGCGAAGTTGTAGGCTACAAGATCATCACACAGAAATCAGTCGTGTTTCCATCCAATGGTGGTGAACAATCCAAAAAGGAATTTAAGAAAATAATTCCATTTATGATAGCATCTAAAATATTAAAATAAATAAGAAATTTAACCAAGTTTATAAAAGACTTGGACACTAAAAAAACTATGAAACATTGCTGAAATAAATTAAAGAAGACCTAAATAAATGGAAAGACACCCTATGTTTATGGATTATAAAATTTCATAGTGGGACTTCCAGGAAGATGGCGGACTAGTAAGACACAGGAATCTCTTCTCTAGAAAAATAGCTAGAGGACATGCTGAAACAGCCCTGAAAAAGATCTTCTAGGGTTTAGGACAGCAGGTGAAGGCTGCACACCACCAAGAGGAGAGAGGGCCAAAAGAGGGAAATCGTGACGACAGAACCATGAGTTGGAACCAGCAGTGGCTGCTGCTGCCAGCACCCTCCCGCACACTCTTTAGAATTCTCCAACCTGTGGGCCTGCGACTACAGACATAGGAGGCTCCAGGGATCTACCATTCCAGGAAAGGGGAGAGAGAGGGACACAGCCTAAGGCTGACTCAGGTTCTAACCCACAAATTTGGGCTGCGGTGCCCCACGGACCCTTCCAGGCCAGGTGGGACCACACGGTGGTTTGTCCTGGTAGCCTACGAAGGACTAGAGAAATCCAACCCTTGCAATCTCTCTCTCTTCTAGCCTGGACTAATTGTTGAGGAGTCCACAGGAAAGGGGAGAGTGAACCTGGGGCTGACTTGGCTTTTGACTGGCAGGTTTGGTCTGCCTTGTTCTGAGAGCCCTTCCAGGCCGGGTGGGGCTGCGCCATTGTTTGCTTTGGAGCCTGCAAGGGGCTAAAGATATACAAACCTCCCAATCTTGTCCTCTACTAACAGAGACTGATTGTTGAGGACTCAGAGGGGAGTGGAAATATTTCCTAGCTGGGAAAAGGGAGGGGACTGCCAGAGAAGACTGGAGAACTGTCTCAGAAAGTTTGAATTACAGGGCTCTTAGCTTCCAGCCAGGAAGCTCTATCACATTGATCTGGTCTGTGTCACAACAAATACACTCTGACCAGGCATTGAATTGAGAGCTGCCAAAGAGCACCGTCTCCTGGCAGACCAAGGAAGTGCACTTAAGAAAATTAAAAATAAGTCAGAGAGGCTTTTCCTGGCCTCTATAGTCTCCCTGCCCAAGGCCCTAGGAAGTGACTCCACAACCAATTACTGGGTCCAGTGCCCAGTTTTGAGCAACCAGCAGGACAATCCTAACAATCTAGGTGGAGCCAAAAATCAAAGAGCTGTGGTAACTCAGAGCCTCCTGCCACTAAATCCCTATAAAAGAGAAAGAGATTGAGCATCTGAGTAAACTACATCCTAACCAGATGCCTAAACACCAGCAAAAAATTATGAGCCATACTAAGAAAATAGAAGACATGGCCCAAGAAAAGGAATACATCAAAGTCCCAGAAGAGAAGCAGAATTTGAGAGAACTAATCAGCGAGATGATCACAAATTTCCAAAATCAAATTAATGAGTTGAAAGACAATATAGTTAAAGAGATAAATGACATCAAGAAGACATTGAGCAAATGCAAAGAAGAATTTGAAATCCTGAACAGAAAAGTAATGGAGTTCATGGGAATGAAAGACATAATAGGTAAGGTCAAAAACACATTTGAGGCATACAACAGCAGACTCAAAATGAGAGAAGAAAGAATAAGTGATACTTAAGACAGAGCAGCTAAAATTGAAGAGAGAAAAGAACAGAGAAAAGAATGGAAAAAATTGAGCAGGGGCTCAGAGAGTTGAATGATAATACAAAACGCAACAACATACATGTCATGAGAGTTCCATAAGGGGAAGGGAAGGGAAAAGGGACAGAAAGAGTATCTGAGGAAATAATAGCTGAAAATTTCCCAACTCTCACAAAAGAAATGAACTTACATGTCCAAGAAGCACACCATACCCCAATCAGAATAAATCCAAATAGCCTATGACAAGACACATACTACTCAGAATGTCAAAGATAAAGAGAAAATTCTCAGAGCAGCAAGAGAGAAGCAAACAATCACATACAAGGGACGTCCAATAAAACTTAGTGCAGATTTCTCTTCAGAAACCATGGAGGCGGGAAGACAGTAGTATGATACAATTAGGAAACTGAAAGAGAAAAACTGCCAGCCGAGAATTCTTCATCCACCAAAACTGTCCTTCAAATATGAAGGGGAGTATAAAATATTCACAAACAAACAGAAACTGAGGGAGTTTGCCAAAAAGAATCCACCTTTGCAGGAAATAGTAAAGAAAGCCTCAGAACCTGAAAGAAAAAGACAGGAGAGAGAAGCTTGGAGGAGAGTATAGAAGAGAGAATAGCAGAAAGGATAACCAAAAGAGTAAAAAGGGAGACAGAAACAAGATGACATATGAAAACCAAAGAATAAAATGGAGGAAGTAAATAGTGCATTTATAGTAATATCATTGAATGTGAATGGATTAAACTCCTCAATCAAAAGATACAGGTTGATAGAGTAGATAAAAAAACATGAGCCATCCATATGCTGCTTACAAGAAACTCACCTTAGACCCAGGGATACAAACCGGCTGAAAGTAAAAGGTTGGAAAAAGATACTCCAGCGAATAGTAAACAGAAAAGAGCAGGGGTAGCTATACTAATATCAGACAAAACAGACTTTAATTGCAAAAAAAATTATAAGAGATACAGAAGGCCATTATATATTAATAAAAGGGACGATCCACCAGGAAGATATAACAGTCATAAATATCTATGCACCTAACCAGGGTGCCCCAAAATATGTGAGACAAACTCTGGCAAAACTGAAGGGAGAAATAGACATTTGTACAATAATCGTTTGAGACTTCAACACCCCACTCACATCCTTAGATAGAACAACTAGACAGAAGATCAACAAGGAAACAGAGAACTTGAACAATATGATAAACAAGTTAGACCTCACAGACATATACAGATCTCTGCATCCAAACTCAGCGGGTTATACATTCTTCTCAAGTGCCCATGAATCTTTCTCCAGGATAGACCACATGTTAGGTCACAATTCAGCTCTCAATAAATATAAAAAGATTGAAATTATACAAAGCACCTTCCCAGATAATAATGGAATGAAACTAGAAATCAATAACAGACAGGAAAAAAGTAAATTTGCAAATGTGTGGAGACTGAACAACACACTCCTAAATATTCGGGGGATCAAAGAAGAAATTGCAAGTGAAATCAGTAAATATATTGAGACAAATGAAAATGAGAACACAACGTATCCAAACTTACGGGATACAGCGAAGGCAGTCTTGAGAGGAAAATTTATAGCCCTAAATGTGTAAATAAAAAAACAAGACAGAGCAAAACTCAAAGATTTAACTGAATAATTAGACAAACTAGAAAAAAAACAGCAAACCAATCCCAAAGCAAGCAGAAGGAAAGAAATAATAAAGATTAGAGCAGAAATAAATGAAAATGAGAACAGAAAAACTATAGAGAAAATCAACAAAACCAAAAGCTGGTTCTTTGAGAAGATCAATAAAATTGACAAACCCCTCACTAGACTAACAAAGATAAAAAGAGAGAAGATGCAAATAAATACCATCAGAAATGAAAGGGGTGAGGTTACAAATGACCTCACAGAAATAAAAAGAATCATAAGAGGATATTATGAGAAACTATGCCAACAAACTAGACAACCTAGATGAAATGGACAAATTTCTAGAAACGCAAAACCAACCTTTACAGACGCTATGAGAAATACAAGAACTTAACAAACCGATCACCTAAGGAGATTGAATCCGTCATCAAAAATCTCCCAGCAAAGAAAAGTCCAGGACCAAACGGCTTCACAGGTGAATTCTACCAAGCATTTCAAAAAGAATTAACACCAATCCTGTTTAAACTCTTCAAAAATTGAAGAGGAGGGAAAATTACCCAACACATTTTATGAAGCCAACATCACCCTAATACCAAAGCCAGATAAAGATTCCACAAGAAAAGAAAATTACAGACAAATCTCTCTAAAGAACATAGATGCAAATATTCTCAAAATACTTGCAAATCGAGTCCAACAACATGTCAAAAGACTTATACATCATGACCAAGTGGGATTTATTCCTGGTATGCAAGGCTGGTTCAACATAAGAAAATCAATCAATGTAATACACCACATTAACAAATTGAAGGGAGAAAAACACATGATCATTTCAATAGATGCAGAAAAGGCATTTGACAGAATCCAGCAACCTTTTTTGATAAAAACACTTCAAAAGATAGGAATAAAAGGGAAATTCCTCAATATGATAAAAGGCATATATGAAAAACCCACAGGCAACATCATGCTCATTGGGGAAAGGTTGAAAGCTTTCCCTCTAAGATTGGGAACAAGACAAGGATGCCCACTGTCACCATTGTTATTCAAAATTATACTAGAAGTTCTAGCTAGGGCAATTAGACAAGAAAAAAAAATTAAAGGCGTCCAAATAGGAAAAGAGGAAGTAAAACTCTCACTGTTTGCGGATGACATGATCCTGTACTTAGGAAATCCTGAAGTATCCACGACAAAGCTACTTGAATTAATAAATGAGTTCAGCAAAGTGGCAGGATACAATATCAACATGCAAAAATCAGTAATTTTTTTTTTTTTTAAGATTTATTTATTTACTTTATCCATTTTAATCCCCCCTTCCCCATTTACTGTTTTGTGTCCATTCGCTGGGCAATTCTCTGTGTCTGTTTCCTGCCATCTCTTCTCTTCCTCCTCTTCACCAGGATTCGATCCTGGAGACCTCCGATGTAGGAGAGAGGTGTTCTGCCACCTGCGCCACCTCGGTTCCTGGTTTACAGAGCTTTCGGAGCATCTCATCTTGTCTCTCCCCTGCGTCTCTCTCCTGTTATGTCATCATCTTGCTGCATGGCTCCCGGGGCCTAGCAGCTCACCGGCACACAGAGCCTGGCAGCCCATGTGCCTTCTATATATATATATATATATATATATATATTTTTTTTTTTTTTTTAATTTTACCGGGAGGTCCTGGGGATCGAACCCAGGTCCCTCCATATGGCAGATGGACGCCCAACCATTTGAGCCACATCCACCCCCCTCAGTAATGTTTTTGTACACTAGTACTGAACAACATGAGGAGGAAATCAGGGGGAAAATTCCATTTTCAATAGCAACAAAAAGACTCAAATACTAGGAGTTAATTTAACCAAAGAAGTACAGGACCTATATGCAGAAAACTACAAAACAATGCTAAAAGAAATTTTAAAAGAGCTAAACAAATGGAAAGACATTCCATATTCATGGATTGGAAGAATAAATATCGTGAAGATGTCAATCTTACCCAAACTGATTTATAGATTCAATGCAATACCAATCAAAATCCCAACAGCTTACTTTACAGAATTAGAGAAGGCAATTACCAAATTCATCTGGAAGGGTAAGTGTACCCGAATAGCCAAAAGCATTCTAAAAAAGAAGAGCGACATGGGAGGAATTTTCACTGCCTGACCTTGAAACGTATTACATTGCTACAGTGGTCAAAACAGCATGGTACTGGCATAAAGATAGACACATCGATCAGTGGAATAGAATTGAGAATCCAGAAATATACCCTCACCTATACAGTCAACTGATTTTTGACAAACCTACGAAGCCCATGCCAATGGGAAAAAACAGTTCTTCAACAAATGGTGTTGGGAGAACTGGATATCTATAACCAAAAGAATGAAAGAGGACCCCTATCTCACCCCCTATACAAGAATCAACTCAAAATGGATCAAAGATCTAAATGTAAAAGCCAGGACCATAAAACTACTAGAAGAAAATGTAGGGAAACATCTTCAAGACCTTGTAGTAGGTGGTGGTTTCTTGGACCTTATACCCAAAGCACGTGCAACAAAAGGAAAAACAGATAAATGGGACCTCCTCAAAATTAAACACTTTTGCACCTCACAGGACTTTGTCAGAAGGGTAAAAAGGCAGCCAACTCAATGGGAAAAAATATTTGGAAACCACGTATCTGAAAAGGATTTAATATCCAGGATATATAAAGAGATGTTACAACTCAACAATAAAAAGACAAATGACCCAATTAAAAAATGGGTGAAAGAAATGAATAGACATTTCTCTAAAGAAGAAATACAAATGTCAAAAAAACACATGAAGAAATGCTTGACATCAGTGATGATTAGGGAAATGCAAGTCAATACTACAATGAGATATCATTTCACACCTATCAGAATGGCCACTATTAAAAAGTCAGAGAACTACAAGTGTTGGAGAGGATATGGAGAGATAGGAACACTTCTTCAATGTTGGTGGGAATGCAGAATGGTACAGCCACTATGGAGGACTGTTTGGCAGTTCCTAAAGAAGTTGAATATAGACTTGCCGTGCGATCCTGCAATACCACTACTGGATATATACCCAGAAGAACTGAGAGCAGTGACACGAACAGACATCTGCACACCGACGTTCACAGCAACATTATTTACCATTGTCAAAAGTTGTAAACAACCCAGGTGTCCATCAACAGACAAATAGATAAACAAACTGTGGTCTATTCACACGATGGAATATTATGCAGCTGTAAGAAGAAATGAGGTCATAAAGCATATGAGAATATGGATGAACCTGGAGGACATTATGTTGAGTGAAGCAAGCCAGACACAAAAGGACAAATACTGTATGAATGCGTTACTATGAACCAAATATATTGTTTAACATATTGTTTTATTCAAAACTTCATAGTGTTAAGATGTCAATTTTATCCCAAGCAATTTTCAGATTCCATACATTCCTGATCAAAATTTGAGAAGCCTTTTTTTTCCCCCAGAAGTGGAAAAGCCCATCATTAAATTCATATGGAATGGCAAGGGGCCCTGGATAGCTAAAACCATCTTGAAAATGAACAACAAAGTTGGAGGACTCCCATTTCCTGATTTCAAACTTAAAACAAAACTGCAGTAATCAACACAATGTGGTACTGACATAAGGAAAAATATATAGACCAATACAATAGAGTTGAGAGTTCACAAGTATACACACACATATACAGCCAATTGATTTTCAACAAGGGTGCTATGTGTATTCAATGGTGAAAGAATAGTCTCTTCAACAAATAGTGCTGGGAAAACTGGATATCCACATGCAAAAGAATGAAAGTGGACCCTTACTTCATATGAGTTAAGTGATAAAAATCTTCTATGAAAAATAGGGGGGGAAATCTTCAGGACCTTGTATTAGGCTCTGGATCCTTAGGTTTGACACGAAAAACATGAGCAGCCAAAAAAAAAAAAAAGATAATTTGGACTTCATCAAAATTTAAAACTGTTTTGTACCAAAGGACTTATTAAAAAACTAAATAGACAACCTACAGGATGGGAGAAAATATTTGGAAATTTTATATCAGATAAGGGTTTAATATCAAGAATATACAAAGAGCTATTCCAACTCAATAACAAAAAGAAAAGAACTCCAATTTTAAAAGGCAGGAAAGGAATTGAACTGATATATCTCCAAAGAAGATATACAAATGGCCAATAAGCACATGAAAAGATAATTAACATCATTTGTCATTAGGGAAAGGCATATTAAAACTACAGTGAGATACCACTTCACACCTACTAAGATGTCTATTATAACAAAATAACAAATGTTGGTGAAGATTTGGAGAAATAGGAACCCTCATACGATGCTGGTGGTGGGATGTAAAATGGTGCATCCACTTTGGGAAAGTTTGGCAGTTCCTCAAAGTTAAGCATAGAATTATCATATGACCCCACAATTCCCCAAAGAATTGAAAGCAGGGTCTCAAACAGATATTTATACATCAATGTTTATTGTAGTATTATTTACAATGGCCAAAAGGTGGAAGCATTCTAAATATCCAGCAACAAATGACTAGATAAATAAAATGTGATATGTATGTACAGTAGAATATTATTCAGCCATTAAAAACAAATGGGGGAAGAACTATGGACTAGAGTGGACTTGATGGTATTCTCTTGCTCACATATGGTGATTCTTGCAATGCAAGAAATTATAACAATGAGGTGGAGCCAGTGGCCACTTGACAGTTTTTTGGGTAGGGAGGGGATGAGCAGTTGAAATACAGGGGCTTCTTTGGGAGTTGGAGGTTGTCCTGAGTACTGTTGTGGCAATGGATGTAGGCCATTTTAAATCAGCACACACCACTCAGAACTGAGTGGGAGAGAGTGTGGTCTACAGTGTGAACTGTGGTCTATGGTTGGTGGCAAGGCTCCAGGATGTGTAAGTTCATTGAGGTTGGTGGGCCACACTGTGGGAGATGTTTGTGTGGGATGTGGTGGGAGGTGTGGGAGGTGGGCAACATGGGAATCCCAGTGGGTTCCGCGTAATATTTTAGGTAATCTAAGCACCTCTTAAAATATATGTATATATATATATATAAAAATAACATTTTTGTAAGCAAATACACATATATGCATATATATTCATATATCATTTTACAAATGTTTGTATGTATTGTGAGAATTTTGATTTTTACCCATAATAAAAAAAAAAAAAAAAAATTAGCCGCATTCAAAGATTTTACTGATAATATGAGTGGTGATATTGATAAATGCGATTTTTATAGTGTATTATATAATTAAATAGGTCAACATTAGAAAGATATGCATAACTGAGTGAATCAACATTTTCCAAATGACCAGTGCCTGATGTTACCAATTCATGCAAGGGTAAAACATGCCTTCAAAGGGCAAGAATGACCAGTGGATTTTAACAGAACATAGATGAAAAGTTCATTCATGTGGTTTTAGTTTCCAGATTGCAACTAACTTTTAAGAAACTACCACTTGTGCTGTTTTGATTCAGTATCAAAGAAAAATGTGCACAATAATCTGAAAAAACTATTAAAATAATCCTCCCTTTTCCAATGGAAAAAAAAAAAAAAAACAAAAAAACAAATGGAGTTCTGATATATGCTACAACATGGTTGAACCTTGAAAACATGCTGAATGAAATTCACCAGACAAAAAAGGCCAAATATTTTTTATTTCACTTATATAAAATACTTAGAATAAACAAATTCATAGTGACTGAAAGTAGATTTCAGGTTACCAGGGGCTGGGGAGGGGGTGGATGGGAAGTTACTGCTTAATGGTTATAGAGTTTCTGTTAAACAGAGGAATGATGAAAAAGTTTTGGTAATGGGTGGTGGTGATGGTAGCAGAACATTTTGAGTGTAATTAATATCACTGAATTAATTACATGAAATATTGCATGGGAAATATTGCATTGTATATATGCTACTTCAATAAAAATTTGAAAAACACATACACCCCAACTTGAAGATCATGGCCTCAGTGAGGACTTTTTTATTTCTTTAGTACAAGTTATTCACTCTTTAGTAAGCCCATAGCATTTTGCACATTAGCTTTATCATAGCATATCTTATACTATAATAATCCATTTATATCTCCCTAAACATATGTTATGCTTTTTTGCATTTTCAGCAAGCAAAGTGCTTGGGACATAGGTACTCCAAAAATGCCTGTCAAATTAGTAAAAAAATGCCATGTTCAATGCTTTTCCCACTTTGCCCAGAGAGCTTCTAGAACAGGGATTCTTAACCAGGAGTCCACAGATCCCCAAGGGACCCGTGGAAAGATTTCAGGGGGTCTGTAAACTTGAATTGAAAAAAATTCAATTTATTATCTTTATTTTCTCTGACCTCTAACTGAAATCTAGCATTTCCTTCAGTTATGAATGTATGCAATAAATAAATTACAGTAGTATTCATTTCACCTGACTGGCAAAGGGGTCCATGGAACAAAAAAGATTAAGAATCCCTGTTCTAGAGCCTCAAAAGCTGCTTTTTAAGAATTTAATAAAGAGTATATAATTGTTATATTGACAGAGTTCTGGGAAGATGGCATCAGAATAGGCAGGCAGAACTCAACTCTCTCACAAAAATAATGGAGAAAAGGCCAAAAGCTGTTTGAGGGACCTGGTCAGCAGACCACAGTGCTGTGCAACCCCCAGGAGGGTGAGGGACAGAGAGACGAAGAACTTGAGACAACAAACATGAGTTACTAAACCCCTGTGATGGCTGGAAGGGCAACTATCCCTACCCTCAAGGCATTAAGCTCACTGCAGCTGACTGAAAGGGGAATGGACATCTTCCTTGTTGTCAGCTGTTACAGAAGAAGAGGGAGAGTGTGACAGAGGGCAGAGAGTGGTTTCACTTTAGTGAATTCGGCCAGCAGTACCCGTTTTGCATCTTGGCTCTCACCAGACCAGAAACACAGGAAAGTAGAGGTTGAAAGAAACACCTCTGTGGAAAGGTTCATTGATGATCACCATCTGCTGGTCAGCCAGGAAATTGCAAGGAGAAAAACTGCTTTTAGGTCTCTCTTTGGCCCCAACTCCTGGAGAATATCTGCCCCATTAGTGAGTCCCTGGCCCGATTTTGATAACTTAAGCTGGGCAATTTTAAAGACTTAGAATAAGTTGAACCAAAAATCAAAGAAGAGCTGTGGGGGTGGGGGGGAACCACTAGGCAAGAGAGAGAAATTGGCCATCAGAGTAAATTCAAAATATTACAAGCCATATTAGGAGACAGGGAAAGATGATCTTTGCCCAGCCAAAAGAACAAATCATATATCCTGATGAGATACAGGATTTAAGATGACCAATCAATGATAATCACACAAATCTAAATGAATTCAAAAACTGAAGGGAGGGAAGTGGATATGGCTCAAGCAGTTGGGCACCCGCCTACTGCATGGGAGGTCCTGGGTTTGGTTCCCGGTACCTCCTAAAGAAGACAAGCAAGACAGTGAGCTGATGCAACAGGCTGGCGTGGCAAGCTGATGCAACAAGGCAACACCACGAGATGACATAATGAGGAAACACAATAAGAGACAGAAGAAGCAGGGAGTGGAGTATTGGATAAAACATCTGGACAGAGGATAAATAACGAAATAGAGCTTGAATAGTATGATAATTGTTATATCTATCTATTACTGTACTAATTTTATTAATAACATTTTCAAAATATTGAGTCATATATTTTACTGATTATCAGGGAAACAATATCAACATTTGGCAACTTGTTATTAAAGAACATATCATTTTAAAAATCAAATGAATATTTTCCATCATTTGGTAAAACTCATAATGTGTATTGATAGATGGAAAAATACTCTTCTTGTAAGGCCTATATCTAAAAGGTCTAAAGTATGCAAAAACAAAATGAGTTAAAAAAAATTTTTTTATCTTTTTTTTTAAGCCCGCATGGGACTGTTGAGTATTTGAAATAATATAAGTCTATGTAATGTAATAACAACCTCTGGGAATATACCAGATGGTTTTGTGACCAGGTTTCAACTGTACTATGAATTTCCTAACTGGTCTGCTTTACTGAAAATATAATCTTTGTCTCAAGTGGGCATAATTCATTTGAGCCAGGCAGTCTGAAAACAACAGAAAAAAGAAAAGATGAAACTTTTCTCTGTTTCGTAAACTTAAATGCCTTTCTTCCTTAAAACACTTTAAACCAAGGTGAAACCATGACTTTCCATTGCTTTTCAGAAGTATTCTATAATGTTGGCAATATCCATCTTCTTCCTATCCTGTCCAGTTTTATGGTCTGATACCTTGGAACTTATAGAATACTTTTAAATTATATTTAAAAATATATCATATAAAATTTAGATTTTTAACATCTCTCTACAAAAATCAAACACATAGGTAGATCTCCATCCCCTCCCCCAAATACCATTATAATAAAGAAATAAAAATGTCAAACATACAAAGTAAAACACATGGAAGCAGGGACAATAGCAGATAAGATATGGCAACAAATTTTTGAAAGCTAGAAAGCAGATGAATGACTGAATGACTTAGCAGGCAACAGAAAGCTGAAAGTTAAACTTACAGTGGTGAAAACCACGAGAACTTCCATATTCATGCCTAGAAAAATCTTAGGACTTGAGGGCTCTATAAAAGTGTCAGTGGAGGTAGGGTTAAAAAATGGAGGATTGGTTGCAAGTTTGACATTTCCCTCCTCCACCCAGGCTTACTCTCCAGAGAGACTCTGTATTCTTTAACACCAGGCATGTTTTAAGATGGGAGTTTTTAAAAAGTCTATATACTAAATGTGAGAACTTTATCCTCCTTTTCTTTCAGCTCTGAGTAGGCTAACTAACAATCGATCTTATATCTCAAATGACAGGAGAGTGTAATATTCCTCTCTAGTGAACCTGACCACCCCAAGAGAAGGGGCCTACATATAGTAACACAGTGGTCATGTTCCTTCCAGATTACAGGGAAGCTTGCCAGCCTATAACTAACCCCCAACTGTACATACAGAGCTGCCAATCAGTGTTTTATGCCTTACTCTTAAGTAAGCACAAACAATCTTTTCCAGATAGTCAATGAAAGCCTCTACCATGAAAGACAGAGAAGACAATA
The DNA here is from genome assembly GCA_026826555.1 of Tolypeutes matacus. Lineage (NCBI taxonomy): Eukaryota > Metazoa > Chordata > Mammalia > Cingulata > Chlamyphoridae > Tolypeutes > Tolypeutes matacus. Next base: position 14,185,668 of record JAKSZT010054055.1, read on the forward strand.
ATATTAATACAATACTAGCCGACAAAAACAGGGATGGAAAACTCAGAGGAAACAGAATATTGGCAAACTTTTCTGTAAAAGGCCAGATAGTATATATTTTGGGCTTTGCAGGCCACATACAGTCTGTTGTATATTCTTTTTTTGTTCTTTCTTTAACCCTTTAAAAATGTAAATACCATTCCTACATTATAGCTGTACAAAGACAAGATATGGGCTAGATTTGCCCTGTGGACTGTAATTTGCTAATTCATGGACTAGAAAACTTCAAAAACTTATTATTAATTTCCACAGGGAGGTAGCTTGTTGCCTACACAGGAAACAAGAAAAGAAAATAAGAAAAAGCTCTTGGAATTTAAAATGATAGTTAAAAATTTAAATGCAGAATAGGTTTTGGAAGATAAAATTTCCAGATCAAAAAGACAAAGAGATAGAAGGAAAGAACTAAGAATATTAGAGGATCAATGTGTGAAAACTTCTGATTTATACAAGACGCATATGAAGAGAACAAAGAAAATAGAGGAGAGTAATGTATCAAAGAAATAATTCAAGAAAAAACTCAGAATTGAAGGGAATGTTTCCCTACTTGAAAAAACCTTCCAAGTACAGATAAGGAGGGAAAAGATAAAAAGCATCTCGTGCAGTCAAACCATCGCTTATTTGTAAGATAGAATAAAGCCTCTATAGGCAAGGACCTTAGCCATTTGCTTCAAATGTATACTTTCTCAGGATGCTACTAGAAGATGTGCTCCATTATAATGGAAATCCAGAAAGAGGAATGTCAAGAAAGTAGGAAACTGGGGTTCCAATCCAGAAATGAGGTAAAGGGAATTCCCAAAATGTTCAGGAAGGGAAACTCTTGGATGAAAGGTATTCAGCAGGCCCAACAGTAGTTAATTCAGATGGGCTCCAGTGAATGGAGAGATTGACATACTGAGAATTTTTATAGCTTTCACAACATTTGAGGATGATTAATGTTAGAAAACACAGAATATTAAGAGGGGAAAAAAAGAGTGAACAAGAAAGTTAACTCCAGAGAAGACAAAAACTCTGTACAAGAAAGAAAATGTAATCATAGTACACTGAGTGGCTCAGATGTAAATGGTATTCCATTGAATATTGATTTACATAAGAATTGTAGTATAACTGTATTAGAAGTATGGAGGTGGTGGTGAAGTATCAGTGGTAAAAGAGAAATAAATAGCCTCCACAGTAAGGAGTTAATACATAATTTCTGAAGTTGAAAAATCATGTAGTAGTAATAATGTAAATGTTATTTAGAAATACTGAGGTAAATATATAAACTATATAAACTGTTTAAAATATATATATATATAAAATATATAAACTATATAAACTATTTAAAATATATTAAAATATATATAAACTATATAAAATATTTAAAAGTAATTGTTTCTGAGGAATGGGAATTAAAGATGTGGGTGGGTAAAGAGAGTTCTGTTTTTCCATTAAAAGTATTGTAATACTACTTTATTTTAAACTATGCATGTGCATTACTTTGATAAAAATTAAAAAGTAAAATTATTTTTAAAATATTCTGGGGGTTTCAGGTCCAGATAAGATGAAATAAGCATACTCTATATTGTTCCTTACACTGATTAAAGCTATAAAACCTAGACAGAGCACATAAAGCAGCGATATGAAGACTGTGAAAAGCAAATAGTAGAAGCAGATTGGTGAAAAAGACCAGAATTCAAAATACTACTGATGTGGCTACAGTAGCTATATATCAGATAAAGTAGAGTTCAGAGCAAAGAAAGTTGCTAGGGATAAAGAGGTGCATTATATAATGATAGAAGGGTAAACTCACTAAGAAGATGTAACAATCCTAAATTTGTATGCATCTAAAAAAACAAACAGCTTCAAAATACATGAAGTAAAAATTGATAGATATGAAAGGAGAAATAGACAAATCCACAATTTTAGTTGGAGACTTTACAGAACTATTTCAGAAAAGTTAGCAAACAACAAACAAACAACAAAAAACCTTGAGGAGGAAGAATCTGATTTCGAGTTGCTACATTATTTTAAATAACAAATTTTCAGCAAAAATTATGACCCATCAAAAAAAGAAGAAAGTATGGACCATACACATATAAAAAAAGCAATCACTAGAAAGTGTCCCTGAGAAAGTCCAGACATTGGACCTACTACACAAAGACTTTAAATCAGCCATTTTAAATATGTTCTAAGAACTAAGGAAACCATGTCTAACACAATGAAGAAAAGTATGAGAACAATGTCTCATCAAAGAGAGAATACCAACAAAAAGGTGGGATTCACAAAAATGAACCAAATAGAAATTCTGGAGTTGAAAAGTACAATAACTGAAATGAAAATTTTATTAGAGGGGTTCAACAGCAGATTTGAACATGGAGGGGAATCGGTTTACTTAAAGGTAGTTCAACTGAGATTATCCCATCTGAGGAATAGAATGAAATTGAATGAAGAAAAATGATTAGAAAATATAAAACAGAAAAATAGCCTCAGACCTGTGGTACGCCAGCAGGCATACAACATACAAATAATAAGACTATCAGAAGGAGAAGAGAGAAAGGAAAAGAGAGACTATTTGAAGAAATAATGGCTAAAATCTCCCCAGTTTTGATGAAAAAACATGAATCTACATTTCCAAGAAGTTCAACAAAATCCAAGTCACAGAGATCCACACCTAAGCATATTATAATCAAACTCAAATTCCAAAGACAGAAAGAATCTGGAAAGTGGCAAGACAAAAACAACTCATTATGTACAAGACATCCTCAATAGATTAAGATGAAGTAAACATCTAAAGCATCTAAGTACTAAAAGAAAAAGACTGTCAGCCAAGAATTCTATATTCTACAAAACTATGTTTCAAAAATTAAGGAGAAATTAAGTCATTCCCAAATAAACAAAAACTCAATTTGCTGCTAACCAGACTTCCCTACAAGAAATACTAAAGAAAGTTCTTCAGGCTGAAATGAAAGGACACTAGACAATAACACATATCCATGTGAAGAAATAAAGAACACTGATAAACACAAGTATAAGTAAATACAATTTTCTCCTGTCTGATTTTTTTTTTAAAAACTGCATAAAGCAATAATTATAAATCTGTAGTGACGGACATTTTCATGTGGGTCCCCAAGACCACCCTCAGTTTAGATAATTTATTAGGAGTACTCACAGGACCCAGCATATAGTCTTACTCATGGCTATGATTTTTTATAGTGAAAGGATACCAAGCACAATCAACAAAGTGAAAAAGATGTATGAGCCAACATCCAGGAAAAAACAGTGTGCAAGTTTCCAAAGGTCCTATCCCAGTAAAGTCACATAGGAAGTAATTGCTTAATTCCCCCAACAATGAGTTTGACAACATGTGTGAAATATTGTCAACCAGAGAGACTCATTGGAGACTTGGTGCCTAGGGTTTTTTATTGGGAACTGGTCACATAGGGAGCCTCTGCCTAGCTCACACCAAATTCCAGGCTCCCAGAAGGAAAGCAACAAAAATCATATTGTTAGCACAGATATTTTAGGCTGGTGAGCCGCTCTTATGAGTTAATGTGGAGAATCCCCCTGAAGTCTTTGTTCCCAGATGCTACCTAAGATCCAGCCTTGTAAGCAGGTCTTTCTAAGAATAAACAGGCCTGATGTGTTAATTCTTTTCTACATAGGCATACAATGTTTAAAGATATAATTTACTTGACAAAAAAACAACAGAAAAGAACAGAGAGGGAATGGAGCTTTATGGGAGCAAACTTTGGTATACTTTTGACATTAAGTTGGTATTAATCCAGACTAGATTGTTATAAATTAAGGTATTCAATGTAATCCTCAAAGCAATCACTAATAAAATAACTCAAAAATATATAGTAGAAATTACAAGGGGATTAAAGTGTACACTAGAAATTATTTAACCCAAAAGGCAGTAATGGAGGAACAGAGGAACAAAAAACATATCAGACATATAGAAAATAAAGAGCAAAGTAGGAGATGTAAATTCTACCTTATCAGAAATTACATTAAATGTAAATAGATGTGTATTAGTCAGCCAAAGGAGTGCTAATGTGAAATACCAAAAATGGGTTGGTCTTTATAAAGGGTATTTATTTGGGGTAGAAGTCCACAGATACCAGGCCATAAAGCGTTAAGTTTCTTCTCTCACTACAGTCCATTGCCATGTGTTGGAGCAGGACAGCTGCTGGCGTTTGCCAGGGTTCAGGCTTCTTGGATTCCTCTCTTCCCGGGGCTGCGTTTCTCTCCAGGCTTAGCTCCTGTTTCCTCCACAAGGTCAACTGTAGACGATCAGGCAGACAGCTCGCTTCTCTTCTCCTGGGGACTTCTTTCCAACATCAAAACTGCTTCTCAAAAACTGCTTCAACTCTGTTCTTGCCATGCCTTTTATATTTGATTCCCCACCCACCAAGGGGTGGCCCAGTCAATGCCCTAATCATAACTTAATCATGCCCAGATTAACAGATCAGTTTACAAGCATGATCCAATTATATTTTTGGAATTCATAATTACATCAAACTGCCCAACTGCAACAAGATTAAACACTCCAGTCAAAAGGCAAAGAATGGCAGAGTGGGTTGAAACAAAATACTTTATCCAATTATATGTTATCAATAGGAGACACACTTTAGATTCAAAAACACTCATAGGTTGAAAGCAAAAGAATGGAAAAAATATACTTTGGTAGCAGTAAGCAAAAATAGAGCTGGAATGGCTATATTGTAGAAATGATCTATTACAAGTAAAGAGATAGAATTAGTAATCAAAAAATTTCCCACCAAGGAAAGCAGAGGACCAAAAGGCTTCACTGGTGAATTCTACCAAACATTTAAAGAAGAATTAACACCAATCTTTCACAAACCCTTTCAGTAAATATGAGGAAATTTTCCCAATTCATTCTAAAAGAGGCCAGTATTACCTAATATCAAAACCAAAGATATCACAAGAAAAGAAGACAAAGACCAATATGAATACAGGTGCAAAAATCCTCAACAAAACATTGGCTAACAGAATCCAGCAATGTATTAAAAGGATTATACACTATAATTAAGTGGGATTTATCACAGGAATGCAAGGTTGGTTCAACATATGAAAATTAATCAACGTAATATGCCATACTATTACAATAAAAGAAAAAACCACATGATCCTCCCCATAGGTGAAAAAAAAATCGTTTGACAAGATCCAACTCAATTTCAATATAAAAACGCTCAGCAAACTAGGAATGAAAGGGAACTTAACCTTAGTAAGGGCATCTATGAAAAACTCACAGCTAACATCATACTTAAATTTAAAAGACTGAAAACTTTTCTCTAAGATCAGAAACAAGACAAGAATGTTCATTCTCACCGTTTCTATTCAACATTGTATTGGAGATTCTAGCCAGGGCAATTAGGCAAGAAAAAGAAATAAAAGGTATCCAAAATTGGAAAGGAAGAAATAAAACTACTTGCAAATGAAATGATGTTCTATACAGAAAATCTTAAGGAATCCTTTAAAAAAAATAACAGAGCTAATACATGAGTTCAGAAAGGTTGCAGGATACAAGATCAATATACAAAAGCCATTTCATATCTATATACTAGCAAGGAACCATCCAAAAATGAAATTAAGAAAACAGTACCATGTACAATAGCACTGAAAAGAATAAAATACTTGGGAATAAATTTAACAAAAGAAATATAAGACTTGTACACCAAACTACAAAACATCATTGAAAGCAATTTCTAAATAAGTAGAATCCTATATTCATAAATTGGAAGACTATTAATTGTTAAAATAGTAACACTCCCCCAGGTTCAGCGCAATCCTGATCAAAACTCCAGCTGCCTTTCTTGCAGAAATTGACAATCTGTTCCTAACATTCATATGGAATGCAAAATAACCCAAAACAATCTTACAAAAGAAGAACAAAGTTGGAGAATTGACACTTCTCGATTTCATAGTTACTGCAAAGCTATAGTAATCAAAGCTTTGTTGTACTAGCATAAGAATAGATATATAGATCGATGGAATAGAATTGAGAGTCCAGAAACAAACCTTACATTTATGGTGAACTGATTTTTGACAAGAGTGCCAAGACAGTTCAGTGGGGAAAATCTTTCAACAAATGGTCCTGGAACAACTGGATAACTACACAGAAAAGAATGAAGTTGACCTCTCCCTTCCAGCATATACAAAAATTACCTCAAAATGGGTCAAAGACCTAGATGTAAGAACTCAAACTCTGAAACTCTTAGAATAAAACAGAGGTGTAAATCTTCATGACCTTGGATTAGGCAGTGGTTTCCTAGATCTAAAACCAAAAGCACAAGTATCTAAAGAAAAGTTAGATAAATTGGAATTTGGTGAAATTACAACTTTTTTGTTCTTCAGAGGATACTATCGAGAAAGAGAAAAGAGGGGAGTGGATGTGGCTCAAGGAATTAGTTGACTCTCTCCCACATGGGAGGTCCCAGGTTCGGTTCCCCATGCCTCCTAAAAGGAGAGCAGACAGTGAGCACAAAAAATGGGGGGAAGAGGGGGGAATAAATAAATAAATGAATAAATATTTTAAAAAAGAGAAAAGAAAACATATGCATGGGAGAAAATACTTGAACATCATATATATATGATAAGAGACTAGTAAACAACATAAAAAGTGAAAAATTCACTTTAAAATTGAACTATAATTTGAAAAGACATTTTCTCCAAAAAGATACCCAAGTGGCCAATAACATAAGAAAAAATGCTCAGCATCATTAGTTAGGGAAATGCAAATCAAATCCACAAGGAGATACCTAGGATGAGTACAATAAAAAATATGAACAACAACAAGTATTGGTGAAGCTGTGGAGAAATTGGAACCTTTGTACATAGCTGGTGGGAATATAAAATTATACAACTGCTATGGAAAATATTTTGTCAGTTCTTCAAAGAGTTCAACATGGAGTTATCATTTGACCCAGCATTTCGTTCCTAGGTGTATACCAAAAGGATTGAAAACATGTGTTCACACAAAACCTTATCCATGAATATTCACAGGAGCATTATTCATAATAGTCAAAAATTGGAAATAATCCAAATGTCCATTAGCTTATGAGTGGATAAACAAAATGTATATCCATATTCATACAATGGAATATTATTTGGCAATAAAAAGGAATGAAGTACTAATAGATGATAGAATATTGATGAGCCCTGGAAACATCATGCTAAGTGAAAGAAAGTGGATACAAAATGCCACATATTATATGATTCCAGTTATATGAAATGCCCAGAATAGTCAAATCTATAGAGACAGAAAGTGGATTAGTGGCTGTTAAGGGATATGGGAAGGGGAAATGGGAGAGTGACTGCTAATGGGTAAAGGATATTTCTTTGAGGTGATGGTAATGTTCTGGAATTAGAGAGTGGTATAGGTTGCACAACCTTGTAAATATATTAAAAAACACTGTATTATACACTTTAAAAAAATAGTAATAGTTTTAAAATAAAAATATTTTTTAAATATTAGCAAATTGATTCCAGCAATCAGTAAAAAGAATAATGCACCATAACCACATGTGGTTTATCCTAGGAATGCAAGGCTGGTTCAATATTTGAAAATCACCCCATGTAATCTACCTTATTAGTTAAAGAAGAAAATTACACGATCATATCCATTATGCAAAAAACACTTTTGACCAAATTCAACATCCATTCACAATTTTAAAAATACTCATCCTCTAGGAGTAAAGGGAATCTACATTACACCTACAGCTAATGTAATATCTGTGTATTGAAGGGAGAACATCTTGGAAAATATTTTCCATAATTTTATGACTTTGAAAATAGTATGCATATAACATTCTTGAATATATATTATTTATATTTGGCAGAACTGGGGGATTTTTTGCTATTCCTACTTTAGTACATTGTATTGAGTAGCTTCTATAACCCTCCTCATAATAATGACTTTGATTAAAGGAATGTATAACTAACACATCATTGACTTTCTCAATCTTCTATCTAGCTTTTCCCCCCCGATGTTATATTTAATTTATTTTCCTTCTATTTTCTTGTAGGTGTATTCGACACAAAAATGATTGGGGAGCTCTTATTCTAGTGGATGATCGCTTCAGAAGCAACCCAAATCGCTATATTTCTGGTAAGATTCTTGCCTGGGATTATAGTAAGAACTAGTAACAATCTTTGGTATTTATTAGCTGAAAAGATAAGGATATGGACAGAGAAATTAGAATTGCTAGATCAAACGAAAATTTTGCATTGTAGAAATCTATAATGTTCATGTGTTTTCAAAAAAAATCTTTAAGGGGAGACTCTGGTTAGATGTCAACATAATATCAAATTAATTAAGATCCTTTATTTCTTAGAATGTAGGATGATACAGTAGTAACATAGTAACAAGCTTTTTTGGGGGGGGGACTTTTTTCCCCAAAGAAAATGCTTTATTGACAAATTATCCATTATTCACTTTAAGGAAAAAATAAGTCTGCTACCACCCCTGCAAATGAATTTTCCAAGAAATTTTACAACTTTACACTTAAGCACACAAGCACATCTCTTTTGGCTGCTTAGGATTCATTATTTTGTTTTGGATTATGTTTAGGTTTGTTATTATACTTATTTAGAAATGCCTCCGTTGTTTTAGAAGTTATGTTAGTTGATGATAGTGTTTTCTGAAAGGAAAGAAAGCACCACTGCATGTAGCAAGATCAAGTAGACTGTTTTCCCCCCACTCAAATCAACAAATATTATGTGCCTATGGCTTTTAATCACCAGTAACACAGTCCCTTCAGAATCAATACCAGGAATCCATATGTTATCAAAGAGCTGAGGAATATACTTGCATCTTTACTATTATCTTTAAAACTAAAATGTTCATACTTTATTAAAATGAAGAGCTGCTAAATTTTAAATTTATTTCAGATTAGCTGTCTATAGGTATTGACTCTCCCTTTTCCATTTCATAGCCCAATTGATATATGTGGTTTGATATTGAAATGTATGCAAATGGATTAAAGCCAAACATTGTTTATTAGTTGGTGTTTTTTTTTTTTTTTCCTTTCCATGTAAAACAAGCAGTTAGTTATGTCAAGGCATACCTAAGGGCAAAAATGTTAAGTACTGATGTTTAGTCAGCAGATGGAGCTCAGATTCTTTCAAGTTTTCAAAAGCAGATAATGACATTTTACACTGGAAAGGTTTTTTCTTTGATTACAAAAAGGTATAAATTAAAAGGTAACTATAATACTAACATTTGTCAATTTTAGGGAATTTTATGTTTTTATTTGGCATAATTATTTTTCTTATTTAAAAATCTAGAACATCAATTAACCCCATCATTCAGATTTGTTGAGATTTATTGAATTAAATATTTTACATTATTTCTATAAGCTTTCATTTACATTTTCTGAGATTCATAAAGTGTGTGATCTTTCCCTACCTTTATAATACTAGCACATCAATACACAGGGACTTTTTGTTTTGTTTTGTTTTGTTTTGTTATTACTTTTTTCTTTTTCTTTTAATTTCAAACTCATAGGACAATTACAAAAATAATATAAAATCCACATAGAAAATTCCAACAAACATCCCCTTTCCCCGAGATACCCAGATTCACCAATTTTAACATTTTGCCCTATTTGCCTCTATCTATCCATTCATCTGTGTATCTATTTTCTGAATATTTGAGAATACATAGTTTCATGTACAGTTCCTAATAACAAGATAGCCACCTTAAGTGCACAAATGGGGGTTCTGAATTGGTTTGGGGATTTTCCAGTCGGCTTTCTACTCTGATTAGATTCAGGGGCCCTAATGACTCTTATTTCCGGTAATCAAGAGGCCACTGACAGTCCATGACGTGAGTTGGCAATAGAGATACACAAAATATCGCCACTGGATATGACGACTTCCATGCTTATAAGAGGCAAGGATCTGGGTGAGAGTGTTTTTAACACCTTAACAGAGTTTTGTGGAGTTAAAAGGTACAGTGATGTTGGCTGGCTGTTCCTAAATATGCTGGGTACAGTTACAAAGGAAAGGGATGAACTGAAGGCTTCAAATTTGCAACTTAAGTGCTGCATGAAGGATGTGAAAATCTTGTTTCATGCAGCAACAGACTTGAGATTTCTGAAAACTAGACTCAGAGTCTCATTGTGCAAGTAGCAGAGTAACAACAAAAACTAAAACTTGCAGGTTGTCTGCTGTTAAAGTGAGGGCAATGATTGGAAAGGAGTGGGATTTTGAGGATTGGGTTGGAGACATTATGGGTTGATGGTGATGGTAGTAGGGACACTGAAGCCCTAAATTCTGCTGAGACTTTGCCAGATAAACCTGTAATGATCTGCCCTGAGAAGAAGACCACCAATGTTAAGTCTGTACCACCCAACCTTCACCCTACCCCAAGGAGTCCCAACCTCCTCCCTGCTCTGGGGAAATAACCACCCAACCTCCACCCTGCCCTGAGGAGTCTGCCATCCAACCCCTACCTGAAGAGATTAATTCTTTCTCACCAGATGAAACTGCAAGGGAATGCCCTGAGGTAACTGGCTCGCAAGACACTTCTAATGCTTCTCCTTACCCACCTTTACCACCCCTCTTCTCTTCCAGACCTATAACTACACTAAAGTCACAACAAGCCCCCAAAGGTGAAGTACAAAGTATGACTCATGAGAAAGTATGCTATATTCCAAAAGAACTGCATGAGTTTTTAAATTTATATAGACTCAAATCAGGGGGATATGATGGGATGGATATTAAGGGTATGGAATAATAAAGGAAGGAATATAAAGTTGGATCAGGAATTTATAGATATGGGCCCACTAAGCAGAGATTCTGGATTCAATATTGTAGCTTGAGGGGTTTAACAATTTGTTCTGTGGCTGGCTGAAACATGGACCAAAAGATGGCCTACAATGCCTGAGGTCAAGATGCCACGTTTACCCTGGTATACTATAGATGAGGGGATCCAAAGGCTTAGAGAGATTGGAATACAAGGATGGATTTACCATCTAAGACCTCCCCACCCACCCCAAGAATGTCCAGAGGACACACCTTTCACCAGGACTGTTAAGAAAAAAAAAAAATATATATATATATATATATATATATATATATATAAAATCTTCTGTGAAGGATAAATTTGTGAGACTAAACTCCATCTTCCCTGAAGTGGTCTGTGGATGCTCTTCTCTCTAGGTAAAATATTGCTGTGGGAACTGCTGTCACAGAACTAGGATCCTTAAACACTATAGGGATGATTAGTAGCAGCGCTAAATTGTCAAAGACAGGGTGGGCATGGCTACCACAATGACTTAAAGCAGCAATCAAAAGAGTGAGTTGCATAGACCTATGGCATTGGCTAATAGACCATGGGGTTACCTAGAAATAAAATAGATGGGCAGTCTACTAAATTCCTATTTGACCTGTATAAACAGAAGATTTCTAAGTCGAGTGAAAAAAACCCTAACTTAAATACAGAAACAGAGAATCACAGCCCCTTAATCAATTCCCAAATGTGAGATAGTTTACAGACCCACAGCCCCTTGAAAGGGGAAGGCCAGCTTCCCTTGGGGAAGGATCCTGTTATACTGCCAAAAATTTATACTGTTAATCTTCCTCCCAGCTTTCCCCAAAGAGACCAATAGCCTTTTACCACAGTAACTGTGCATTGGAGAAAAGGAAATGATTCTTTTCAGGGATTATTAGACACTGGCTCAGAAGTGACATTGATTCTAGAAGACCCAAAACATCACTCTGGTTCACCAGAGTAGGGGTTTATGGAGGTCAGGTGATCGATGCAATTTTAGCTCAGGTCTGTCTCACAGTGGATCCAGTGGGTCCCCTGGACCCATTCTGTGGTTATTTCCCCAGTTCCAGAGTGTATGATTGAAACAGACATACTCAGCAACTGGCAGAATCCCACATTTGTTCTCTGACTTGTGGAGTGTAGGCTATTATGGTAGGAAAAGCTAAGTGGAAGCCACTTAGAACTGCCCCTACCTAGTAAAATAGTAAATCAAAAGCAACACCAGATTCCTGGAGAGATTGCAGAGATCAGTGCTACCATCAAGGATTTGAAGGATGCAGGGGTGGTGATTCCCACCACACCCCTATTCAACTCTTTCATTGTATAGAAAAAAGATGGCTCTTGCAGGATGACAGTGGATTAATCATAAACTTGACCAGGTGGTGACTCCATTTGCAGCTGCTGATCCAGATGTGGTATCATTGCTCGAGCAAATCAACACATCCCCTGGTATACAGCTATTGTTTTGGCAAATGCTTTTTTCTCAATTGCTGTTACTAAGAACCACCAGAAACAGTTTGCTTTCAGCAAAATACCTTCACTGTCCTACCTCAGGGGCATATCAACTCTCCAGCCCTATGTCATAATATTGTCTGCAGGGACCTTATTATGTCACCCACAAGACATCACTGGTCCATTATATTGATGATATCATGCTGATTGGACCTAGTGAGCAAGAAGTAGCAATTACTCTAGTCTTATTGGTAAGGCATTTGCATAACAGAAGATGGGAGATAAATCCAACAAAAATATAGGGGCCTTCCACCTCGGTGAGATTTCTAGGTGTCCAGTGGTGTGGACATGTCGAGATATCCCTTGTAAAGTGAAAGATAAGCTGTTGCATCTGGACCCTCCTCTGAGCAAAAAAGAGTTACAATGCTTGGTTGTACTTTTCAGATTTTGGAGACAACATATTTTTTTCATTTGGATGTACTACTCCAGCCCATTTACCAAGTGACCAGAAAAGCTGCTAGTTTTGAGTAGGGACTGGAATAAGAGGAGGCTTTACAGCAGGTCCAAGCTGCTGTGCAAGCTGCACTAACACTCAGACCATATGAGCCAGCAAACCCAAAGGTGCTGGAAGTGACCTTTGGCAGGCCACTATAGAAGAATCACAACGCAGACCCTTAGGATTTTGGAGCAAAGCCCTGTCATCATCTGCAGATAACCATTCTCCTTTTGAGAAATAGCTTTTGGGCTGCTACTGGGCCTTAGTAGAGACTGAATGTTAACCATGGGCCACCAAGTTACCATGAGACCTGAGTTGCCTATCATGAGCTGTGTATTGACTGACCCACCAAACCATAAAGTTGGGCATGCACAGCAGCATTCCATCATAAAGTAGAAGTGGTATATATGAGATGGGGCTTGAGCAGGTCCTGAAGGTACAAGTAAGTTACATGAGGAAGTGGCCCAGATGCCCATGGTTACCACTCCTGCCACAATACCTTCTCTTTCCCAACCCACAGCTATGGCCTCTTGTGGAGTTCCTTACAATCAGTTGACTTGGAAGAGAAAACTCAGATTTACAGATGGTTCTGCACAATATGCAGGTATCCCCTGAAAGTGGACAACTGCAGCCCCTTCTGGGATGTCCCTGAAGGACATTGATAAGGGGAAATTCTCCCAGTGGGCAGAACTTCAAGCAGTGTACCTGGTCATTCATTGTGCTTGGAAGGAAAAATAGTCAGAATTACATCTGTACACTTGTTTCATGGGCTGTTGCCAATGGTTTGGCTGGATGGTTAGGAGACTTGGAAGGAATATGGTTGGAAAATTGGTGACAAAGGTATGGGGAAGAGGTTCGTGGATAGACCTTTCTGAGTGGGCAAAAAACATGAAAATATTTGTGTCCCACGTGCATGTTCACCAGAGGGTGACTTCAGCAGAGGAAGATTTTAATAATCAAGTGGATAAGATGACATGTTCTGTAGATAGCAGTCAGCCTCTTTCCCAAACCACTCCTATCATTGCCCAATGGGCTCATGAACAAAGTGGCCATGGTGGTAGGAATGGAGGTTATGCATGGGCTCAGCAACATGGACTTCCTCTCACCAAGACTAACCTGGCTGCATCCACTGCTGAGTGCCTTGTCTGGCAGCAGCAGAGACCCACACTCAGCCCCTGATATGGCACTGTTCCTGAGGTGATCAGCTTGCTACCTGGTGGCAGGTTGATTACACTGGATCACTTCCATCATGGAAAGGGCAGCGATTTGTTCTAACTAGGATAGACCCATAACCGGATATGGGTTGGCCTTCCCTGCACACAATGCTTCTTCCAAGACTACCATCTGTGGACTTACTGAATGTCTTATCCACCGCCATGGTATTCCATACAGCATTGCTTCTGATTAAGGAATCCATTTCACAGCAAATGATGTGCAGGAATGGGCACATGCTCATGGAATTCACTGGTTTTACCATGTTCCCTATCATCCTGAATCAGCTGGATTGATAGAATGGTGGAATGGCCTTTTGAGGACTCAAATATGGTGCCAACTAAATGGGAATACCTTGCAGAGCTGGGACAATGTTCTCCAGGAGGCTGTGTATGTTCTAAGTCAGCATCCACTCTATGGTTCTGTTTCCCCCACAGCCAGGATTCATGGGTCCAATATCAAGGAATACAGATGCAAGTGGCACCACTCTCTATTACCCCTAGAGATCTACTAGGAAAAATTTTTCTTCCTGTCCCTGCAACCTTATGCTCTGCTGGTCTATAGGTCTTAGTTACAAAAGGAGGCGTTCTTCCACCAGGGAACACAACAATGATTCCACTGAACTGGAAGTTCAGACAGTTACCTGGCCACTTTGGGCTCCTCATGCCTCTGAATCAACAGGCGAAGAAGGGAATTACTGTACTGGCTGGGGTGACTGATCCTGACTATCAAAAGGAAATAGGACTGCACCTATAAAATGGAGGTAAAGAAGAGTTTGCCTGGAATCCCCTAGAGCGTCTCTTAGTACTGTCATGCCCTGTGATTAAAGTCAATGGAAAATTGCAACAACCCAATCCAAACAGGACTAACAATGGCCCAAAATCTTCAGGGATAAAGGTTTGGGTCACCCAGTCAGGCAAAGAACCATGGTAGGCTGAGGTGCCTGCTGAGGGTAAAGGGAACATGGAATGGGTAGTGGAAGAAGGTAGTGATAAATACAAACTTCGACCACGTGACCAGTTACAAAAACTAGGACTGTAATGGTCATGAAAATTTCTTCCTTGTTCTGAGTATGTTTATATATGTACATAAAACAAATATCTTTGTATTGTTCCCTATCCTTTCCCCTAATCATATGACATAAGTGGTATTAGTTTCATCTCATAGTATTTAAGAATGTCAAGTTTAAGAGTGAATATTACCCAAGGACTTGTACCCTATTCTGGAGGGATTTAGTGCATTTCTGGTTTTATGCAGGACAGTTGAGTATTGTTAGGTGGGGGGAAATTTTTATATATATATGTCTGTTATTGTTTTTATTTAGAGACTAGGTAGGATTCAAGGTGATGTATGTGGCTGCCAAGTTGAAAAGGGGTGGACTGTGATGGTTAGGCTAATTGTGAACTGGACCAAGTAATGGTGCCCAGTTGTTTGGTCAAGCAAGCACTGGACTAATTGTAATACAAGGACATTTCATGGGCTTTAATCATCAGTGAGTTGATTGCATAGATGGCTGGTTACATCTACAATCAAATGAGGAGCTTGCCGTCAGTAATGAGTGATATCTCATCCAATCGGTTGAAGGCCTTAAAAGGAGAAGTGATTTCAGCATTCAGAGAGAGAATTACCATCTCTACTTCAGATAGCCAGTATCTCCTGGGGAAATCAAAGAGGACCTTCTTCGGAGTTCCTGGCTTACAGCCTACCCTATGGAATTTGGACTTGTGTACCCTCATGGTTGCAGAGACAATTTTATAAAATCCCTTACTATTTACAGATATCTCCTGTCAGTTCTGTTTCCCTAGAGAACCCTGACTAATACAGTATGTAACTGCATTTCTTACTTCCTACAGGTGCTAAAATGCAAAAGCGTAAAAAGTAATAATAAATCTAGGTTTTTGGACATACAAAGTACAAAGATATACTTTGTAAAATGGTAACAAGTACAAAAAAAATGGTGGGGGGACAAAGGGTATAGGAAAAGTATATGTACATGCTGTTGAAGTTAAGTTGGTATCAAACCAAATGTGATTGTTATATTTAGAATGTTAAATTTTAACCCTATGGGTGGTAGAAAGAAAATAGGAATGAGAAGGCACTCGATATGGTACAACACAAGAAAGCAAATAAATATAAAAGTAGGCATTAATGGAAGGTAGGTACAATAAAGATATAAGATTTACAAAGGCTATATAGCAAAATGGCAGAAGAAAGACCTGGGTTATCAGTAGTGACTTAAATGAAATATATTAAGCTCTCTGGTCAAAAGGCAGAGATTGGCAGAACTATAAAAAAGCATGACCCAACTATATGCTATCTGCAAGAGACTCAACTTAAAGTCAAAGATAACAAATAGGTTGAGAGTGAAAGGATAGAAAACATATATACTATGCAAGTGGTAACCAAAAGAAAGCTGGGGTGGCTAAACTAATACCGCATAAAATAGACTTTAAGTGAAAAACAGTTACGAGGGACAAAGATGGTCATTATATACTGATAAAGAGGATAATTCAACAGGAAGAGATAACCATTATAAATATATATGTACCTAATAGCAGAGTCCCAAAATATATGAATCAAATACTGACAGATTTGAAGGGAGAAACTGATGGTTCTACATTAATAGTAGGAGACTTTAACACACCACTCTCAATAGTGGATAAATCATCCATTCAAGTACAGGACTTGAATGATACAACCTTACACCCATAGCATACACAACAAAGGAAAAAAAATAGATAAAAGGGACCTCAAAATTAAACACTAGGCACCTCACAGGACTTTGTCAAAAAGATGAAAAGGCAGCTGACTCAATGGGAGAAAATACTTGGAAATCACATGTCTGATAAAGGTTTAATATCTATGATATATAAAGAGATCCTACAACTCAATAATAAAATGACAAACGACCCAATTTTAAAGTGGGCAAAAAACTTGAATAGACATTTGTCCAAAGAAGAAAAACAAATAGCAAAAAAAAAAAAAAAAAAAAAAAAACACATGAAAAAATGTTCAACATCACTAATGATTATTAGGGAAATGCAAATCAAAGCTACAATGAGATATTTCACACCTATCAGAATGACCACTATTAAAAAGACAGAGAAATACAAGTGTTGGAGAGGATATAGAGAGATAGGAAGACTTCTTCACTGTTGGTGGGAATTCAGAATGGTACAGCCACTATGGAGGACTGTTTGGCAGTTCCTAAAGAAGTTGAATATAGACTTGCCACATGACCTGGCAATACCACTACTGGGTATATATCCAGAAGAACTGAGAGCAGTGACACGAACAGACATCTATACACCAATGTTCATAGCACTGTTATTCACGATTGCCAAAAGTTGGAAATAACCCAAGTGTCCATCAACCAATACATGAATAAACAAACTGTGGTCTATTCACACAATGGAATATTATGCAGCTGTAAGAAATGAAGTTGTAAATCATATGACAACATGGATGAACCTGGAGGATGTTATGTTGAATGAAGCAAGCCAGACACAAAAGGACAAATACTGTATGACTGTACTACTGTGAACTAAATATATTGTGTACCATATTGTATTATTCCATTTATATAAAATGTAAATATAAATCAATTTATAAAGATGAAATTAGATTAATAGTTATGTTGGGCTGGGGAAGGCATACTAAGGAAGGGGTCTGCAGTTTTTCTTTTGGGAGTAATGAAATGGTTCTAAAATTTTTTGTGGTGATGAATGCACAACACTCTGATTATACTAAAAGCCACTGATTATACACTTTGGATCAATTGATGGTATGTGACTATATCTCAAAAAAACTGCTGAATAAATAAATAATTGTGCAAGGATAGCCAGAAATAGCAGCTATGTACAGCAGGGAAAACAAAGAGATTGAGAGTTGATGACTTTTATTGTTTACTTGCTTTTCTATTTTTTGTTTTTTATTATTATGATTGAAATGATGAATGCACAACTATGTGATTATACCAAATACCATTGATTGTACACTTTGAGGAAAAAAAGAAGAAAAAGAAAGGGCTAAAACCAAAGACCTAACTGAACACCTGGAGGAACTAGAAAAAGAACAGCAAATCAATCCCAAAGCAGGCAGAAAGAAAGAAATAACAAGGACTAGAGCAGAAATAAATGAAATTGAGAATAAAATATATATATATCTCAACAAAACCAAAGGCTGGTTCTTTGAGAAGATCAATAAAATTGACAAACCCTTAGCTAGACTAGCAAAATAAAAAAGAAAGAAGATGCAAATAAAACCAGGAATGAAAAGGGAGACATTACAACTGACCCCAGAGAAATAAAAAGAATCGTAAAAGGATATTATGAGAAACTGGATGCCAACAAACTAATCAGCCTAGATTAAATGGACAATTCTTTGAAATGCACAAACAACCACATTGACTGTACAAGAAATACAGGAGCTCCACAGACCAAACACAAGCAAAGATATTGAATCAGTCATCAAAAATCTTCCAACAAAGAAAAGTTCAGGACCAGATGGCTTCACAGGTGAATTCTAGCAAGCATTTCAAGAAGAATTAATACCGATCCTGTTTAAACTCTTCCAAAACATTGAAAAAGAGGGAAAATTACCCAACACATTTTATAAAGTCAACATCACTCTAATACCAAAGGCAGATAAAGATAGTACAAGAAAATTACAGACCAATTTCTCTAATGAACATAGATGCAAAAATTCTCAACACAATACTTACAAATCAAATCCAACAGCATATAAAAAGAATTATACATCATGATCAAGTAGGTTTTATTCTTGGTATGCAAGGGTGGTTCAACATAAGAAAATCAATTACCATAATATACTATATTAACAATAGACAAATCATCTTGATTGATGCAGAAAAGGAATTTGACAAAATCCAGCATCCTTGTTTGATAAAAAACACTTTGAAAGATAGGTATAGAAGGTGTGGCAGCTTGAGATTATTTATGAATCCCAAAAAAAGAAAGATCATGTTTGTTAACTAATCTGTTCCTCTGGGTGTGATACCCTTTGTATTAAATTCAAAGGATTTAAGTTTACTTGATAAAATCAATTTAGGGCTTTTGATTTGACCCCCTCAGTAAGCTGTGACATAGGTTTAGTCCCCACCCTC
The DNA here is from genome assembly GCA_026826555.1 of Tolypeutes matacus. Classification (NCBI taxonomy): domain Eukaryota; kingdom Metazoa; phylum Chordata; class Mammalia; order Cingulata; family Chlamyphoridae; genus Tolypeutes; species Tolypeutes matacus. The sequence continues at coordinate 14,204,769 of JAKSZT010054055.1, forward strand.
TTCGTGGGCTGATATAAACAGACACTCACTCAAGAAGACATATGGGAAGAGGAGAGAACTGTCATTTTGATCCTGCTGTCATGTGACAGAAAGGAGAAGTCTCAAACAGCTAAAGCCCTGGGAAGAGAGATGAGCTATTCAACTTGGGAAGAGAGTTGAAACTGATATAGAAAGCCCTGAGAGACAAGCCTACAGCTGAGACCGGGAAGAAGCTGGACCAATGGGGCTTTAAGAGGAAGAAGCAGCCCAGGAAAGAGCAACCAACCAGGCAGAGATCAGCGACCATCTTGCGTCAACACATGCAGCTGACTTTGGTGAGAAAGCAACCTTGAGGTGGACTCTTTAGGGCCTTGTAACTGTAAACTTTTACCTCAAATAAATACCCTTTATAAAAGCCAAATGATTTCTGGTACTTTGCATTGCCACCCCTATGGCAGACTAATACAGAAGGCAAGTTCTTCAACATAATAAAGGGCATATATGAAAATCCCACAGCCAACATCATACTCAATGGGGAGAAGTTGAAGGCTTTCCCTGTAAGATCAGGAATGAGACAAGGATGCCCACTGTCACCACTGTTATTCAATATTGTACTAGACAGAAGTTCTAGCTAGAGCAATTAGACAAGAAAAAGAAATAAAAGGCATCCAGATTGGAAAAGAGGAAGTAAAATTCTCACTAATTGTAGATGACATGATCCTATATTTAGAAAATCCCAAAATATCTACAACAAATCTATTAGAGCTAATAAATGAGTTCAGCAAAGTGGCAGGATACAAGATCAACATGCAAAAATCAGTAGTGTTTCTATACACTAGAATTGAGCAAGCTGAGGAAGAAATCAAGAAAAAACCCATTTACAATAACAACAAAAGGCCTCAAATATCCAGGAATTAATTTAACCAGGAATGTAAAGGGCCTATATTCAGAAAACTACAAAACAAATCAAAAAACTACAATAAAATAGATCAAAAAAGACCTAAACAAATCAAAAGACATTCCTTGTTCATGGCTTGAAGACTAAATATCGTGACGATTCAAACTGACTTATGGATTTAATGCAATGCCAATCAAAATTGTATCAGGCTACTTTAGAGAAATAGAAAAGTCAATTACCAAATTTATTGGAAAGGAACAGGATCCTAAATAGTCAAAAATATCCTGAAGAAGAAGAGCGAAGGCGGAGGACTCATGCTTCCTGACCTTGAAATGTATTGTAAAGTTACAGTGGCCAAAACAGCATGGTTTTGGCATAAAAATAGACACATTGGTCAATGGAAGCAAATTGAGAGTTCAGAAATAGACCCTCACCTCTATGGTAAATTCATTTTTCATAAGCCTACCAAGTCCACTTTTCTTAGAACAGTCTCTTCAACAAATGGTGCTTGGGGAACTGGATATCCAGAACCAAAAGAATGAAAGAGGACCCCTATATCATTTCCTATACAAGAATCAACTCAAAATATATAAAAAACCTAAACATAAAAGCCAGGACCATAAAACTCCTAGAAGAGAAGGGAGGGAAATATCTACAAGACCTTGTGTGTGTGTGTGTGTGGGGGGGGCTCTTAAACCTGACACCCAAAGCACAAGCAATAAAAGAAAAAATAGATATGGAACCTCCTTAAAATTAAGCCCTTCTGCACCTCAAAGGACTTCGTCAAGAGGGTAAAAAGGCAGCCTACTCAATAGGAGAAAATATTTGGAAATCATACACCAACAAGTGTTTAATATCCATGATATATAAAGAGATCCTACAATTCAGCAATAAAAAGGCAATGACCCAATTTAAATAATGGGCAAAAGACCTGAATAGACATTTTTCTAAAGAAATACAAAGGCAAAAAAGCACACATAAAAATGTTCGGCATCACTGGCTATTAGGGAAATGCAGCCATTGTGGAGGACAGTTTGGCGGTTCCTCAAAAACCTAACTATAGAACGACCATATGATCCAGCAATTCCACTGTTGGGTATATACTCAGAAGAATTGAAAACAAGGATACAAACGGATATATCACACAAATGTTCATAGCGGCATTATTCACTATTGCCAAAAGTTGGAATCAACCTACATGCCCATCAACAAATGAATGGATAAACAAAATGTGGTACATACATACAATGGAATATTACTCAGCTGTAAGAAGGAATACAGTGCTAATACACAGGATAACATGGATGAATCTTGAGGACCTTATGTTGTGTGAAGCAAGCCAGGCATTGAAGGACAAATATAACACGACCTCACTGATACGAATTAAGCAAATTGAGTAGACTCAGAGAGCTATTGTCTGGAAGACAGGAAATAGGGAGAAGGTTGTGAGCCAAAGCCCATATGGATGTAATCTATGATAAGGTGAAAGTGTGTAGTTGGGCATTGAAGGGATATGACAGGAGGTTAGTGATACCACTGGGTTGGGCGGTGCAGGTTTGACAGATGGGTAGAATGGGGATGGGTTGGAAGGTCCATGGAACTAGGGGAGGTTGGGGGAGGGACCAGGTGAACACTGGGGATAGGCAGATATGTGGTTCAAAGTACAAAGTTGGGAACGCTCTTAGGCAATATGACAAGGAAGAGTTACTGGTTTAGGGTGTTGGATGGGGGCCATCCAGGACAGGGCACACCTGGAGCAGGCTTCTAGGGAGTGTACGAGTGATCATTTTGTCACAATGAGTTGCATCAGTGGGTGGAGACCCACATAATGAGTGGGAAGGAGTTGGACTCCCATTCTGGGGAGGACTGATATATTCACAAACAGAGGCGGGGGAGTCTCGCCAGAGCATGGGTGGTGCCTAATAGGGGAGGACAAACCAGTATGTCAAGACCTCAGTGTTGTTGCAAGTAACTATGAATCTTGTCATCCAAGGAGTGAAACTGGAGGGTTGCCGTGGGCACCAATGGGAGGGGGAGGGAGGAATAGAATAGATGGAACAGGGGTTATTTAGTCGGCAGTGGAAGTGTTCTACATGATCTTGCAATGAGTGGACACACGCCATGTTAAATATCAAAATGTATAAAAGCGTACGGTCTAAAACGTAAACCATAATGTAAACCATTGACCATAGGAGCTATGTTTCACTATTTGTATATCAGTTGTAACAAAGGTACCATCCACATATAAAAAGGTATTAATACGGGAAGGGGGAAAAGGGGGAGGATGTTGGGTATATGGGAGTCCCCTGTATTCTGTATGTGACTTTACTGTGAACTAAAACTTCTTTAAAAACAAAATGAAAAAAAGTAAGACACTGGAGAATAAATGGAAGAAAATGTCACTCTACCTACAGTTCAACAGATATTACAGTGATGAAAGGCAAAATGTAAAAAAAAAATTTTTTAATAATTTCATTATTTTTTAATATCCCAATCTTTTAATTTTATTTTATTTTTTGTTTGTTTAGATTTTTATGTATTTGATTTCTTATACTTAAACCTATCATTTCATTTTCCTATTAATTGTATTTGGCTATTTTATTGGCTTCATTTTTGAAGCAGCTTTGGATCACAGAAGGGTTACAACTGGCAGGGGAGGACCATTGGTGTGGTGTATCTGTGATGGGGGATACATGGGAGGAAGTTCAACTGGGCATACGTATAAGGTATATAAATGTATATAAATGTGTTCAAATGTTCACGGGGCATTGTTACAGTGGGTGAAGATTCACACAAAAACCAAGAGAATATTGAATTCCCATCCTGGAGAGCTCTGTCACATTCTCTAATGGAGCAGCAACAGTTCCCCAAGTGCATGGGCAATGACTGGTGAAGGAGGATGGGCCCTTGATATTGACTGTGCTTGTGGGCCTTTGCTCTTGAAATTCAAACTAGTGTTGTAGGGTGCCTAAGAGTTGCCTCTTGAGAGCCTCCTTGTTTCTCAAATGGCACCTGTCTCTAAGTCAAATTCTAAGCATATAAATGCATTACCTACCCCCAAGTGTGGGACATGACTCCCGGGCATGAGTCTCGCTGGCACTGAGGGATAACTACCAAGCACTACCTATCAATGCAACGGGAAAAAGACCTCAAATAAAAGGCGGAAAAAGGTAAAGACAAATGAGTTTATATGGCTAAGAGACTTAAAAGTGAATAGGGAGGTCATCCCAGAGGTAAACGCTTATGCACATCTCAGCAGGATCTCATAGACTGCCAAAGTAGATACTACCCCATATTGTGCGGCTCCTGAGAAGACAGGGCAGATAGATCCAGAGTTTGGTGCCTTTGCCAGTGGGCCCTACTTTGGAGTTTGTGCTCCTGAGAGTGACAGAGTTGGACTCAGTTATGGCTTCCCTACACATGGCTCATCTGTCCCTTTTATTTAAACCTATACTTGGTGCTGGAATTTTTAGGTGTATGTCTAAGTCTCTGGAATCTTTGGGATGTCCGTGTGCCAGCTGGGCCCAGAGCCTCAGGAGAGTTGCAACACCTACTCTCCAGTTCATTGCACTCACCCAGGACGACTAACGAGGTGAGGATTGACAACCACCATTCCAAGGAAACAAGAGAGCCTACAACTGCAAGCAAGAGAGTCCCATCCATTGGCTGTATGGGATCGAAGCCCCCTCTCAATTAGAGGCGGAGTGAACATCACCATCCCAGAATCCTCAGGATTGGGGAATGAACTATGGACTAGAGTGGACTCACTGGTATTCTACTATAGATTTATTGTGATTCTAGCAATGGAATAAATTACAACATTGATGTGGAGACAGTGGCCACTGGAGGCTCTGGGGGCAGGGAGAGGGAAAAACAGGTGTGATACAGGGGCTTTTTTGGGGCTTGGGAATCTTCTTGAATGACATTGCAATGACAGATATAGGCCATTTTATATCTTTCCATAACCTGTAGAATTGTGTGGGAGACAGTGTAAACTACAATGTGAACTATGGTCCGTGCTCAGTGGTAATGCCCCAGGATATGTTTATTAATTGCAATGAATGTGCCACACTAATGAAGGATGTTGTGTTGTTTATGTGGGAGGGTGTGGGAGATGTAGGAAGTGGGGCATATGGGAATCCCTATATTTTTTGTGTAACATTTATGTAATCTAAGTATCTTTTAAAAAATAAAATATATATATATATTTTTTTAAATCCTCAACAAAATACTAGCAAATCAAACCCAATAGCATATTGAAAGAATTATACACCATGATCAAGGGGATTTATCCTTGGTATGCAAGTTTGGTTCAATATAACAAAATCAATTAATGTAAAACACCATATTAATAGAATGAAGGAAAACAACATGATCATCTCAGTGGATGCAGAAAAGGCATTTCACAAAATTCAGCACCCTTTCTTGATAAAAAAAAAAAAATCTTCAAATACTAGGAATAGAATTAAACTCTCTCAACATGATAAAGGGCATATATGAAAAGCCCACAGCTAACATTCTACTTAATGGTGAAAGACTGAACTTTCCCTCCAAATCAGAGACAAAACAAGGATGCCCACTTTCAGTACTGTTATTCAACATTGTACTGGAAGTTCTTACCAGAGCAATTAAGCAAGAAAAAGAAATAAACAACATCCAAATTGGAAAGGAAGAAGTAAAACTTCCCTATTCATAGATGATATGATCCTATATACAGAAAATCCTGAAAAATCCACAATAAAGCTCCCAAAGCTAATAAATGAATTGAGCAAATTGGAAGGGTACAAGATCAACACCTAATTAATTATCAGTAATGTTTCTATACACAAGCCATGCACAATCAGAAAAAGAAATCAAGAAAAATTCCATTCACAAAAGAACTAAAAGAATCAAATATCCAAGAATAAATCTAAGGATGTAAAGGACTTGTACACAGAAAATAAAAAGCATTTGCTAAAATAAATTAAATAAGACCTAAATAAATGGAAGGATATACTGTGTTCATGGATTGGAAGCCTAAATATCATTATGATGTCAATATTCGCCAAAGCAATTTATAAATTCAATGCAATCCCTATTAAAATTCCATCAACCTCCTTTGCAGATATGGAAAAGCCAGTCATCAAATTTATATGGAAAGGTAAGGGGCCCAAAATAATTAAAGCCATCTGGAAAAAGAAGAATGAAGTTGGAGGGCTCATATTCCCCAAACGTAAAACTTATTATAAAGCCACAGTAATCAAAACAGCATAGTAGTGGCACAAAGACAGACATATAAACCAATGGAATTGAAGTGAGAGCTCAGAAATCAACCCCACATTTATGACCAACTGCTTTTTGGCATGGTGTCAAAGACCACTCAATTGGGAGAGAATAGTCTCTTCAACAAATAGTACTGGGAAAACTGGATCTCCACTTGCAAGAAAAAAATGAAAGGAAAGAAAGAGGACCCTTACCTCACTTCATATACAAAAATCAACTCAAAAGGGATCAAAGACCTAAACAGAAGAGCATGAACTATCAAATTCCTAGAAGAAACATAGGGAAGCATCTACAGGACCTTGTGTTAGACAATAGTTTCTTAGACTCTACACTAAAGCACAAGCAACAAAAGAAAAAATAGATAAATGGGACATCATCAAAATAAAGAATTTTTGTTCCTCAAAGGACTTTATCATGGAAGTAAAAAGACAATCTACACAATGGGAGATAATATTTGGAAACCACATATCAAATAAAGGATTAATATCTAGTATATATGAAGAAATTCACCAACTTAACAACAAAAAGACAACCCAATTTAAAAGTGGGCAAAAGCCTTGAACAGACATCTCTCCAAAGAAGATACACAAATGGCCAAAAAGCACCTGAAAAGATGCTCAACATCATTAGCCATCAAGGAAACGCCAATCAAAACCACAGTGAAATACCATTTCACACCCATTGGAATGACTGCTATTAAATAAAATTTTTTTAAAAAGCCAAGATAAGTGTTGGAGAGGATAAAGAGAATAGGAACACTCGTTCATTCATTTTGGCAATGTAAAATGCTGTAGCCACTGTGGAAGACAGTTTGGCAGTTCCTCAGAAAGCTAAATATAGAACTACCTTATGACCTGGCAGTCCCACTACTAGATATATTCCTCAACAGAATTGAAAGCAGGGCTCGAACAGATTCATGCACTCTGATGTTCATAGCAGCAGCATTCGAAATTGCCAAAAGATGGATGCAACCCAAGTGTCCATCAACCAATGAATGGATAAATAAAATGTGGTATATACATACAATGGAATATTATTCAGCCATAAAAAGGAATGGAGTTCTGATACATGTTGCTGTATGGATGAACCTTAAAGATATCATTTTGAGTGAAATAAGCCAGACACAAAAGGACAAATATTGTATGATCTCACTGATTTGAAACAATTAGGATAAGCAAATTCATAGGATCAGAGTCTAGAATATAGGTTATCAGGGGACAGGGTGGGATAGGGAAGGGGGTGTTGAGTCTTAGAATGTACAGGTTCCTATTTGCAATGTTGGAAATGTTTTGTTAATGGATGGTGGTGATGGTAGCAAAACATTGTGAATGCAGTTAACAGCACTGAAATATATATCTGAATATAATTAAAAGGGAAAATGTTAGATTGTGTTTTGGTAACAGAATTAAAATTTTAAACAAGAAAATCCATGGAACTACACTCCATATATAGTAAACTCTGTGTTAAACCATGGACTTTAATTAATAGTACAATTATAAAAATATGCTATCATCATTTGTATCAGATGTCTCATTTCCACACCAATGCACGGTATTGATGGTGGGGTGGTGTATGGGAATCCTGTATTTTTGCATGATTGTTCTGTAAACCCACAATTTCTCTAATAAAGGGGAAATTTTTTTTTTAATTTCAGATAAGACATGATTTGCCCATAAAACAATGTTGTATCTTTCACCCCAGAACTGTTTAAGATATATTTGAGGGGAATAAAACAAAAAACTATGAGAAAAAAAAATTATTTTTGTAAAAGTGTGAAATTTGGAAAGTTGGAATGGAAGGTTGTGTTGTTTATTACTTCCAGTTTTCTCACAAGAAAAAGAGACAACTTTTGTGGAGAATATTGATGAGATTAAAATTGCCATATTTCCCAGTTATTCTCCCCTTGATGTTTCCTTCTCCTCAGTCTCCTCTCACTGTTGCTTCCTTGCTTCCAGTTGATAATCATTGCCTATAAAGAGAAATGTAGCTGATATATTAGCATGTTATACATACGGTTTAAAAAGAAAAAGGCAGGAAAAATATTGAAAACCATTCTGTATGCTTTAAATGAAAAGTAGATTGCTTTATTTAAAAAATTATCGAAGTTTTATCTTAATAACTAAGTAACCAAAATTTCCTCCCTGGGTTTGCTTTTTCCTTAGGACTTTCTAAATGGGTACGGCAGCAGATTCAACACCATTCAACCTTTGAAAGTGCACTGGAGTCCTTGGCTGAATTTTCCAAAAAGCACCAAAAGATCATTGATGTATCCATAAAGGATAGAAAGTCTACACAGAGCAATGAGTCTATGCTTGAAGTGACCTATTTGCAGGCCAACTCCCCAACTTCTTTATTGGAAGCAGCAAGTCATCTATCACCAGAAAATCCTAGGGAAGAAGAAGCAAAAATGCATGTCCAAGAACTTCAGCATCCAAAAATAATAACTAAAAATCCACCTCTAACAAGTGGCATCATCTTCAGAAAGGAGAAAAGTATGAAACATTCTGTTCAAGTACATTTGATAGAGAAGTTTTTCTTTATGTTTAGTGAAATATTTATTTTTGGTATAGATTAACTTACTTAAATATGTTGATTTGTAATATAAGGTATTATCATAAATTAATGAAGTAATATAGTGTATTGGGGTGAGAACAAACATTTGTCAAAAGACCTGTGCATATTTTCAGGTTTTTCACTAACTTTTTATAAAACAATTATTAGCTAGGAGCAGAAAGTTAAAGCTCTTAAATTTAGCTTTGTGACTAGATCACTACTTAACCTTTCTGAGTGTTAATTTTAAAAATTGAAAAAAAGTAATACCTGCATAGCTATCCCTCCAGGTTGTAAAGATAAGACAAATAAGATATATCATCCCGTAACATGCAGAACTGTGTGGGAGAGAGTGTAGACTACAAGGTGAACTATGGTCCAGACTCAGTGGCAATGCCCCAGGGTGCGTTTATCAATTGCAATGAATGTGCCACACTAATGAAGGATGTTGTTTATATAGGAGGGTGTGGGAGGTATGGGGAGTGGGGCATATGGGAATCCCTATATTTTTGTGTGTAACATTTGTATAATCTAAGTATATTTAAAAAAAATTTTTTTTTAATTATTAAAATAAATGCAATGATTCATTTAAAGTTACTAAGCAGAATGTGTGAATAAACATCCAGTGGATTCTAAAAATAAATTTTAAAAAAGACAATTAAGACAGCATTGTAGAGTACTATGTAGATTGTAGGTGTTATTCTTAAGGCTGTTTTCAAAATTGGTCTAATTTATACTTAAATTGAGGAGGTGTGAATTATTCTAAATGATAAAATATAATATTTTAAAATATATTAGAATATAATATAAATACTGTATGAATGCATTACTATGAACCAAATATATTGTGTAACACATTGTTTGATCCAAAAAACAAACAAAAAATTATATGTATCCATTACATTTAATTGAGAAATGTATATATTTATTCATCTGTGTTTACTTTTTAGTCTTTAAGTTGTTTATATTTTCAATTATTAAATGTACAAATAAAGTTTTTAAAAAAATCTGGAAAAAAAATAAAAAAGAATATAATGGTCTATATCAGGGGTTAGCAAACTATGACCAATGGTCCAGATTTGACCTCCTGTCAATTTTTGGAAGTCAAATCTATTGAAACGCAGCTATGCCTATTTATTCACATAATAGCAGAATTGATAAGTTATATGTATTGTGCCAGAACATCAAAATAGAATAGTTGCAACAGACACAATATAGCCAGCAAAGCCTAAAATATTTACTATCTGGCCCTTTACAGAAAAAAGGATGCCAACCCCTGGTCTGTATCACTTAATATAATTTTAATTGTTTTAATTCATATGTCATAGTAGCTTAAGATATTGATTTTTAAATATTTATTTTGTACAATATGCTTCTACCCTAAATAAATTTCATAATGAATTCGAGGCCATTTTACTGGTAGTAAGGAAATCTAGATTCTGTTCCTTGTATGACTACTAACAGTTTTATAATTTTAAGCAAATAAGCCTTTCTGGCTAACTTATCAATTTCCTTATTTATTAAATAAGGGAATTACCAGGTTATTTTTTCTCAATCACTGGTTAGTGGATTTTCAAGGCAAATTTTTACAGCCTCTTTCTCCTTACTCAGCCTTCTGCCTCTTCCTTTTACCCCTCCACTTCTCATTTAGTCCTGAGTACCCTGGTGTGGAATTTGATAGTTTACCAGACAGCATTATACCTTAAGCTAGGGAACACTAGAGACCTAAGATTCTTTTAGAGTTAACATAATGTGTTTTAAGTTCTAAGATGGAAGTCCTACTACTACTGGTTGTAGACTCTACATTATATATCCTATATAGTTATTTAAGTATTTTTAATGGATAATCATTTTAATATAACAACTGTTATATTATCTAGGAGCAGAAAGTTAATAAAGCTCTTAAATTTTTGTATTCATAGATGATCCAGTATTATTGGAAGAGTCCACCCAGACAATGAATGGAGAAAAAATTGTGATTTCCCGATCCACAAGCCCAACCTTCAGCAAACAAACAAACAGAGTTAGTTGGTCTATCTTTAATTCTTTGGGACAGAGTTTTCCTGATAAAATACTGACTGTAACACCTGAGCTCAGGTCATCAGAAAACTGTACTTCTAGTACTTCCACTTTCAAAATAGAAAAGATGGAAAGTGAAACTGTTTTGCCACTCATTGATCAATGTGAGTCCTCATTTCTCACTGTAAACACATCATTTGGACCATGCCCTCAATCAGAAACTACTGTTTCATCAATAAAGATTGATATTGCACTTACTAAAAAAAATCATTCCAAACAGCCTCTCCGTTGTGAAGAAACCTTGGGTCCAGACATTGAATTGTCTCTAGCAAGGGAAAAAGATAAACTTTCCACTTCACACAGAGTCTTTGAAACAGAAGAGGAAGATGAATCTATCTATTTTACGCCTGAACTTTATGATCCTATAAATACAGATGAAGAGAAAAATGAACTAGTTGAAACTGATACAGGCAATAGATTGGCTAATAACTCAAATTACATTTTAGCCGAAGACCTTTTTGAAATTAGAACTAGGAAAGGAGTGGATTCAGTCAGAGAAATGAAAGCTGAGGATTGCACAGACACAAAGTTGAATACAATCGTGCATACTGAAGAAACTAAAATTGGTGACATTGATGGTAATGTAAAAACAACTAGTATAAATGAAATGGAACTGTGAAAACTCATGAAATGGATATAAAGAATGTCTCCTTCCAAAAATAAAGATGTGTTCCCTGGTAATAATAGTTAAGCTGTAAACAATAAGTTGTCATGCTTATATTAAACTCTATTGTAAATAATAATCTATACATTTGATAAGTGGTATACTTCTTTTAAGATTGAGATTTTTTCATTGTAATTCATTGTCATCAGATTTTTTTAATCTATTTTATAATCAGAAATGTATGTTTTAACTATTCTTGAGTTTTGATAATGTGATTCATACAAAATATTTCCCTACAAGTCTTCCTTAGCTAAATGCAATGTAAAATTAACTAATCTGAAAGACATTTAGAGCACTTTAAATTTCACATAAGTATTTGTATTTTGTAGTTCTCTTCACCTATTTGTTTCCCTACTGATATGTAAAAATTAATAGTAGTCTAGTCTAGTCATACCTCAGCCATATTTCACTACAGATTTTACCTGACATCGGTTTGAGAATTTTTAGGAATCAAATGCTGTATTGAAAAGCTTATTCCCCTATTAAGCTTGCCTATTAATAAGTAATTTTAAAAACTTAAGAGAATATCTTGCATTTTTTAGTTGAAAATAATTTTCTACACTTTTTTGTTTGATAAACCAAAATCAAGCATATTATAAACAAATTTATGTAAAATTATAAAATGACAAATGAATGACTCCAAATTTTCAATTCTTATTATTTACCTTCATTATCATCATGGGGGAAAATGACATGTTCTGGCATAAAGGTTTTATTATGCAACTGTTGAGATAGAAAACTTTAAATATAAATTTGGTAAGCAAACCTAAATATATAACTGCAGCTGAAATAATTCCCTTATAACACAGTAAGCCTCTCTGTGAATTTTGGCTGTGATGCTGTATTTGAGAATTAAGCTATACTTCTGATCAAAAATGGTTATAAAAGGTGCTCTTCTTTGACATCATTCCAAATATATATTCACTAATCTTTTTCTTTAAGAAACATTCTGTTACTCAATGAACATTTGGATTTCTTATGATGATTTGAATTGAAATTTTATGAGCTGTTCAAGTTGGCTGTGGTCTATTTTCAAGCCAAAATTCCCTGAATTAGAGATTTTTACATTAATTTAGATAATTGAATTATTATATGTGCATATGTTTACTTTATTTTGGTGGCATTTAGTTGTTTTTTTAAAAGATTTTATTTTTCTATTTCTCCGCCGCCCCATTGTTTGCGCTCACTGTCTGCTCTCTGCTTGTCTTCTCTTTATGAGGCACCAGGAACTGAATCTGGGACCTCCTACATGGGAGAGAGGTGCTCAAATTACTTGAGCCACCTCAGCTCCCTGCTTTGTTGTCTCTCTCAGTGTGTTTCCTCTTTGTGTCTCCTTGTTGAGTCATCTTGTTGCGTCAGCTCACTGTAACTGTCCATTGCGCCAGCTTGCTGTCTTGCTCATCTTCTCCAGGAGGCACCAGGAACCAAACCTGGACCTCCCATGTGGTAGGCAGGAGCTCAATTGCTTGAGCCACATCCGCTTCCCAGCATTTAGTTTTTTTTTTTTTTTATTGTGGGTTAAAATCAAAATTTTCACAATACATACCAACATTTGCAAGATGATATATAAATATTTATGCATATATGTGCATTTGCTTACAAAAGTGTTATTTATATATATATATAAATATATTTTAAGAGGTGCTTAGATACCCAAAATATTACACGGAACCCACTGGGATTCCCATGTTGCCCACCTCCCACACCGCCCACCACATCCCACACAAACATCTCCCACAAGTGTGGCCCACCACCCTCAATGGACTTACACATCCTGGGGCCTTGCCACCAACCATAGACCACAGTTCACACCGTAGACCACACTCTCTCCCACACAGTTCTGAGTGGTGTGTGCTGATTTAAAATGGCCTACATCCGTTGCCACAAAGGTACTCAGGACAACCTCCAAATCCCAAAGAACAGTATATGACCTCACTGATTCCGGCATTTAGTTTTAATGCAGCTTATTTGTTTCTATAGCACACTGTATGTTCCCATTCTAGGTGTAAGTCAATGACATTTAAATTATTCATCAAATAAATAATTCATTGACTAAATTAATCCAGTCTATAAAGATTGTGATATAATAGATGCCACCTAGTATTGTTTTTCTTTTATTTATTTTTTTTAGGAGGTACCAGGAATTGAACCTGGGATCTCATACCTAGGAAGCAGGCACGCAACCACTGAGCTACACCTGCTCCTCTATATGTTTTTCTTAGTTGATCAGTGACTGAGCAGTAAATTACAAACCCTAGATTAGAGAATGATTTCTAAAATTGTTTGGAAAGCATGAAACCATTTCTCCCTTTTGGTATTATTCTTAAACCACAGATAAGAAGAAACACCAGTTGGTAGACAAAAGCTGTGGGGTCTATTTCTGGCTCTGCCACTAATTGGCTGACAAATTGTTGACAATCACCATGCCTCTCAGGGAACTAGTTTCATCTGTGAGATGTGGAATTTATTACTATAAAATCATGCCAATCCCTTTCAGCTTTAAATTTTCATACTTTAGAAGAATATTTGTTGGGAGCAGATGTAGCTCAAGCTGTTGAGCACCTGCTTCCCACATGGGAGGTCCCGGGTTTGGTTCCCGGTGCCTCCTAAAAACAACAACAACAACAAAAACAAGCAAACAAATTAAAAAACCAACTCAGGGGAGCCGATGTGGCTCAAGTGGTTGAGTGCCGGCTTCCCACATACAAGGCCCTGGTTCAATCCCCAGTCCCAGTACCTAAAAAAAAAAAAAAATATATATATATATATATATATATATATATAGTTGATATTTTTATTAGGTTTTTTTTATTTTATTTTATTTTTTTCTTTTTTTTTTATAGTTGATATTTTACTGAGACAATTTTCATTTGCTTTTGTTCCAAAATGCTTAACGTATAACATTTTGTAGAAAAGTTGAAATGACTTACTCATCTACTTTTAGAGAGGAATGGTATGAATATGTACATAGTAACTTGGGACACTTGATATTTATTTTAACAATACTGTATTTAAAACTTTTTGGAATTGCCTTTAGAACACTCGATAAGCTACAGGAGAAAATCAAGTACATTATTTTATAGTCACATCTTAGTGTTATTACCCAACTTGATCTCAAATACCATCCCTTTTCCATAGATGTGATTTTTAAAAATTTTTCCAAAGTCAAATTCCCTAAAAGGTTAAAAATTTTCCATTACTGTGCATAGAGAATGTACACAGACATGTGCCACAAGCTTTAAAAGTAATTGCAGAAAGTATTTCAAAAAATCTGTGCAATGATATGACTTGAAACAAGTGTATAGTCCCCTTAGGTCATGAGTTTGATCATGATGATATTCCAAGTAAACTACTGGCTAATGTAGAATAGGGAGTGAACCATTTTCATTAGTGATAACATACTTTTTTAAAGAGTTGTTTTTGAGATTTTAATAAGTTAAAATATATGAGCATTTAAAATGGTACCTGGCAAGCTGCCATTTATTAATAAATCAATCATATACCTAGAGTATACCTTACTTTATATGAAGCCTTTCCTAACTCTGGATAGAGAGGTAATGGATAAACTGACAATAAAGAATTGTTATACAATAAAAAGGAAAAAAAATTAAGTTTTGTTTGAGATATAAAGGATAGAAATTGCTTACCATATAATTTGTCTTATGCATTCAATGCATATGAAATAATTATCAATACTGAATTTATTCGAGGCTGAAAGTTTATAGAGCATACAGACCATGAACCAGGGAAATTACCAGATAGGGAAAGGACTTCATTCATGGAAGAAAGAGGTACAATGTAAAGAATAGGTGTTTCATGACTTGACATTTGAATTTTAGATGAATCATTTAAAACTTTTTGTAACCATGTTGGAAATTGACAACTCTTACTATGCTACTACTACACATTTAATTATTACATAGTTTATAATTTTGGTACTATTTCTAAGTTTACTTAAGGCTTTTTTTTATTCTTATGATCTTTCTGTCCTAAACATTAATTTTTAAAATCTTTCCTATATTATTTTTCTGCAATATGGTTTTGTCATGTTATTTTCATACAGTAAAACACTCAAAACATTTAATTCCTTAGGACCACTTATAAAACTTCGTGAAATCAAAGTGCCTGTTGTAAAATCACTTTAAAGGCTGGTATTGCTTATGTAGTCATCGAGTCTCTAAGTGGTAGCATTTTCTTTGTATTTTATTACCACACTATTATCCTTGCGCACACTCTTTAGCCTCCAATATCTGAACACAAGATTTTACTTTAACCTTTATGAATTCTTTGTAGTTTCTTATCTATTTCCATAGGTAAGTGCAGTCAGTCTTTTGTAAACAGAAAGGCTGATTTAATACTAATTTTTTAAGTGAAATATAATATCTAAGATCACATCAGACAATGAACATCTAAGGAAGCTAAAACCTGAACATGAAATACTGCACAGATATGAAATGTAGAAAAAAGAACATCACTTCAGGAAATGAAAATTTAGGCACATGATCCAGGCTTATGATCCTCTAGCCCTATACAATTTTCATGTCTACAAAAAGAAAATAAAAGATTTTTGTTTCTTAAGTTTCATTTGATAGAACCATTAGCTGCTTGACTTCCTGTGCTCTACAATGGAGCCTTGTTACAATATCCGTGGGATCTGAGCCAGTGGATCACATTATTGGTGATCCCACCTTATAATGAGGTCCTTTCAGTAACTAAACCCTCTTGGACCAGGTCCAAAACAACCCATCTTATACCAAATTCCACTCTCTAATAAACAAGTTTCAATGTATTTGAAAGAAAACAAAGGCTGCATGAAACTTACTGTTCCCAGTAATGAACCTTTGAAAACCTAATGATTAATACTGATTAAAAGGCATATTTTTTAAGGCATAATCAGGTAGGTATTTTAGTACTTTTTATAATAAATTTGGGATTTTTTTGGCTAGGTCTTCCTTTTTAAGGAATTATATATGATTTTTATTATCTTATACATTTCCCAAAATTTTCATCATTTCACATTAAATTATTTTACATAAATATTTACAAAACTCAATATAACTCAATATAAAGTATTTCATTTGTCTCCTTGTGATCCTGGTATATCAATTATATACACTAATTAAGGTGCCATCATCTTTTACATAGGAGTCATATATAGTTGAAAAGTTTTAAAGGTATAAATTATTGTTCACTATTATTTTGGATGGAGTATTGTCTTGGTATATTTTCTCTTTTTTCCAAACTATTATGATATTCATATTAAAACATTAACCATCCTTTCAAATGCTAACCTATTTTATCTTATATGTTGTAGAAGGACCCAAATAACCTACCTAGCCAGTCAGGATTCAATTGTATTACTTGTGGAACCGAATTATTACCTAAAACAAAAGGAAGTAGGAACTATAAAAGCTTACTTTGTGCCATCCATAGTATCATTGTTGGAGATTAGAGATAACCTTAAACTAAGAAATTATTTAAAGCATAGGCTTACCTAAATATAAATTACAATATAGTGCACTGATGTGTTAATATTTCCATATTTAAGTCTTTAAAGTTGATTGACAATACACTTGGGATTTGTTACCACTGGACTTGAAAACATTCCAATTTCACTTGCTGACTCAGTTACTTTGGGCACGTTACTTAACCTCTCCAAGCTTCTGAGCTGCTTTTTTCTCATCTTAAAATGGGGATAAATAATAATATAAGAAATAGATCAAACGTTATGAGTATCAAATGCAATAGATTACATAGAAGCTTTTTTTTTTGCATTAGGTGAGGAGAAAGTACAAAACTTGGAGTCAAGGGAATGAGTTTGAGTTTTGGTCCTACTACTTACTGATTGACCTTGGTCATAAAAAACTTTACCTCATTTAGCCTCAGATTTATTTTCTGCACACCCACAAACAACGAACAATATCTTCCTAAAAAGATTATTGTGAGGATCAAATGAGATGATATACAGTATGTAAAAGTGCTTTATAAATTCTGAAGCACTGTACCGATGTTAGTTGTTAGGAAACTGAAATGATCTAGTATAATTGGTATCTCAGTATCTGAAGTTGTACCTTCAACGTATTAGTGACCAATTAGAATTTGTTGCATGTGCTTAAAAGAACTTTGAACCTCTTAGAAAACAGATTCTATATAATTATTCTTTTACCAGCAAGACTTAAAATTGTGTCATTTAAATTTATATTTTTATATCTTAAAATGCATGCAGAAGATGGCGGCAGAGTAAAGAGCTCCGATAATCAGCTCCTGCTATAGGGCAGTTGGTGATCACCCACAATTAAGTAGAGCACTTGTTTGGGGGCTGCAGGAGACCAGAAGTGCATTCTGCAACATCCTTGAAAGAATAGAAGGAGGAGACTGCCCATCTGCAGAGAAGATTTGTAAGTAGAGCTCTACACACCATGAGGCACAAGCCGCCTCCGGAGCTGTTCCGTGGCTAGAATTGGAAGCTCCACTTCCCAAAACGGGGGAGGAAGAGACGGTTGGGCACCAACTTCAGCTACTGATTAGTAAATTCAGCGGGCTAAAGCATAATCCTAAGAACAGCTAAAGTTTGAACCTGTTCAAGTAAGAAAGTGTTTGGTGGCCGCCATCTTAACTCTGTGCCTGACAGGAGAAGTGGGGCTGACTGAAAATCAAAGTGCTTGGAGGGACTGGCTTTTTTCCATCTATATCAGTTTGCCACTCTAGCGTAAGGCCCAGGCCCACCTTGGGCAGGAAGGAAGCTGGGGGGACCTGCGCCAGCCTCTCTGGGAAATTACAGGTCACGCCGCGGAGGCTAGTGATCATCCTACTTTGGCAGCGAAAGGCACCCCAGGAGCTATTCTGTGGCAGGGATTAGAAGCTCCATTTCCCAAAAATGGGAGGAAGAGACGGTTGGCAACAGATTTCAGCCACTGATTAATCAATTTGGCTGGCTAAAGTATAACCCTAAGAACAGTTAAAGTTTGAGCCTTTTCATGTCAGAAGCAGGCAGGTAGCTGCCATTTTGACTCAAACCCCAGCAGGAAGGGAAGCCGGGCTGACTGAAAATCAGTGATGGTAGAGACCGGTTTCTTTCACCCAGATTGGCCTGCAGCCCTATCCTAGGCTTCAGCCCCACCTCTAGCAAGGAAGAAGCTGACAGGCCTTGCACCAGCCTATCCAGGTAACTGCAGGTACATTTAGCTGGCACAGACCGAATAATCGGAAATCTACTGGGGCAACTGTGGTCATCTTGGATCTGCATTGCATAGATTGGGGCCCACACCTGCAGCTCCATCCCTGTCCCAGGCAG
Organism: Tolypeutes matacus; assembly: GCA_026826555.1. Taxonomy (NCBI): domain Eukaryota; kingdom Metazoa; phylum Chordata; class Mammalia; order Cingulata; family Chlamyphoridae; genus Tolypeutes; species Tolypeutes matacus. The sequence continues at coordinate 14,223,495 of JAKSZT010054055.1, forward strand.
GGGAGAAAGGGATGTGAATCTTTATCAGTCTTTCTGGGCACTACATGGCCTGCATGACTTGGATTATTCAACACAGCTGTGGCTTTGTCCCTACCTCTGGCAAAGGAGAAAGTGGGGAGAAGCTTCATTGGTCCTTGGGGCAATGAGGGTAGCTTGAGCTTCCACAGCTTATAGCACCAACTACATCCTTGGCTCCTACTACACAACCAGCAAGGGAGAAAGGGCAGGAAGCCCTAAACTAAAGAGAAAAACTGTACCCAGAACAAATACTCTAGTAAGCCAGATGCCAAGACACGAACAAAAAATTACAATCCACACCAAGAAACAGGAAGATATGGCCCAGTTAAAGGAACAAGATAAGCCTCCAGATGACATAAAGGAGTTGAGACAACTAATCATAGATGTTCAAACAAATCTCCTTAATAAATTCAATGAGATGGCTAAAGAAATTAAGAATATTAAGAAGACATTGGATGAGCACAAAGAAGAGTTTAAAAGCATACATAGAAAAATAGCAGATCTTATGGGAATGAGAGGTGCAATAAATTAAATTTAAAATACACTGGAATCATCTAATAGCAGATTTGAGGAGGCAGAATAAAGGATTGGTGAGCTTGAAGAAATGGTCTCTAAAAGTAAACAAACAAAAGAACAGATGAAGAAAAGATTGGAAAAACTTGAACAAGGTCTCAGGGAACTAAAGGATAGCAAGAGACGTGCAAACATACATGTCATGGGTGTCCCAGAAGGAGAAGAGAAGGGAAAAAGGGCAGAAGGAATATTTGAAGAAATAATGGTAGAAAATTCCCCAACCCTATTGAAGGACATAGATATCTATGTCCAAGAAGCACGATATACTCCCATCCGAAAAAATCTGAATAGACCAACTCTGAGACACACACTAATCAGAATGTCAAATGCCAAAGACAAAGAGAATTTTGAGAGCAGCAAGAGAAAAGCAATGCATAACACATAAGGGATACCCAATAAGATTAAGTGCCGATCTCTCATCAGAAACCATGGAGGCAAGAAGACAGCGGTATGATATATTTAAGATACTGCAAGGAAAAACTTCCAACCAAGAATCTTATATCCGGCAAGATTGTCTTTCAAAAATGAAGGCGAGTTTAGAATATTCACAGGTAAACAGAAACTGAGAGAGTTTGTAAGCAAGAGACCTGCTTTGCAGGAAATACTAAAGGATGTGCTACAGCCTGAAAAGAAAAGACAGGAGAGAGAGGCCTGGAAGAGAGTCTAGAAACAAAGATTATATCAGTAAAAGTAACTAAAACTGTCAAAAGAGTGGTGAAAATAAAATATGACAGATAAAACTCAAATATTCAGGAATAAACTTAACCAACGATGTAAAGCACTTGTACTCAGAAAACTACAATACATTGTTTAAAGAAATAAAAAAAGACCTAAATATTTGGAAGAACATTCCATGCTCATGGATTGAAAGACTAAATATCATTAAGATGTCAATTCTACTCAAATTGATATACAGATTCAATGCAATCCCGATAAAAACTCCACCAGCATTTTCTTAAATAAATGGAAAACATGATTGTCAAATTTGTTTGGAATAGTAAGGGGTCCTGAATAGCCAGAAACATCTTAAAAAGGAAAAGCGAAGTTGGAGGACTCTCATCTCTGGACTTTAAGTTGTATTACTAGCTACAGTGGTAAAAAACAGCATGGTACTGGCATAAAGACAGACACATAGACCAATGGAATCAAATTGGTGGTTGAAAAACAGACCCTCACATCTGTGGTCAAGTGATTTTTGACTAGCCTGTCAAACCCACCCAGCTCGGGCAGAACAGTCTATTCAACAAATGGTACTGAGAAAATTTGATATCCATAGCAAAAGAAGGAAAGAGGACCCCTATACAAAAATTAACTCAAAATGAATCAAAAACCTAAATATAAAAGGACCATAAAGCTTCTAGAAGAAAATGTAGGAAAATAACTTCAAGACCTGGTGTTAGGTGGTGGATCCTTAAAGGAGATAAGAGGAAGACTGAGATCAACTACTGATATTTAATGTATGTAGAAGTTTTAATTAGCTTTACTGTGAAAGTATGGAAATGTACAGAGTTTATGGTAACACATTATAGTGAGTAACAGCTGGTTTATAAAATGGGAATGTGGCTGAAAATGTTAGTCTAGGGATGTAAATGCCAATTGACAGAAAGCTAGAGAATAATCTAGGGACTGAATCGTACAGTAAACCCAGAGGTGGATGAGAATAGTGGTTGATGGTACAGATGCAAGAGTGTCCTTTGTGAGCTGGAGCAGATGTACATAAGTATTGCAGGGTGGTGGGAATGTGGAGAAGCATGGGAAAAATACAACTGGAGTGACCTATGGAGTGTGGTTAACAGTAATAATGTAATATTCTTGCATCAGTGCCAAAGATGTACTGTATTGATAATGGGGGAGTATGGAAAATGTGTGCCAAATGTATGCTGTGGAACTGGTAATAATCGGATGATATTATCTCATAATCTGTAACAAATGTTCCACCTCGGTGTGTGTGTTGATAGAGGGGTGTTGTTTGGGAATTCTGCACATGTGCATGATTGTTTTATAAGTTTACAACTTTTGTCATAAAAATACATTTAAAAAATAATAATAGGGTGGGTTGGGGGGAAATCACACCAAATGTAAGGACTATAATTAGTAGTAAGATTTTGACAATATTCTTTCATAATTTGAAAAAATGTCTCACGACAATGCAAGGTGTTGGTTGAGGGTTGATGTATGGGACCCCTGTGTGATATTATGAATGTTTGCTTTGTAAATTCACAACTTTTACTATATATTTATTGTTTATGTATGTTCATGTATAAATTATATAAATAATAATAATAATAGGGTAGGTTGGGAGAAAATACTTTGGTTAGTAGTAATATTTTGAGGATGGTCTTTAATCATTAGTTAAAAATGTTTCACACCATTGCAAGATATTGGTGTTAGGGTGAGGTATGAGTGCCCTGTATGATGTTATGTATGTTTGTTTTGTAAGTTCACAACTATTACTATACACTTATTTTTTATGTATGTTCATGTATGAGTGATATAGTCCAATAAATTTTTTAAAAAGCATGCACATTGCCAACAAAAAGTTATCAATAGAACATTGAAATCCATGAATTCCAATGAGAACATTCTATTTAAGATCCATAAGGGCAGGGATTTTTCTTTTTCTAGTCTGTGTTGTTTGCTACTATTGTTCCAACACAATAAATATTTGCTGACCGAATGAATTGAATGGAGCAGTCTATTAATATATTTCTATGAGACCATATCATATAATATTTTGCTTTCACAATGCCTACTTTAACACATTTCTAGAGTCTAGTGACCTTTCATTTTTCCAAAATTTTTTATTCTTATTGCCCTAACAGCATTAAATCCTTCACACTTTTTTCAGTCCCATTCAGTGAACTTGCATTCCTTGAGTTTTAGATCAGAGATTGTCTTCCCTCTTCCTTTATTCTAAAGGACATATTCTTTTACCAACTTACCAACAAAAGAATGTTGGACTTCTACACAGTTTGAGATGTTCATAAACAGTATTATTCTGACACAACTGAATTCTAAAATGTGAATTGGATTTCATATTAACTAATTGATTCGCCAAAACATCAGCTTTTTTTTTTTTTTTTTTATAAAAGCCTTTCAGTCCATTACCATCTTAGGAAAAATTTAATTTTTCCTGCCTATGTCTCCATGTAATATTGATTGTATGATATTGTAATGAATTGTGTACAAGTTTGTCTCTCCTGCAAATTATGGTGTACCTAAGGATAAGGACAACTTTCTACATTGCCTGGCATTTATTCATCCATCCATTTATTTATCCAACACATTTTGAGAGCCTACTTTGCATCTTTGTACCTTAGGGTACAAAGATGAGTAAGGCAAGGATCATATCCATCAGAATTTCAGAGCTTAATTAGCATAAAGTAAGCACTTATGGGATAGTGTGAGAAGAGTTGTAGTAGAGGCAAAATACACAGTGTTTGTTGAGTATATGCATACCAGTATGCATCAATTATGATTCTAGTAGGGGATCTGTAAGTATTTTGTTCATAGCTGAATTTGTTTAAAACAGGAAATACCTTGACAGATTTTCTTTCATTATGTAATGAAAAAATGCTTACAATTTTGAAATATACTCTTGAGGGAGTTCCAGGGGTTGCTGTTTTCTCTGATGTTCCTATCTCCAAATCTCTTAGCCTCTCTACTCTGGATTATTGAGTGTTAATTTACCTAAAGAAAACAAGCAAGAGCGCAGTTAATATATCTATAGAGTTTTAGTATATATCATGTAGTGTATCATAAAGCTTTCACAACCTTTAGCTCACTTGGTTCCCACAATAGTGGGCCCATATCAGCAGCACAGGTGGTATTAGCCTCATTTTACAAATAAGAAAAATGACACATAATGAAACCACAGTCAAAGTCATAGTGCTTTTTCCATTAGTCCATAATGCCAAAGTGTTTTGATGTTTTTTTTTTCACTTTCATATTGATTTTAATTCACCTTTGTTCCCCAGAATCTCATTGTGAAAGGTATAGTCTTAGAAATCTGAAAGCAAGCCTCATTATCTTATTTTTTTTCCAAAGGAGTACTTTCCAGAATCATGACATTTTTACAAAACTGAATGAAAATACATTAATTCTCATTAAGGAGTATGAGCTCTTTGAGAGCAGAAACAGGTCTATAGCCTAATGCTTGATGCATAATTGGTGCTTAGCAAATATTTTTTGATGAGAAGAAATAATCTGCTCAAAACAACCCAAATTGCAATGCAACTGGAAAAAGACCTCGAATAAAAGGGGGGAAAGGTAAAGACAAATGAGTTTATATGGCTAAGAGACTTCAAAGTGAGTTGGGAGGTCAACCCAGAGGTAACGCTTACACACATCTCAGCAGGATCTCATAGACTGCCAAAGTAGATACTATTCCAAATAGTGGGGCTCCTGAGGGCTCTGGAGACACCCAGGTCCTATGGTCAGGGCAGATAGCTCCAGAGTTTGGTACCTTGCCAGTGGGCCCTACTTTGGAGTTTGTGCTCCTGAGAGTGACAGAGTTGGACTCAGTTAGGACTCAGGCTTCCCTACACATGGCTCATCTGTCCCTTCTATTTAAACCTATACTTGGTGCTGGAGTTTGTAGGTGTATGTCCAAGAGACAGGAATCTTCGGGCTATCATGTGCCAGCTGGGCCCTGAGCCTCAGTGGAGTTGCAACTCCTACTCTCCAGTTCATTGCACTCACCCAGGACGACTAACAAGGAGGTGAAGATTGACAACCACCATACCAAGGAAATGAGAGAGCCTACAACTGCAAGCAAGAGAGTCCCATGCATCGGCTGTATGGGATCGAAGTCTCCTTTCAATTAGAGGCAGAGTGGGCATCATCATCCCAGAATCCTCAGGATTGGGGAATGAACTATGGACTAGAGCGGACTCACTGGTATTCTATTATAGACTTATTGTGATTCTAGCAATGGAATAAATTATAACACTCATGTGGAGGCAGTGGTCACTGGAGGCTTTGGGGGCTGGGAGAGGGAAAAACAGGTGGGATACGGGTTTTTTTTTTCGGGACTTGGTAACTGTCCTGAATGACACTGCAACAACAGTTATAGGCCATATCTTCCCATAACCTGCACAATCGTGTGGGAGACAGTGTAAACCACAATGTGAACTATGGTCCATGCTCAGTGGCAGAGCCCCAGGATGCATTTATCAATTACAATGAATGTACCACACTAATGAAGGATGTTGTTTATGTGGGAGAGTGTGGGAGGTGTGGGGAGTAGGGCATATGGGAAGCCCTATATTTTTTGTGTAACATTTATATAATCTAGCCATTTTTTTTAAAATAAAAAAATATATATATTAAAAAAAAAAAAAAAACAAAGAACTTAACATATTTGCCTTAGGTAGCATAGCTAACTAGTGGTGACATTAGAGTCAAAACTAGTTCCCATGTATCATAACTTCCAATTCTAGATTCTTAGCATCTTACCAACTTACCTAATAACAAAGCTTCAGCCTCTTGAAATCACTCCTGTGATTTCATTTCCACTCCAGCCACCCACTTCCATTGACTGCCCTCAAATATCCTCACTCACATAACCTTGAACGCTAATATCCCTTTCTCTAATCACCATCTTTTGTCCTTCCAGTTTTCACTCAGTTACCCTTACTGTAACTGTTACCTCCGTTTTCTCCCAGTCTTCCTTCCTTTTAAGTATGAACTCTATAGCTCATCACTGGAAATATTCTCTCACTGGTGTCCTGCACTCCTATCCCCCTTTGCTTTCCACTGTCCCAGTCCTGAAAAGTCCCCAAACCTAGTTTAGAGTCGCAGTCTGCCTTTGCAGTTACTACACGTGGAATGTTGAGCACTGCTGAAGAAAATTGTATAGAAGTATGGATTGGTGCTACTAAAGTTTTATGGCTTATAGTCTTAATTGTGTTCTCAATATTACTTTTCAGTTCCTTCTCTCCCCTGACCCACCAGCAACTGGACTAAACTTACATGTCAATTTCTCAAACCAGTTCCCTTCCCAGTTTACAAACTTCCTCTGAATAATCTATCCTCTCTTGGCCTGTATGCTGATGATTCCTGACCCATCCATCCAGCTGTCTGCTGATCATCTCTGATGTCCCACAGCATCTCAAATTTGCACAAAACAGTTGTTTTCCAAAACCTGCTCTTCCTATTTCAGCTATTGGGGCACTGTATAGTCAGCCAAAGGGGTGCTGATGCAAAATACCAGGAATCTGTTGGTCTTTATAAAGGGTATTTATTTGGGGTAGAAGCTTACAGTTACCAGACCATAAAGCATAAGTTTCTTCCTTCACCAAAGTCTGTTGCCACGTGTTAGAGCAAGACAGCTGCCAACATTCACCAGGGTTTAGGCTTCTTGGGTTCCTCTCTTCCTGGGGCTCCATTTCTCTTCAGGCTCAGCTCCTCTGTTTCCTCCACAAGGCCAGCTGTGAACTGTCAGGTGAATGGCTTGTCTCTTTTCCCAGGGCCTTCTCTCCTTCCTCATCAGAACTCCAACATCAAAACTCCAACTCACAACTCTCCTTTGCCATGTCTTTTATCTTTGAGATCCCACCCACCGAGGGGCAGGGCTCAACACTCTACTGACATGGCCCAATCAAATCTCCAATCATTACTTAATCATGCCCAGATGAACAGACCAGTTTACAAGCATACTCCAATATCTATTTTTGGAATTTATAGCTATATCAAACTGCCACAGGCACCATTGTCTATCTAATCCAAATCTTAAACCAGTGAATTATCCAAGTTTTCTTTCTCCTTTTCCACCATGTCCAGTTGCTAAATCCTTTCTGCCAGTGTCGCTCCCCTCCCTTCCATCTTCACTGTGATTGCATTCGTTCAGACCCTCATAATCTCTTTTCTAGACTAGTGCAATAACTTTGTAACTAGTCTTTTTGCCTCCAGTCTTTGCCTCTAAAGTCTGCCCTCCTCTTTGTTGCCAATTAGTCTATCTAAAATGCAGATCTGAACATCTCACTCATTATCTATATACAAGATCAAGTCAAAATTCCATATGAAGACATACCAGGCCTTTTGTGATCTGGTTCCAGTCAATGTCTCCAATTTCATTTCCTCCTACCCTTCACTAATTTTATACTTTAGAATAATTTTTAAAACAGACCATGCTGTTTCACATCCATTGCCTTTGCTAATGCTCTTTCATCCATGCAGAGTTCCCTTCCTCTTCTTTACTTGGCAAACTCCTACTTATCCTGAGAAATTCAATTAAGGTATTATGCTTCTGGAAGCTTACTGTTTTCTCCCCAAACTGAATTAAGTGCATCTCATCTATACTTTCTTGGCCCCCAGTGCATAACTATGTTAAAGTTTATTTATGTCTCCTGTACCAAACTTATAAGTTTGTACAAAGTAAGACCTTGTTTGTCTTTGTCACTCTTGCACCTGGTACATGCTGTGAACATGGTAAGTGCCCAATTTATGGAATGGTTGAGTTCCTCAAACTGAACTGAACCATGCTATCATGAGAATGGCTACTTTTATTTAGGTGCTGCTTTGGTTTATTATATTATTATCAGTTTAGTATTAACATGAGATGACTGAAGCCCAGCGATATTTAGTTCTTTAGACCAAGGTCATATGGTCAACACACCATAATGCTCCCTTTTAATATAGTTTATTTCATATTAACTTGATTTAGCCTCTCTGTCGAGGCATTTTTAGTGAAAGGTATAATTTAGATAACCAAAAAGTTAACAAGTTAATATATTAAAAAGCCATTCAAATTACACTCTTTGTGCCTGCATCTAATCATAGAGTTTATTATGAGATTCAGTACATGTTAATTATGTTTTAATGATAATATATTTAACTGTTTCACTGTTTCCACTATGCAGTAACCAAATTACCAAACTCTCTGTAGACTTGTCTTCTGATTAACATAAGCACACAAACACACCTTAACAAATTACTGCAATCAGTAGTATTATTTTAGGACATTAACATAATTGTCAGTGTGATATACCTTTCCTAAATCTTTTTCATCTTATTTTATTCTTAGGAATTTTTTGAAAAGTTTTCCCCAAGAATATTGGGCTGATAAAATTCAAGACTCTTCCCAGATTTGTTAAATTAAGTTGAACAAAATCCCTTTGCCATTGCTTAAGTGAGTCAGTACAGTACAGAAGAAGAAAATGTATTTTATGTGATTGGTGGTAGTGTTACCCTTAACCATTTAAAATCCACATTAATGGTTTGTCAGACTTCAGTGAAGAATGAAGGTAAACTTACTTAATGACTACATTACTTCCTTGTCACTTTCAAAAGCATTCAAATTTTAAAAGAGCATGTTTTTCATTTTCCTGTGATTTCTGAAGTGAAAAGCAATTTTTAAATTGCTATTTAAAAATAATTTCTACTATCTTAACTGCAAATAAAGAAGAAAATAAAACAATTTCAAACTCAATTTGTCTAAAACAAAGAAATGTACAAATGAGAAATGTCACATTGGGACATACCAGGCATCAAACCATCTGTCTCTAATAATGACTCCCAATAAACATTCAAAAAGCACACAAATCTCATGCTTTGGCCAGCTAAACGTGGATATAGAATGAGTAATAACTCATGCAGGCAACCTACAGGATAAAAAGAACTGGGTTCCACCAGCTGGTCTCTAAAAAAAAAATAAAAAGGAATGGATACTCATGTACAAACAAATGACCCATAAGCCCAAGTCCTTTTTCTTTTGCATAAATACATTGCACATTGCCTGCTGCCATTTTGCAGTTTCCCAGCCAACATCCAAGACTTTCAAGGCTGCTTATCATCTTCATTTTTATCCTACTAATATCTGTTTCCAATCTTGAAGGAAGGGAGTAGGCCGCACATTATATTTATCCCAGGCCCTGTACTCACCTAGAAATAATCCTAAACTCCACTCAATCCTAGAAGCAATATGGCCAAGGAAAAGCACATTACTAGTTAAAATGCCAACATCAAATAACCCAGCATCTATTATTTCCCAATTCAACATCAGTAGATTCATCAAAACTCTTTTCTACCTGTTTAAAAACTGAGGGTAACAAATTTATGATGATATCCATTCATTCAACACTTAAGTATAAAAGACACTTAAAACTATAAATTGGGACTTTTCTTGCTGCTCAAAGGTGGACCATTCATAACAAGTCTAAATGTTATTTTGGTTACAAATATCTTTAGAAACATGTGGTCAGATCATATGGTTCTAATAATGCTCCCTTTAATTCTTTGCAGCTTTGACCAATTTCAATATTTTTTCTGGAATTGGGATTTCTTTCTTGTGGAAATGCACTCATTTATCAAAAAATGAATATGTGGTTAGGATTTTTTGGGGGCCTGGTACAATATTGAAGATTGTAAAAAGTTTTTTGAGAATTACAACTTTCTGAGAATTATAAATTCATAGTCATGTTGTTTCACAAATTCTTCTCATTTTCAACTGTATACCTGTGAGCTTGAAATGGAAGGCCATATTGTTACCTTTTTTCTGAGCTCCCTCATCCAATGTCTCCTCATTCTGAGTTTCTACTCGTCTTTTTATTCAATGGACATTAACTTCCAGGCACAAATGTATTTCAATCCCCCTGAAAAAAGACTGGGGAAGTGGAGTATGTAAAAGAGGTTCTCTCTTGTCCATTATCTTCTATCTGCCATAACTGAGCACTTCTGCTGTACAGTACCATTAATTCCTACAGAAGGTAGCAAGTGCCCATTTGTGGATCACTATAAGTCATTCAACTACTGGAGCTCTCACTTCCTCCATTGAAAACTTGAGGTTTTGTTTACTTAATACAAAAGGCAGTCACAACATAAGAATGTTGTCCTTGCACATATGAAATGTGGATTTTTTGGTAGATTGCTCATTTGAAAAATATGGAGAAACTTTTGTCCTGACACCAGATATATAATAGTGATACCTATTATTGTTATAAATGCACCATAAAAGAAAAATACTACTTCCACAGATAGATTACAATGTGGAAGCTTGAGCAAAATTACTTAGCTATGTCTATATGTTGAGGAAAAGTATTTGTAATTTCTATAGTTTTTTTTAAAAAAAGAGCCTTCTCTTAGAAATAACATGAATCTTCAGAATCTGTCTGTGTAATTTCTATAATAGCCTCTATTATGACATATTTTTATGTGATAAAGTCTGTTTCAAAAATAACTAATGTTAAAATAAAATTCTGAAAGGTACCATTTCACAATTAATGTAGGCAGATTTCTTATAGAATACGGATACTTATTAATAATGTTCTCAATTATACATAGTCTTATGAGACAACAAAGAATAACATTATTTTCTTGAAAAACAATTTTATTTTTAAGGAGGCATAAGCTAAAGGGACTTGAGCATGAGCTTTAGATTTAGGCATTTTAAATCCCAGCCTACCACTTTCTAATTTCAATTTAAGCTCCCTGAAACTCAGTTTCCTCATCTATAAAATGAGGACAATAATACTTACCTCACAGAGTTGCTATGAGGATAAAATTAAATAATGAATTTACATAATAGGCATTAGCCAAATATAAGGTATTATGTATTGCTATTTTTCACTTATTTTCTATATTCTTCTATATTGCTAGACTAAAGATTCTTAAAGTTATTTTCCCTTTTTTCCTTTAAATGTGTTAAATAGCTAATGTTTAACAAAAACATTTTATCCAGTCTTAATATCTAATCCATTTTCTTTTAGACCTTTATTAGTAAAGTTGAGATGTTGAATTTGGTTGTTGAGTGCTTACGAAAGGGTTTTTTTCCTTTTTTGTAGTCATGAAGACAAGTTTATCTTTAAATGCCATTTGAAATATGAATGAAAGTTCTTTAACCAGCTATTTACAATGTGGAAATTGTATCAATAGGTTCTATTGCCATGTCCTTTAATTGGGGCCAAAATAACTGAGGCTAGGAACGTTGCTGAACTGAGGGTAAGTTTATATCATTTGTTCTTGAAATTTAATATGGGACTGCTAATGCATAACTACACTTATGTTATGATGAGGATATATAAAAGTATTGCTATGCTGCAGATAAACATAAATAATAAGGCCTATTCTCTTTTACCGATAAAAAAGACAAATCTAGAGTATGGTATTAAAGATGAACTATTCCTAGATACAGTACACTAGTACGTTTGGCATTAAACTGTAAAAGTCTCAAAGCCAGAGCTAAAAAGGCATTTAAAATGAATGGTGGAAGCATAGAAAATTTAAACATATTAGGTTTCCATGTTGCTTTGATAAAGTAATCCTGTTTCGTCTCTTTGGGTGTTTTCTAATCTACTCATTTAAGACTAAATCAGGATTTAATATACATTGGAGACAAAGACATGACACAAAGGTTATCCTGATAAAATAAGGATAGGATTTCCAACTCAATATAAATTGCTATTGTGTAATTGTGTAACCAAGTAGATTCAATGTTATAATAGCATAATATTATAATTTGATTATAAATATAGTTCCATCCGAGTATGGTAGACCTTTCAGCAAATATGTTATGAGAATAAGAATGAGTATGTTCCTAAACTACTATGAATACATCATTTTTATAAACATAAAATCCCTGGTAACTAAATTTAGTAAAATTTTTTAAGATGTTTTCTCAGTGCAATATAGTATAATGGTTAAGAATGTGTGCTGAATATCAAATTTTACTTCTGCCTTTTTACTAGCTCCATGACCCTGAACAAATGACTTAACCTATCTGTGCTTTAGTTTATTTTTGTGCAAAACTGGGGAAATAATTATACGTACCTCAGAGGGATGTTATGAGGATTAAATGAGTTAATTCATATAAACCACTTAGAATAGTATCTGGCATTAAGCAAGAACTCAGTAACTAGCAACAACAATAATAGTAATTATGATATATTATTATTTATATTGATGTTACTTTAAAATTAGTCCTTTAGTTACAAAAAGACACACTATAATTTATTATCCCAACATTAAATATTGTAATTAGAGGTTTGAACATTTTTCCATTTCAGTGTTTAAATTGTCTGATGGTGGCTAGGCATCTGAACAAGTTAAACTATATTATTCCTGTTTTTTAATATCACGGACTCATAAGGGAATCATAGTCCCTTAGCAACAAGAAACGCTCTGCTGCAGTGGATTTTATAAGGTGAATTTCAATACACATTCAGAGGAAATGCCATTTATAAGCATACAGTTAATTGAGTGCTCACAGGAAGAGCATAGTTAAGTACTATTCCTTTGTGGGCTGGTGAATTATGCCTTACAATTAATACTTCTCTGTGGGAAAAAAATAGAGCTTGTCTTTCTTCCAAGGAAGGTAAAATTGGTAGTATGGGAACATTGAGTAGTTCTGGCAGGTTGTGTGTGTGTGTGTGTGTGTGTCTGTGTGTGAATACATGCACGTGTAATGCATCATTGGCTGGTGGAAAATTTTTTTATATTTTTATTACTACGCAGAATAAACAAACGATAATTTCTCTGATTTATGGTTCTTAACATCTCCCTTTTGGCTTTTATCTTCAAAAACACCCATTGAGTAATGTTTTAGTTGTTGTCTTTGATGTAAAGTTATTTGTTCTTGTTTTTTCTCTCTCTCATTTATGCCTGTTTGCAACCCTTCTCTCTCTCTCTCTCTTTTTTTGCTACTATTTATACTAAAATAGGGTTTTCATACTAGTATTCCTTCAATGAGTATATCAATAAAAATGACATTACTTCATAAAAGTTTTTTTGTCTCTTTTACTTGGTGTGCATCCTTACTTCCATAAAATTGGTAGTTGGAGTATTTTCACATTTTAGATTTCATGTACGGCCTGAAGTCTATTTTAGTGGGAAAAAAAATGTTAAAAATGAAGAAACCAAGAGAATATCAATGAGGACAAAAATCAGAAAAAAACACAGACTATTTTAGCAAGCACTTGTATCCCATTTGACAACAAATAAAAGAATATTTGATCTGTGTGGGTTGTAAAGAGAACATTACATCAATCCAAAACACACAAATACTCCTTAGTTAAGATGGCATTTCTGCCTAATAACCAGACATTCCCTGGGATTATGATGTCACTGCCACAGCAATGTCTCTAAAGAAGGATAAAGATAAACTAAAAATCTTGAGTTGCATTCAAGAGTAATAGCCCAACAGAGAATTGATTAAAAACTTATTATCTATCACTTCTCCCACTTTGGTTTATGTGTATATATAAATGAAAGAGAAAAGATTAGGTCTAAATAAATGATTTTTAAATGCTCTTTTTAATCATTCATTCTCCATTCTTATATTTCTTCAAAGCTACAGAAATTTCATTGTTATCCTTCAAATTTATTTTTGTAAACTTCTGGATTCTTTACAAGATACCTAAATACAATTGAGATCAATTGTAGTGATCCTTAGTGACAGGATTAAGCAACTGTACTTGTTATAACAGATTATCTGAAGTTTTCAATAATTATTTTTTTTTTTTTTTTAAGATTTTATTTATTTATTCATTTATCCCCCCCCTGCTGCTTGTGCTCGCTGGGTCAGCTAACCACGCCGTGCGGGCGGGCTTGCCTTCACCAGGAGGCCCCGGGAACCGAAGCCGGGGCCTCCTATATGGTAAACGGGAGCCCTACTGATTGAGCCACAGCCGCTTCCCTCAATAATTATTTTAAATAATTACTTTAATCAAATTTATTGGGTATTTTCTCCAGTGAGTTAATTTTAATCTATTTGTTGTTATGTAAATTTCCTAGTATATTTCTATCTTAGTCTTAAACTCACAATACTAGCCCTATAATTTCAAACCAATCATTTCAAATCTTTCTTAGTGTATGACTCTATGTTAAGAATGCACCTTTGTTTTTAATTATGGAGCTTCCAATTTTTTGTAAAAACAAAACAAGAAAACCACAGTTTTTGTAAAACTTGTGATAAGTGCCATAATTAAAATAATTTCTATCCAAGGAATAATCAACCAAAATAACTAGTAGTCAAAGTAATTTTTTACTTTCATCTCTGCGTGTTTGAGAACATTTTAGTATATTTAAGGATACTGCGAATATAAAATTTCTCATACAAGAATTTAAAAGTTCATAGAAATTTAGGAAATATTTAGATGACAATGATCAACTTTACTGAAACATATTAAGCAGTGATTCTCAAGGGGAGGGCGAGTATGAACAACTTCCCCTAAGAATTCCTACATAATGAGAGCTGCTTACTGATGGAAGTGTGTGTCTATGTAATGACGTGGAGACTGAGAAGATGCTTCAGAATTTAAAGTTTTAAATAAAAAGATACTGTGTTCCAGGATGAGAAAAATAAATGTTGTGAAGATGTCAGTTCTTCAAAAATTAAGGTATAGTTTTAGCCAATTCAAAATGTAATAACTAAGGAAGAGATCTCACCTTAGCAGACATTAAAAGTATACAGCAGGACTTCCAGGAAGATGGCAGACTAGTAAGACACGGGAATCTCTTCTCCAGAAATATAGCTAGAGGACAGGCTGAAACAGCCCGAAAAAGATCTTCTAAGGTTTAGGACAACAGGTGAAGGCTGCACACTACCCAGAGGAGAGAGAGACAAAAGAGGGAAATTGCCACAACAGAACCTTGAATTGGAACCAGCAGCTCCTGCTGCTGCCAGCACCCTCCCCCACACTATAGACTCTTAGAATTCTCTGGGCCTGTGACTACAGACAAAGGGGGCTCCAGGGATCTACCACCCCAGGAAAGGGGAGAGAGAGGGACACAGCCTAAGGCTGACTCAGCTTCTGACCCACAAATTTGGGCTACAGCGTGCCATGGGCCCTTCTAGGCCAGGTGGGACCACACAGTGGTTGGTCCTGAGAGCCAGTGAAGGACTGGAGAAATCCGACCCTCGCATCTCCCTCTCTTCTAGCCTGGACTAGTTGTTGAGGATCCACAGCAGAGGGGAGAGGGAGCTGGGGCTGACCCTACTTTTGACTCCCAGGTTTGGTCTGCCCTGTGTCCCGAGAGCCCTTCCAGGCCAGGTGGGGCTGCACCATTGTTTGCCTTGGAGCCTGCAAGGGGCTAAAGATATACAAACCTCCCTATCTCCTCCTCTACTAACAGGGACTGATCATTGAAGACTCAGAGGGGAGTGGAAATATTTCCTAGCTGGGAAAAGGGAGGGGGCTGCCAGAGAAGACTGGAGAACTGTCTCAGAAAGTTTGAATTACAAGGCTCTTAGCTTCCACACAGGAAGCTCTATCACATTGATCTGGTCTGTGTCACAACAAATACACTCTGACCAGGCATTGAATTGAGAGCTGCCAAAGAGCACCATCTCCTGGCAGACCAAAAAGTTCTAGCTAGGGCAATTAGACAAGAGAAAACAAATTTAAAGGCATCCAAATAGGAAAAGAGGAAGTAAAACACTCACTGTTTGCGGATGACATGATCCTGTACTTAGAAAATCCTGAAGTATCCACAACAAAGCTACTTGAACTAATAAATGAGTACAGCAAAGTGGCAGGATACAAGATCAACACGCAAAAATCAGTAATGTTTTTGTACACTAGTGCTGAACAACCTGAGGAGGAAACGGGGAAAATTCCATTTTCAATAGCAACAAAAAGACGCAAATACCTAGGAGTTAATTTAACCAAAGAAGTACAGATCCTATATGCAGAAAACTACAAAACAATGCTAAAAGAAATTTAAAAAGACCTAAACAAATGGAAAGACATTCCGTGTTCATGGATGGGAAGAATAAATATCGTGAATAAATATTTATAGATTCAATGCAAAACCAATCAAAATCCCAACAGCTTACTTTACAGAATTAGAGAAGGCAATTACCAAATTCATCTGGAAGGGTAAGTGTACCCGAATAGCCAAAAGCATTCTAAAAAAGAAGAGCGACATGGGAGGAATTTTCACTGCCTGACCTTGAAACGTATTACAATGCTACAGTGGTCAAAACAGCATGGTACTGGCATAAAGATAGACACATCGATCAGTGGAATAGAATTGAGAATCCAGAAATATACCCTCACCTATACAGTCAACTGATTTTTGACAAACCTACCAAGCCCAAGCTAATAGGGAAAAACAGTCTCTTCAACAAATGCTGTAGGGAGAACTGGATATCTATAACCAAAAGAATGAAAGAGGACCCCTATCTCACCCCCTATACAAGAATCAACTCAAAATGGATCAAAGATCTAAATGTAAAAGCCAGGACCATAAAACTACTAGAAGAAAATGTAGGGAAACATCTTCAAGACCTTGTAGTAGGTGGTGGTTTCTTGGACCT
>JAKSZT010054055.1:14245340-14288271 GCA_026826555.1 Tolypeutes matacus
TGATCCTGCCTGCAGATGCAGGCCCTCTCCATTCCCTGGGATGGCCAATAAGGGAGGATAGCCCCAGAGACTGATGCCTTATCAGTGGGTTCTATTTTGGAATCTGTGCTCCTGAGAGTGACAGAATTAGACTCAAATAAGTCCTCTCTGCACATGGTTCACCAGTCCCTTCTATTCAAACCTACATGTGATGCTGGAGTTTCTTAGGTATACTTCCAGAGACTGGAGCCTCCCGCCTACCTATGTGCCAGGTGTGCATGAAATCTAGGTGGAGCTGCAACTCCTACCCTACAGTTGATGCTCTTTCATAGTTTGTAACAAATGTTTCACAACAATGCAAGGTGTTGGTAGTAGGGTCATGTATGGCAGCCCTGTATGATGATACACATGTTTATTTTGTAAGTTCACAACTTTTACTATACACTTATTGTTTATGTATGTTCATGTGTGAAGGATATACTTCAATAATTTTTTTTTTAAATGAGGGAGACATTCTCAGATAAACAAAAGCTGAGGGAGTTCATCACTACAAGACCTTCCCTACAAGTAATGCTAAAGGGAGTTCTTCAGACTGAAAGGAAAGGACACTTGACTGCTGTTCAAAGTGGTGTAAAAAAATAAAGACAGGGAAATGGATGTGGTTCAAGTGATTGAACTCTTGCCTACCACATGGGAGGCCCCTGGTTTGGTTCCTGGTGCTTCCTAAAGAAGACAATGAGCTGATGGGCAGGTGCTGCAAAAGGATGATGCAACAAGAGACACAAGAAAAAAAACCCAGTGAGAGACACAACAAAGCAAGAAGTAGAGGTGGCTCAAGCAATTAGGCACCTCCCTCCCATATCAGAGGTCCCAGGTTCAGTTCCCAGAGCCTCCTAAAGAAAGAAGGAAGACAAATAGACACAGCAAGTGCAAACAACGAGGGGGTGGGAAGAAATAAATTAAAAAATCTTAAAAAATAAATAAATGAATAAAGATCTGTGGTAAAGGTAACCATTTGGGTAATTATAAATGCCAGTAGTATTGTAGTGTATTATTTGGTTTGTAATTCCACTTCTTACTTCAAACAAGAGCTAAAATATAAGTGCATAAAAGTAATGATAATGCAAATATTCTTGCTGTCCTGATTTGTGATAATCAGAATAGGCTAAACATTCGTTATATTAGAAACCATGCATGTGTTCCCAGATCTAGTTTTTCTCCTAGGTCTGGTTTTTAGAATGCTGGTGATAAACTAAGCCTGATTTATTATATGACCATCCTGTATGGGAAATGACTGTAACTCAAGGTATCTTTGGTCAACCTTAAGAGATATAGCAGGGAGATGGATGTGGCTCAAATGTTTGGGCATCCATGTCCCATATGGAGGGAACTGGGTTTGAGCCCCAGGACCTCCCAGTAAAAATTTAAAAAAAGAAAAATATAGAAGGCACACAGGCTGTTAGGCCCCGTGTGTGGGTGCGCCGTCAGGCGCCGCGAGCCACACGGCAAGATGATGACATAACAGGAGAATGACACAAGGGAGAGCCAAGATGAGACGTGCTGGAAAAACCAGGAACTGAAGTGGCACAGGCGGTAGGATGCCTCTCTCCCACATCGGAGGTTCTGAGGATTGAATCCCAGTAAACACAGGAGGAGAAGGATGAGAAGAGAGGGCAGGAAACAAAGAGAGTTGCCCAGCAAATGGACACAAAAACAGCAAAAACGGGGGTAAAAAATGGATAAAAGTAAATAAATAAATAAATAAATAAATCCTTAAAAAAAGTAAAGGGGAGTAAGATATGGATTATAGTTAGTAATACTTTGATGATGCTCTTTCATAATTTGTTAAATGTTTCACAACAATGCAAAGTATTTGTGGGGGGGTGATGTGTGGGAGCCCTGTATGATGTTATGCATGTTTGTTATGTAAGTTCACAATGTTTACTGAACACTTGTTTGTGTATATTCATGTATGAATGATATACTTCAATAAATTGTTTTTTTAAAAACTTCAAAAAAAAAGTAATGATAAATCTGTTTTTGGACATATAATGTACAAAAATATAAATGGTAACAAGTACAAGAGAGAGGGGTAAAGGAAAAGTAAATGTGCATACTATTGAAGTTAAGTTGGTATCAAACCAAAAATGATTGTTATATAGATAAGATATTAAGTTTTAACCACAAGGAAAAGAGATGAAAATATACCCAGATAGAAATGAGAAGGCACCCAATATGGTACAACACAAAAAATCAAATAAATATAAAAGTAGGAATTAAAGGAAGTTAAGAACAATAAAAGTATAAGACTTAAAAGGACTAATTAGCAAGATGGCCCAAAAAAGACCTGTGTTATCAGTTGCAACTTTAAGTGTAAATGGATTAAACTCTCTAGTCAAAAGGCAAAGATTGGCAGACTAGACTTAAAAATGACATGACCCAACTATATGCTGTCTGCAAGAGACTCACCTTAAATTCAAAGATACAAGTAGGTTGATGGTGAAAGGATGGAAAAAACATATACCATGCAAATAATACCCAAAAGAGAGCTGGGATGGCTATACTAATATCGGATAAAATAGACTTTAAGTAAAAAAACGATTACGAGGGCCAAAGATGGCCATTATATACTGATAAAGAAGACAATTCAACAGGAAGATGTAACAATTAAAAATATACTTATGCACCTAACAGCAGAGCGCCAAAATATATGAATCAAATACTGAAAGATTTGAAGGGAGAAATTGATGGTTCTAAATTAATAGTAGGAGACTTTAATACACTCTCAATAATGAATAAAACATCTAGTCATAAGGTCAATAAGGAAGAACAGGACTTGAATGATACACTAAACCAACTAGACCTAACAGACATATATAGAACACTTCACCCAACAAACACAGAATACACATTCTTCTCAAGTACACAGGGATCATTCTCCAGCATATACCATATGCTGGGTCACAAAACAGTCTCAATAAATTAAAAAACATTGAAATCAAACAATATATAATCTCCAACAACCATGGAATGAAGCTAGAAATCAATAACAGAGAAAGAGAGGGAAAAGGAGACAATTCATAAAGATGTGGAAATTAAACAACATACTCTTAACCAATGTTGTTCCTCTGATTTCTGAGGAAATCAGAAATGAAATTAGGAAGTATTTTGAGGTGAATGAAAATGAAAATACAACATACCAAAACTTATGGGATACAGCGAAGGCAGTGCTGAGAGGGGAATTTATAGCTCCAAATGCTTATATTAAAAAAGAAGAAATCAGGAAGCGGATATGGCTCAAGCAATTGAGTTCCTGCCTACCATATGGGAGGTCCTGGGTTCGGTACCCAGTGCCTCTTAAAGAAGACGAGCAAGATGGTGAGCTGACACAACAAGGATGCAACAAGAGACACAACAAAGCAGGCAGCAGAGCTGGCTCAAGTGATCAGGTGCCTCCCTCCTATATGGGAGGTCCTGGGTTCAGTTCCCAGTGTCTCTAAAAAGGAAGATGAGCACACAACGAACAGACACAGCAAATGCAAACAATGAGCAGACAGGGAGAAACAAATAAAATCTTTTTTTAAAAAAGAAGAAATACTTCAAATCAGAGACCTAACCTCAAAACTGGAAGAACTAGAAAAAGAAGAGCAAACTAACCCCAAAGTGAGCAGAAGGAAAGAAATAAAGATTAGAACAGAGATAACTGACATAGAAAAACAAAACAAAACAATAGAGAGAATCAAGAAAACCAAAAGTTGGTTCTTTAAAAAATTCAGTAAAATTGATAAAGTATTAGCTAGACTGACAAAGAGAAAAAGATAAAGGATTCAAATAACTAAAATCAGAAATGAAGAGGGGTACATTACTATAGACCCTGATGAAATAAAAAAGGACTATAAGAGGATATTAAGAATGGGTAAACAAAATGTGATATATATAGATATAGATATATGCAACAATAGAATATTATTCAGCCATAAATAGAAATGAAGTTCTACAGCATGGATGAACCTTGAAATCATTATGTAGCATGCTTTATATAGCCAGGCACAAAAGGACAAATATTGTATGATTCCAATTATATAAAATATCTAGAATGAGCAAATTCATAAAGACAGGAAGTAGATTACAGGTTGTCAGGGGCTCGGGCGGAGTGGCGGGGAATGTGGAGGTATTACTTAATGGATATAGAGTCTCTGTTTGGGGTCATGAAAAGTTTTGGTAATGTGTTGTGGAGATGCAATCAATACCACTGAATCATACATTTAAAATGGTTAAAATGGGAAATTTTGAATTATATATTATCATAAGAATAAAAACAAAAAGAAGAAACAAATGGTATTAAGAAAATTCATTCAAAAATATTAAATATTTAATAATAAATATTTAATAATTAATAATATTTAGTGAGTGCCTACAATATAATAAACACAAAAATGAAGTTAGATTATTACTTCAAACTGCTCATCAAAGTAAATTGTGGATATGGTAAGTTAAATGCAATACAGGGGAAACATTAAAAAAATTGGAGGAAATAAAGTTGAAAACATTTAAGCAATGTCAATATTGGCAAGGATTTTCTAAAAGTAAAAGCAATACAGGAAAAGACTGATAAATTTGATTTACAATATTTTTTAATTCTTGGGTCAAAATATTATAAAACAAAGACAAATTAACTAGGAAAAATGCTTAACAAATATGACAAAGAAAAGTAAATATTCTTAATATATGAAAGCTCTTACAAATAAATAAGAAAAAAGACACCAATATAAAAATAGGCAAAATTCCCAACCCAGTTTAAACCAAAAGATAAAACAAAAGATATGTCCAAGATTCATAATTCTATAGCACAATTCATAATAGCTATAAACTGGAAACTGTAGTAGAAGGAAAAATAATCCCAACTCTACCTTCACCAGTAGAGAATATAAATAAATTATGGTATATTTACACAAAGAGAATGAATGAACTATATACTCAAAAACACTGAAGAATCTCATAAACATAACATTGAGGGGGAAATCCATACAAAAAAGAGGTATGTATTATGTAATTTAATTTGTATAAAGTTCAAAAATAGGCTAAACTAATCTAAAGTGTTTGATGGCAGGGTGTGGGCTAGCAGGGAAGTAGCTAGGGACTGGAAGGTGCATGCTTCTAGGATGTTTCTTTTCTTTTCTTTTTTAATTTTACATCCCGGAGATCGAACCCAGGTCCCTCCACATGGTAGACGGAGGCCCAACCATCTGAGCCACAGCCGCCCCCTCTAGGATGTTTCTTTTTTTTTTTTTTTTAAAGATTTATTTATTTACTTTATCCATTTTAACCCCCCCCCTTCCCCATTTGCTGTTTTGTGTCCATTCGCTGGGCAATTCTCTCTGTCTGTTTCCTGCCATCTCTTCTCATCCTCCTCCTCCAGGCTTTACCAGGATTCGATCCTGCAGACTTCCGATGTAGGAGACAGGTATTCTGCCGCCTGCGCCACCTCGGCTCCTGGCTTCCGGAGCTTTCGGAGCATCTTGTCTTGTCTCTCCCCTGCATCTCTCTCTTGTTGCATCATCATCTTGCTGCATGGCTCCCGGGGCCTGGCGGCTCACCAGCACACAGAGCCTGGCAGCCCATGCGCCTTCTCTATATATTTTTAAATTTTTACCGGGAGGTCCCGGGAATCGAACCCAGGTCCCTCCATATGGCAGACGGACACCCAACCATCTGAGCCACATCCACCCCCCTCTAGGATGTTTCTTGATCTGGTTACTGGTTAACGGGTGTGCTCACTTTGTGAAAATCCATTGAGCTCTTCACTTACTATTTGTGTACTTTTCTATATGTATGTTACACTTCAATTAAAGTGTTAATAAATGGAGGGGATATATGTGAAAAAAAAAAAAAAAGAATGATGGACTCCTACATGCTATAGCATGGATGAACCATGAAAATATTATGCTAATTTAAAGAAGTCAATTACAAAATGTCACATATTTTATGAGTGAACTTATATGAAATGTCCAGAATAGGCAAATCCATAGTGAACAAAAGGAGATTTGTATCCAGAAATACCAGGGGCTGGAAAATGGCAGAACTAAGAGTGTCTTCTTAACTGGCTTGGGATCTTCTTTGATGGTGATGAAAATGTTTTGGACTGGATACAAGTGATGGTTGGAAAACATTGTGAGAGTACTGTCACTGAATTGCATTATTTAAAATGATTATTTTTATGTTTTTAAAATTTCATCAACATAAAAATATTAAAAATGCACATTTGAACTCTAAAAAAAAAAAGGTTTAAAAATACAATATGTGATATTCTTATCTAACCTCTTCCACACTCTATTAACTAGTGCTTTTTAATTTAAGAAACAATTATCAAAGCATTTGAAACCAAAGCATTTTGGAACACAAGTATGAGTAAAACAGAGTGCCTTCAAGTTGCACACAATGGGTCATTGTAAGAAAACTTAAGCCATGAAATTAGTAAGTCTCCTGCAGCACGATTTTATCGTGCTCTCAGTATTTGAAGATCAAACTAAATTGATTTAAAACTTCTCTGAAAAATTAAATACATCCAACCCATAAAATGGTTTAGTCTATTATTTTCATAACTGATCAGGCAAGATAGCTATTGAAAATGTAGCCTTTGTATAAAGAGTGTGTGTGTGTGTGTGTGTTTAGGAAGATCTATGTTTATGAACTTTTTTTTTTTTTTTTTTAAGATTTTATTTATTTATTCATTTATCCCCCCCTTGCTGCTTGTGCACGCTGGGTCAGCTAACCACGCCGTGTGGGCGGGCTTGCCTTCACCAGGAGGCCCCAGGAACCGAACGCGGGGCCTCCCATATAGTAAACGGGAGCCCTACTGATTGAGCCACAGCCGCTTCCCTGAACTTTTATCTCAATGCTCCTTTCTGGAATGCCAGTGTGACCTCAATCTGAACAAAGCCTTAGTTGATGATGTTTGCTGGAGGTAGCATTGTCATTTTCTCAGCCTGGATGTTTGTCATTGAATACTAATCAGATTCATCATTAAAGATTTCATCAGCCATACAAATGCATAATTGGCTATGTCTGGGTGAGCAAGCAGCTTTTGTCTTGAGAAGATTGCTCAAACTGCATTAAGCATCCTTAGACTAAAATGGTAACCTTATTAATTTGTCCTTTACTTGTTTTCCAACAGATTGGTCCTTATTATTATGCAAACACACTATAAAGAACAGCCTTATAAGAAGATCATTATGAATTTCTCTTAGTTCATAAGAGTCTTTTATGCTGCAGGATGCATGAAATAATTGCTAATTATGTTTATCAAACTGTTTCCTTTTGTGTATCTTATAGAGCACCATTCAGAAGCCATGGGCTAAAAGTAATATGAAAGTGAAAAACTGGTCAACTAAACATTGCTCTTCCACCTCAATATATTTTAACATATATTTTTATTAATGAAATGAGTCAACAATGACATAGAAATCATGATCATTTTAAACAATGTATTTATTGAATTCACATTTTCCCAACATGTTTTTCTCAAAATCACATTCACTGAGCTTTTTCATATATGAGCCACAGAATTTTATTTATAAAATGTCCATCAAAGCTTTTGATTTCTCAAAAGAATTATAAGCAATGACTTCTTTTTTATTAAGATTTATTATTTTTATTTATTTCCCCCGCTCCCCTCGTTGTTTTGCACTCGCTGTCTGCTCTCTGTGTGTTCTCCTGGATCTGCTTGTCTTCTCTTTAGGTGGCACCAGGAACCGATCCTGGGACCTTCCAGAGCGGGAGGGAGGAGTTCAATCTCTTGTGCCACCTCAGCTCCCTGATCTGCTGTGTCTCTTATTGTCTCTCCTCTGTGTCTCTTTTTGTTGCATCATCTTGCTGTGCCAGCTCTCTGTGCGGGCCAGCACTCCTGCATGGGCCAGCTTGCCTTTCACCA
The DNA here is from genome assembly GCA_026826555.1 of Tolypeutes matacus. Classification (NCBI taxonomy): domain Eukaryota; kingdom Metazoa; phylum Chordata; class Mammalia; order Cingulata; family Chlamyphoridae; genus Tolypeutes; species Tolypeutes matacus. The sequence continues at coordinate 14,253,250 of JAKSZT010054055.1, forward strand.
GGAGGCCCCGGGAATCGAACTTTGAACCTCGTATATGGTAGACGGGAGCTCAATCACTTGAGCCATCCATTTCCCACCACTTCTTTTATTATCTTTTGGTGAGGTAAGTTTGGTGAAAATGAAATGCATGAAACTGGCTGTCATCTGTGATCTGACAATTTCATCATAATTGGTTTAAGCAGGATGTGCTTCATACTGATCTCCAGAAAGTCTTTGATAATCTGTCTCTTCGGTAGCTGAGACTTGGCCACAAATGAAAATTTTTGCATCCTTAGAAATGAAATCCTAATTCATTAAGGGTTGTGGTGGACTTAGCTTTATAATCTGCTTTAAGTTTGCGTAGACAGATTTAGATGGTTATCCTTCATATTTCCTGACCAGTGAGTTTAGGGAAGGGGATTTGTAATTTAATATTTCATCAAGAAACTGAATTCTCTCAATTCATTAATTAGGGATGAGTTATTATTAAGCATTTTGTAAATAGAGCATTTCTTATAGGCTGTAAAATTTTTTTTCTATAGTTTCTATTTATGAGTGAAAATATTCACTCAAATTTTCAAAATATTTAATATATTCAATATATTCACTCTTTAAAGGAAACATTTTCATAGTCTCTGAACCACTTTTTCCAAAGCAGTATAGGACAGAGCTGGCTTATTGGGGAGGTGTTAGTCTAAAGGGCCTTGGCATTGGATGCGCCAAAAGAATTCATTATAAGATGGTGGCATACTCTTTCCATCCACGTTGACTATGCTGTCTTCCGGTTCAGGCTTATCTCCTTGGCAAAGCCTTCCTTTACATACCTTACTTTTCTGACACTTCCTATCTATTCTACACACTTAAGTCCCTAATCACATATATTCTCTGTTTAATTTAGATAGGTCTTCTATTCCTCTTTAAGTGGTCTTCAAAAACAGCAATTCTAACATAGATAGATAAAAGGTAGATAGAGTAGATAGACAGATAGATAGACAGACAGAGTCAATCGTAAATGTCTGCCTAAGTGGGTTGTGTTTTTCCCACAGCATCTCTTCTTCTCCTTCATCTAAACTAGCCCCTCCTCTAGCGGCTCCTATCATTCCTGGGGCTACTACTTTTTTATGCATTTTAAAATAATTGTCCCTAAGTATAAATAGCTATCGGGTGTAAATGGAAGTTTGTATGTACTTTGTATACAGTGTATTCATATAATTTAATTGGTCCTAACATTCAGTAGTATAATTTTGTCAAAAATCCAAATACTCCTTAACAGACACGCAGTAAGTATTAATAGTGTTATTTTTACAAATCTAATTTTCAGTGGGCAAACCCTTTTTCTCTGACTTCAAAATGGAATTAATAAATTCTGCTTCTATTTAGCTCAAAAAGATATGCTTTGAACCCTAAGCATGTGTGACTGGACATTTCTAAGCAGATGTTTAGTATATGTTCAAGTTATAGGGGACCTAGAGGCAGCGTACTTACCTATAGAAAGAGTGTATTTCTTGAAGAAGCACTGATTTCTGTAACCTGCTAAAGGCACTGTGATGGAAGTAAATTCATATCTGTTCTAGGCACTAAAATTCTTAAGAAGCAACAATCTAGTACAAGAAAAAGGAAAGAGCTTAATTATAAGCAGCATCTAACAATTTAAGCATGTAACAAATTCACATGCATGCTAGACATGACCAAAGTCATCGGAACTTTTATCAGAACTGTGGGAATGAGGCACTTAACAAATGTGCCTGTTGCTCGCTATTAAATTGAACTATGTGAAGTTGCCAATATTTTTTACCATTCTTACCTACAAAAATAGCAGTTTTATGTGGTTCAGCCTAAAAATGTTAAAGTATTGATTTACATGGCGAGGTTCCTATTAAAGAGCTGTCTTCTTGATATTCCAGTAACACAGAGGAGCGGGTTAAATAATTTGCCCAGGATCCTGGTTAGACAGTTAAGACTGAACTCATATTTTTTTCTAGCTTGTCTACCCCATATAAACCCATCACATTATTTTCTTCATTGGTGTATTATATTAACTATTCTTTACAACATTATCAAAATTATCTCAGAACTTGAACTCCTAGCCTGAACTTGTACCTTCTATCTGGTATTTAATACTAGATTAGGAATGAAAAACCCGGGGATCCTTGTCTCAGTTTCTAAAACTTAGAAAAGAGCTTATGGAAGGCTAATTCTTTTATCCAAGATAGAATGATATGCCTTCTTATTTACCATAAGGTTCAAGGTTCTGCTTCTGCTGAATTTATTCAGTTTATGCATTATTTCCTCTTCTTCCACATTCTGTCTCACACTGTGCTAAGCCAGAAACAGAATTGGACCCTGTCCTTAACTATCCTTTCAATAAAAAAAAAAAAAAGAAGAAGAAGAAGAGGAGGATGAGAAAGAGGGAGAAAAATGAGAAAAACAAAGAGGGAAGAAGAATAAAGAAGAAAGAGATGGAGCCACTTATTTAAGGAATTTATGTACAGAGCTGGTTTTACTGCATATTTGGAGAGATAGGGAGATTCAAATGGAAAGAATGTATACATCAAATTGGATAGTAAACATTCCTATTCTTTGAAGTGCTTCAGTGACCCCAAAGATTAGCTCTCCTCCTTCCTCTCTCATTTCTTTTTCCTTCTGCATTACCTCCATCCCCAAGTTCCCGCTCTTTTCTAAAGTAGAACAAGTACCTTACCTACCTCCTGTTTCCTTGTCTCCAGCTACCCTTGCATTCAGAGTCTCTTTATTCCCTAGGATCATTCAAGGTATTTTTCTAAGCAAAAAGATGCCTCCCTAATAGAAAAGAAACTCTTCTGTTAATCATAAAGATCATGATTTTTGTCACCCTCCTACAACAGGAGGAATTTGGGCTAATGACTTATACTCTCTAAACCTTAATTTTTTCACCTATAAATTGAAGGTTTTCTACCTGATTTGCTTGTGTCTCAAAGAAATAAGTATCAGTTGGGATCGACATATATGAAAAGTGTTATGCAAACCGTAAAGTTCTATATACCCTTAAGATCTGTCATGTGGGAGAGATTGTGGTATAAATAACACTGGATTTCAACTGGGAAGGATATGTGCCAGGCACTTAAAATATATTATTTAATGTTACCTTACAATATTGAACAGTTTCTTCTCCATCTTTACATATGGGGAAACAGACCAGCAATGAATGACAAGTGACTTGCCCAATGTCAGATAGCTATTAAGTAGGAGAGCCAGAATTTAACCCAAGTCTACAATTCAAAGCCTTTGCCTTCAAAGCCTGTGGGTCTGTTTGTTCACGTGTTTGTTTTTCATTACACCACAATGCCAGGTTTGAATTCCTAGGTGCACATTATTTGGCAAGTCACTTAATTTATCAAAACCTCAAGGTTTTTTATCTGTAAATCAGTAATAATACCATACCGGGGTCAAATGAAGTATTTTGAAGACCTGAAGAACAATTGTAATACACCAAGTCAAATTAAGCACTTTGAAAATCTGAAGAACCATCTCAATTTAAGTAGCAGTGTTCATTGAGAAGAAGTGGATGCAAACGAAGTAAAAGTATTTGTTCTATCAATGATTTTAATCTTTTTAGTTTCTGTTATCATTACCTGTATACTGAGAGATATATTTCTCTAAATTTAGAAAAGATGTAACTTTTTTAAAGGCAGAAATTCAAACCATTTCAAAAAGAAACTAAGTGCAGCAAAATCTTAATTAGTGTAGGGTCTCAAAAAAGAGAATCTCAAAAATAGAAATAGTAGATAAATGTTGGCCTTTCTAAATTTGTGTTTTAAACCTAGACACACCTACTTGAGGGAAGAATATTTAGAATTCAAATGAAGATAATTGAGATTATTTTGTTGAAGGCAAAAAAAGTACATATACTTCACTGTATATTCAAAACCTCAATAGCATAATTTCAACAAACATTAAAAATTTTAGTTAGGTCCTTTAAACTATAAATCAGTGTGATCATTTAGCATTAATATGTTTGTGATGTGCAAATAAGTAGATGAATATTAAACAAATTCTGGAAATACGAATGTATGTGCAATTTTTCTTTGATCATTATATTCTATTATGATTGAAAACATTTACAAAAGAGTGTATACATATTTTTATTGGCTAATGTGTAATCAGTTGTATTTTGGGCCACCATTTAGTTTGAGTCATTATAAATCCACATTTTCTGTGAACTTTATGAGAATAAAGCTGATGAATTTTGCTATATAATAATACCCTCTGAAGTTGTGGTAAAGTTATTAAGAAAGAAAGCACATTTTGTTTTAGAAATTTGTCATATGGGATTTAAAAATTCACTCACAGTTTGCAGAAAACTGTAAAGGAGCAGGTGGAACGGTTCCAGGAGTTCACACAGATCTGGGAATAGTTCACATTCCCAATAGCTAGGATGGAGAAACAATTGAAATACAGAATATCAGGAAGAGTACTAAGAAAAGCAGTGTCAATAAGAGGATATGGCTCAAGCAGTTGCGCGCCTGCCTACCACATGGGAGGTCCCAGGTTTGGTTCCTAGTGCCTCCTAAAGAAGACAAGCAAGATAGCGAGCTAATGCGACGGGCTGGCACAGCGAGCTGACGCAACAAGATGATGCAACAAAGAGACACAAGGAGGAAAATACAACAAGCAGGGCGCAAAGGTGGCTCAAGCGATTAGGTGCCTCCCTCCCAAATGGGAGGTCCTGGGTTTGGTTCCCCATGCCTCCTAAAAAGAAGATGAGCACACAACGAACACAGAGAACAGACAGCAAGTGCAAATAATGGGGGGCGGGGAGGCGGAATAAATAAAATAAATATTTTTTAAAACAAAAGATATTGTCAGCGTAGATAGACCAAATTAGCCCTAGTCTAAAGGCTGGTCTGGTCCTGCCTAACCAAGCTTAACAGCAAGCCCACACGGGAGCAGATGTGGCCCAAGCAATTGGGCGCCCGCCTCCCACATGCAAGGTCCTCAGTTCGGTTCCAGGTGCCTCCTAAAGAAGACGAGCCGCAACAGGCCACAATAAAGCAATGGAAGTGGATGTGGCTCAAGCAGTTGGGCACTCGCCTCCCACATGGGAGGTCCTGGGTTTGGTTCCCGGTGCCTCCTGAGGAAGATGAACAGACAGACAAGGGAGCCATCGGGGAGTGGGGAAGGGAACAAAATTTTTTTAAAAAAGCAAGCCCACTGTAGCTATACCATTCTACATCCCCACCAACAGTGAATAAGCGTTCCTATCTCTCCATATCCTCACCAACATTTACAGTTGTCCAACTTTTTAATAGTGGCCAGTCTAACAGGTATGAAATGATATCTCATTGTAGTTTTGATTTGCATTTCCCTAATCATTAGTGATGCTGAACATTTTTTCATGTATTGCTTTGCCATTTGTATTTCTTCTATGGACAGTTGTCTTTTCAAGTCTTTTACCCATTTTTTAATCTGATAGTTTGTCTTTTTATTGTTGAGTTGTATGATCTCCTTATATATCATGGATATTAAACCATTATCAGATTGTGATTGCCAAATGTTTGGCAGTTCCTAAGGAAGTTAAATATAGACTTGCCATGGGACCCAGCAATACCATTGCTAGGTATATACCCAGGAGAACTGAGAGCAGTGACACGAATAGACATCTGCACACCAATATTCCGATGTTCGTAGCAGCGTTTTTCATGACAGCTGAAAGCTGGAAACAATCCAGGTGTCCTTCAACTGATTAATGGATAAACAAATTGTGGAGTATACACTTGATAGAATATTATGCAGCAGTAAGAAGAAATGAAGTCGTGACACATATGACAACATGGATGACCTGGAGGACATTATGTTGAGTGAAGCAAGCCAGACACAAAAGGACAAATACTGTATGATTGCCCTATAATGAACTAAATATATTATATGAAATATATATTATGTGAAATTATGAATATGGGTAAAATTGCATGTAAAAGACCATTTTTCTTTGAAACTGAACAAATGTAGGTTAATGCTACAAAATGTTAATATCAGTCAAAAAATTTATACTAAGTGAAGGAGATCAGACACAGAGTACTACATATTGTATCATTCCATTTATATAAAACGTAAATATAAATCAATTTATAAAGATGAAATGAGATTAGTGGTTATGTTGGCTGAGGAAGGACTGCTAAGGGGTGTGGAGTCTTTCTTTTTGGAGTAATGAAATTGCTCTAAAATTTTTGAGATGATGAGTGTACAACATTGTGATTATACTAAATATACTATATACTTTGGATAGATCATATGGTATGTCAATATAGTCAATAAAACTGCTTAATAAACAAATAAATAATTGTGCGAGAATAGCCAGAAATAGCAGCTATGACAGCAGAGGAAACAGAGAGATGAGCAGTGAGGAATTTTCTTGTTTGTTTGTCTGTTTTTTGTTTATTATTATTATTGAAATAATGAAAATGCTTTAATAATGATTGAAATGATGAATGCGCAACAATGCCATTATACCAAATACCATTGATTGTACAATTTGGATAAATTGTATGTATTATTAAAATGTATCAATAAAATTGATTTGTTTGGAAAAAAAAGCAATCCTAAAAGTGATCAAACTATTTCCATGTAACTTTCTTGCTTGCCCTCCCCCCAAAATACACACACATACACACTCATAAATATTTAAAGAAACAAAATATCGAGCATACAACAACATAAATTTCACAAAGTCTGGCATCCAATAAAAAATTACCAGAAACACAATGAAGACGGAATATATGACCCCAAATGTAGAGAAATATTAATCAATATAAATAGAGGCATAAATGACCCAGGATGGGGAGGAAATTGAAGACTATTGAAGAAATAATAGCCAAAGTTTATCCAATTCTTTTTGAAAACTATAAATTCATAAATTCAGAGTTCAACGACCCCAAGCAAAAAAAAATTAAGAAAATTAAATGATGGAGCACTTAGTAATCAAATTGCTTAAAATCAGTGATAAAGAGCAGCTAGAGAAAAATGGAACATAAAATACAGAGAAAACAATGATAATAACAGTAGAATTCTCATTGGAAAAATGCAAGCTAGAAGAAGGTAGAACACCATCTTTAAAATACTGATAGAAAAAAAAACTACAACTCTATACCTGGCAAAAATAGCTTTGGAAAATGAAGGCAAAATAAACACTTGTTCAGATTTATAAACTTGAAAGAATTTATCACTACAAGAAAGATTAAAGAAACTCCTTTAGGGAAAAGGAATATGAAACCAGATGCAAATAACTATCTACAAAAACAGTGAAGAGTACCAAAAGTGGTGTTTTCTCATTTTTTAAATCTCTTTAAAACATAATGATGGTTTAAAGCAAAACTATTAACAATGTATTTTGTGATTCATAACTTATGTATAAGTAAAATGTATGCAACAATTTCTGGGGAAGGAAAAATAGAAGTATAATATTATGAGGTGGTTATACTATACATGAAAAGGTCTAATATTACCTGAAGATAGATTATGAGATGTTAATGATATATTCTAAAGGTTTTAAAACAGCTGCTACTACTACTAGTACAATTACTAGTACTACAAAATTAAAGAGGATGGCTATTAAGTCAATAAAGGGGATAAATTGGCGTCATAAAAACTACTCAATGAAAACAATGCAGAAAAAGATGGAAAATGATGGATAAAGAACAGTTGGCACAAAAAGAAAACAAATAGCAAGCTGTTTCTATGCTCAGTAACTAAGTTTCAAAATACATGAAGCAAGTCGTAAAAGGCTTCATACATATCCATACAATGGAATATTATCTAGCCATAAAAAGTAATGGAGTACTGACACACGCTACATGAATGACACTTGGAAACATTATGCTACATGAAAGAAGCCAGTCACAAAAGACCACATATGGTAGGATTCTATTTTTAAGAAAGATACAGAATAGGCAAATTCATAAGGACAGAAAGTAGATTGGTGATTGCCTAGAGGTAGGAAGGTTGGGGGAAATGGGGAATAACTGCTAATGGGTATGGGGTTTCTTTTTGGAGCAAGGAAAAATGTTCTGGAACTAGATAATGGTGATAATTACACCGTAGTATGAATATACTAAAAATCACCAAGTTGTACACTTTAAATAGGTGAATTGTGTGGTTTGTCATTTATATCTGAATTTTAAGGCTAGGGTAGTGTATTAGTCAGCCAGAAGGGTGCTGATGCAAAATACCAGAAATGGGCTGGTCTTTATAAAGGGAATTTATTTGGGGTAGAAGTCCACCGTTACCAGGCCATAAAGTTTAAGTGTCTTCCCTCACCAAAGTCCATTGCCACGTGTTGGAGCAAGACAGCTGCCGACGTTTGCCATGGTTCAGGCTTCCTGGGTTCCTCTCTTCCAGGGGCTGCATTTCTCTCCGGGCTTAGCTCCTCTGTTTCCTCCACAAGGTCAGCTGTAGACTATTAGGCTCTCTAGGCTTTGCTTCTCTCCACAAGGCCAGATGTGAACTTTCAGGCAAATGGCTCGTCTCTATCCCGGGACCTTCTCTCCTTCCTCACCAGAACTCCAACATCAAAACTGCTTCCTCTGTCCTTTGCCATGCCTTTTATATTTGATTCTCGCCCCACCAAGGTGTGGGGCTCAACGCCCTACTGACGTGGCCCAGTCAATGCCCTAATCATAACTTAATCATGCCCAGATTAGCAGACCAGTTTACAAGCATAATCCAATATCTATTTTTGGAATTCATAATTACATCAAACTGCCCAACTACTACAGGTAGGGAATGGGAACTGACTGATAATGCATATGTAGTTTATTTTAGAGAGGGATAAAAAAATGTTCTTAGTTTGTGGTAATGGTTATATAACACTCTGATTATACGAAAAAGCATTAAACTGTACACTGTAAATATATGAATTGTATATTATGTGAATTATATCTCAATAAAGCTATTTAAAAAAAAACACTCTAATAAACAAATTTTAAAAATAACAAAAATTTAAAACAAAAAGAGAAAGAAAAAATATTCTACCCAACAATAGTAGGATACATTTTTTTTCCAAATTCATATGGAATATTTACAACAATTAACCACATCCTTGACTATAAACAAATCTCAATACATTTAAAGCTTTCAAATTGTAAATATGTTCTCAGACTAAAATGGAATTCAATTAATCATTAATAAAAATATATCTTTATAATCTCCAAATTAAACAATACACTTCTATACAACCATGACAATTTGAATTTTGTGAATCCCAGAAAAAGGTTATGTTCTTAAACTAATCTATTCCTGTGGGTGTGGTACCCTTTGATTGCATTAGATTCACTTTAAATCACTTGATTAGATTTCTTTTGATTGGACTGCATCAGTGAGATGTGACTCAGATTGAGTCTCTGCCCTCTTGCTGGGTCTTATATAAACAGAGACACAGAGAGAAAGAGATCACAGAGAGAAAAGAAGTTGCCATAGTGATCCTCCCATGTAAGAGAGAGGACTGCAGGAAAACAGAGAAGTCCCGAGAGGCTGAGAGAGGCCCTGGAGTCTTGAACCAGCACAGCACAGAGGCATGGAAAGAGGCTCCCATGGAGCAGCTCAAGGCTGAGGAGACGAGCCCTGCCATATGCCTGGTTGCCATGTGGCAGGACGCCAGGACCACCAGCAGCTGACTTTGGTGAGAAAGCATCTTTGCTGATGCCTTGATTTGGACATTTTATGGCCTTGGAACTGTAAGCTTTTACCCTAAATAAAACCCCCATTATAAAAGCCAACCCATTTCTGGTACTTTGCATCAGCAGCCCTTTGGCAAATTAGGACAATAACCCATAAAGCAAAGAAGAAATCACAAGAGAAATTATTAAGTATTTTGAACTGAATGAAAATGAAACACAACATATCAAAATTTGTGGGATAAAGTTAAGGCAGTGTTTAGAGGAAAATGTACTACATAAACAGAAATTTTTTAAAAGACAAAAGGCCTCAAACTGTTGGCCTAAGCTTCTACCTTAAGAAACTAGGAAAAGAAGATCAAATCAAACCTGAAGTAAGTAGCAAAAAGGAAAATAATAACTGAAATAAATAAAATAGAAAACATAAAAACAATAGAAAATTATCAAACCAAAAGCTAGTTTTGTGAGATCAATAAAATTTATACATCATCCAGCCAGACTGATCAAGCATAAAAGCAAACAACATAAATTACTAAATTATTCATGAGGGAGGGGATATCACTACTGATCTGTGGAGTAAGTTTCTATATGCTGTGTCATGGGAACACAGACTCAAGTACAACAGAAACTCAGCAAATGACTGCTTTATTACTTACACAGCACAAAAGGTCCAAAAGAGCAAGGGACGAGATCCCACTGTGGCCAGTCTCCTGGGAAATTAAATAATGATAAAAGGGTCAATCAGCCATGAAGACATAGTAATCCTAAATGTTTTGCACCAAAATACATAAATGCAAGATATCTGAAGCAAAAACTCATAAAACTGAAAGGAGAAAGAGACAAATCCACAATTATAATTGGAGACTTCAACATCCCTTTCTTAACAATTGATAGGACAACCAGAGAGGAAATCAACAAGGATATAGAAGAGCAACACTATAAACCAAGATCAACATTTACAGAACACTACCTGCTTGGGAAATCAACAGACACACGCTCAGTGGCCATCTCCCAGCCCTCACCAACCCTCCTCCTCCTTGTCTATTGTGCACAGATGTTTCAGGCTTTCTATTCCATAGTCCAGAAGAGATGTTAGGTCTAATGAAAAGGCCTGAACCAGACCTTACACCAGGAAATGAGGAACAAGCAGCCCCAGATGCTTATCAAGGCAGGAATTCTCAGTGGCAGGAACCTCTCCCCTGGGTGGATAACTACTCCACACTGTAACAGCACAGGGTCTCTCCCCTCTGATGTGAACTGCCACCCACTGACCTTGACCTGAACTGCTTGGCCTCCCCAGGAGACTGGCCACAGTGTGATGTCTTCTCCTGCTCTTTTGGACCCTTGTGCTATGTACGTAATAAAGCGGTCATTTACTCAAAGTTCCTATTGTGTCTGAGCCACTTGCTCCACACCACCCAACAGCGGAAATCACATTATTTTCAAGTATCCATGGATCATTTACTAAGATAGACCATATCCTGGACCATAAAATAAGAATCAACAAATTTAAAAATTATTGAGATCATTCACTGTGGTTTTTGACTAAAGTGGAATCAAACTAGAAATCAATAGCAGAAAGATAACAGGATAATCTCCAAACACTGGAAACTAAACAACATACTTCTAAATAATCTGTGTTTCAAAGGGGAAATCTCAAGGGAAACACACTGTAGGAGCGGATGTGCCTCAAGCTGTTGAGCTCCTGCCTCCCACAGGGGAGGTCCCAGGTTTGGTTCCCAGTGCCTCCTGAAAAAAATAAAAACAAACAACAAGCAAAACAAATGAAAAAGAAAAAAACCAACTCAAGGGAGCCAATGTGGCTCGGTGATTGTGCACCAGCTTCCCACAAATGAGGTCCTAGGTTCAATCCTCAGCCCCCGGAACCTCAAAAACAAATGAACAAACAAAAAACAGACAAAAAAAAAAAAAAAAATCACAAGCAAAGCAAAGACCAAGATCCCTTGTGAATATAGACACAAAAATCCTCAACAAAATAATAGCAAGCCAAATCCAGAGACACATAAAAAGGATTGCACAGATGACCACAGGGAATTCATCCCAGTAACACATGGTTGGTTCATTGATTTTCTTATTAATTAATAGAATAAAAGTAAAAAAAAAACACATGATTGATCATCTCAATAGATTCAGAAAAGGGATTTGACAAAAATCCAAAACACTTTCATGATAAGAAACAATCAACAGACTAGGAATAGAAGGGAACTTCCTCGATCTGATAAAGGGCATCGACAAAAACCCACAGCTAACATCATGCTTAGTGGTATAAGACTGAAAAATTTCCCCCTGAGATCAGGAAAAGGACAAGGATGTTTATTCTTGCCACTTCTATTCAACATTGTGTTGGAGGTTCTACCCAGGACAATCAGGCAAGGAAAGGAAATAAGAGACATCCAGATTTGAAAGGAAGAAGTAAAACTATCTCTATTTGCAGGTGAAGTGATCTTGTACATAGAAATCCTAGGTATCCACTTTAAGAAAATGCTTCCTTCTAATAAACATGTTTGACAAGGTTAGAGGATGGGCAGTCAATATACAAAAGCCAATTTTATTCCCACACACTAGCAATGAAAAACCCAAATATGAAATTAAGAAATCAGTTTCATTTACAATAGCATCGAAAAGAATAAAATTCTTATGAATGAATTTAACAAAAGAAGTGCAAAAATTGAATATTGAAAGTTATAAAACATCTTTGAAAGAAATTAAAGAAATTTAAAGAAATGGAAAGATGTCCCATTTTCATGGTTCGGAAGACTTAAGATTGTTAAGTTGGAAATATTCCCCAAATTGACGTACTGATTCAGTGGAATCCCTTTCTAATTCCCAGCTGGCTTCTTTTCAGAAATTGACAAACTGATCCTAACATTCTTATGGAAATGCAAGGGACCCACAATCCCCAAAACAATTTTCAAGAAGATCATGGGATGGGAAACGGATGTGGCTCAAGCAATTGGGCTCCCGTCTAACATTTAGAAAGTCCAGGATTCTATTCCAGGGCCTCCTGGTAAAAGGCAAGCTGGCCTGATGGTGAGCTGCCCTGAGTGGAGAGCTGGCCTGCGCAGAGTGCTGGCCCGTGCAGGAGTGCTAGCTCACACAGAGAGCTGGCACAGCAAGATAATGCAACAAAAAGAGACACAGAGAGACAATAAGAGATGCAGCAGACCAGGGAGCTGAAGTGGCACAAGAGATTGAGCGCCTCTCCCCACTCCAGAAGGTCCCAGGACTGGTTCCCGGTGCTGCCTAAAGAGAAGACAAGCAGACACAGAAGAACACATGGGGAGCAGGCAGTGAGCGCAAAACAATGAGGGGGGAGGAAACAAATAAATAATTAAAAAAATAAATCTTAAAAAAAAAGGCATTTTATATATATATATATATATATAAAAGAACATGGATGGGAGGACTCGTATTTCCTGACTTCAAAACTTACTGCATAGATAGATAGATAGATAGATAGATAGATAGATAGATAGATAGATAGATAGACAGACAGATAGATAGATGAGATGAAAGGTAGATAGATAGACAGGTAGATAGATAGATATAGATGATACATACATAGATAAATGAGATGAAAGGTAGATAGGTAGGTAGATAGATAGACAGACAGACAGCAAATATGACAACTGCTGTCACAAATGTTCACACTGGTGAATATGGGTGTCTGCGGATGGAGTTATGTTGGAGTTCTCCACAAGGGTTTTGTCTTATTTTTGCAATTGTCCTGTAAATTTGAAATTTTTTCAAAATAAAAAGTTTAAGAGAAAATATAAAAATTAGGCCTTGCCCTGATCAAGACGGAAGATGAGAAGCTTTCAGAGCTCCATCCACCCCAGAAGCTTTGAACAACATGCAAGAACAGGCAGAAACATATTTCTCGAAGCTCCAGAAAACAGTTAAACGCGTTGCAGCAACAGGGTGAGTGCTGCATCAAGAGAAAGGCCTCTTAAAAGCAAAAGGATCTCCTGGTGCCCTGGCTGGACCCACCCCCAGCCCCTCACCAGCTCAGCCCAGAGCTGGTCCAAGGTCCTGGTTCCAGAGAGAGCAGGGTAGCTCTCGTGCATATACTGGGAGCATGGGTGTGTGGCCCAATCTGTCCGCTGGTGGCCTGAGGGATGCCCAGAACTTGCCCTGTGTGTAGAATGCAGCTCACAGATCTCTCCTATAAAACACTGGGTATTAATCCCTCGTTGCCAGGGAGGCTCATCCCCGGGAGTCATGTCCCACGTTGGGGGGAAGGTAATGCAATCATATGCTGAGTTTGGCTTAGAGAGAGGCCACATTTGAGCAACAAGGAGGCTCTCAGGTGGCAACCCTTAGGCACCCCACAACAGCTGTCCAATTGTAAATTTAAAAAACAAAAAAAAAAACAGGTTTTTAATAAAAAAAAAAAAAAAAAAAAAAAAAAAAAAAACACTGGGGAGTTGGGGCAGGGGGAGTGCAGTTAAGCAGCTGCCTGGGGCAAGGGATAGATGGCTGTAAGATATGCATAGAGTGCCTGATACCATGTGGAAACTGTTTCTGAGGGAAGAGGGGACATTTGTATCCATATGAATGAGGGAACTCCTAGGGCCAAATATACTTGCTCAAGTCAAGTCACACACACACAGCAAGGACCAGGAAGGTCTCTATGCTTTACTCAGGAGCTAACCTATAAAATCATAGTACAGATAAGTTCTGAAGGAGAGCACTCACGAGGTCGATCTGCAGACTGAAAAAGGTGTTTTCCTTTTTGTTTGTTTGTTTGTTTTTTGTTTTTTGTTAGCTCCTGGCATTCAAGGAAAGCTCTGACATAATACTAGCTGGATACAGTTTAAGGAACAGATGCCTCAGAGTATAAATTCCAGCAATAATCCATTAAAATATCAAAATGCCCAGGTTTCAACAAAAGATTACAAAACATACAAAGAAACAGGAAGCAATGGTCCTGGCAAAGGAGAAGATTAAAGCTTTAGAAAAAAATATATTAATAAATAAATAAATAAATAAAGCATTAGAAACCATCAGTGAGAAGGATCAAACCTGGGACATCCCAAAACTTTTAAAAGATGGTCCTACATGCTATGATCTTAGAGACAGTCTGTTAATTGGTGGGTCACAGAAGCAGAGGAAGAGGTGAAACAATAGGGCAGTCTCGGTGCTGATTCAAAAATACAACAGAAAATTCGGCGCAAGATATGTGCTGTAATAATTCTTCATAATTTTTCTGGGAAAAACTTGCCCCAGAATGGCCAAGAACCACATTCAAAACTCGGACTTGAGTTCCCCTTAAGGTAGAAACTTCATTGTCTTCAGTACTGTGGTACTTTAGCAGTGGGGCACAGGGCCTAGGGGGTCTGGGGGGCCAGAGGCGCTGGGCTCTGTCCAGCCTGGGCTCTCTTGGCACCCTCTGCATATGTGTCTGCCTCTGCCTGGCAAGAGCTTTTAACCACTAGCAGTTCAATGGCTGGAAAACACCAAGGCCCTTTTCACGTGTATTAAAGTGAGTCACTTGCCAGGCTTGTTTTCAAGTTACAGAGCCATATGTGTCATTACAGAGAACTGGAAGGAGGGTGGAGTGGGACAAGGGGCCATGTCATTAGGTTTGGTGAGCCCCAGGGTCTTCTCTGTAGAATTTGTAAAAACTAACTAAATAAATGATGATGGTGATGGGGGTGGGGGGGAAGAGGGTCCTAAATATGTTCAAATAGCTAAAGGAAATCATGAACAGAGACCTAAAGAAAATCAGGAAAACAAAAATTGAACACAAAAAGACTATCAATAGAGAGATGGAAACTATGAAAAGGAACCAGACAGAACTGAAGTTCACAGTAATAGAAATAAAAAATTCCCTAGAGGGGTTCATCAGCAGATTGGAACTGGCAGAAGAATCAGTGAATTTGAAGATAAAACAATTGAAATCACCCAGTTTGAGGAATACAAAGAAGAATGAAGAAAAATGAACAGAGCCTGAGGAACCTGTGGGACCCATCAAGTGTACCAATACACGCATTGTGGGAATCCCAGAAGAAGAAGAAAGACAGAAAGGGGCAGAGAGAATATTCAAAGAAATAATGGCTGAAAACTTCCCAAATTTAATAAAAGAAATATACACATCTAAAATGCTCAAGGAACTCCTAACAGGATAAACTCAAACAGACCCATACTATATCATGTTTATAAACAAACTGTCAGATGCTAAAGAAAAAGAGAATTCTGAAAGCCTCAAGAGAGAAGCAATGTCTTGCAGACAAGGGAGCCTCAGAAGCCACGGAGGCAAGAAGGCAGTGGGAAGACATGTTGTAAGTGCTGAAAGCAAATAATTGCCCACCAAGAATTCTGTATCCAGTAAAACTGTCTTTCAAAAATGAGGGAGAGGGAAGCAGATGTGGCTCAAGTGGTTGGGCATCTGTCTACCATATGGAGGGACCCGGGTTCGATCCCCGGGACCTCCTGGTAAAATAAAAAAGAAGGGCGAGTGGGCGAGCTTAGCCCGCCAAGCCATGCAGCAAGATGATGACACAACGAAATCGAGATGCAAGGGACAGCCAAGGCGAGACGTGCCAGAAACCAGGAACTGAGGTGGCACAAGTGACAAGGTGCCTCTCTCCCACATCGGAAGTCCCTAGGATCGAATCCTGGTGAAGCCTGGAGGAGAAAAATGAGAAGACAAGGCAAGAAATAGACACAGAAGATCACCCAGCAAATGGACACAGATAGCGGGGGGGGGGGGGCAGACACACATGAGTCATAGAACTGTACACCAAAAAGAAAAAAATAAAGTCAATTAGAAAAAAAAATGAGGGAAAGACATTCCCAGGTAAACAAAAGCTGAGGTACTTTGTCACCATTAGACCAGCCTTACAAGAAATGCTAAAGGGAGTTCTGCAGGTTGAAAGGAAAGGATGCTGGACAATTGACAGAAGCCACATGAAGAAATACAGATCTCTGGTAAAGATAATTACAGGAGTAAATAAAAATACCAGTACTATAGTATTTTTTATTTGTAACTCCGCTCTTTACTTCCCACAAGATCTAAAAGGCAAATGCCTTTATATATTTACATAAAATATAATGATAAATCAATGGTTTTAGACTCACAAGATATAAATATGTAATTTGTGATGAAAACCACATAAAGGTGGGAGGGGGTGGAAGGGTATATAGGAACATAGTTTATGTGTACTCTTGAACTTAAGTTGGTATCAAAGAAAACAAGATCGTTATCGAGTCAGGATGTTACATTTAAGCCCCATGGAAACCACAAAGAAAACATCAGAGAATATGCAAGCTCATCGAAACAGAAAGTAGAATACATATTACAAGGGTTCGGCGGCCAGGGGCTATGGGGAGTTAATGCAAAATAGTGTAGGTCTAAAATAAAGAAAAAAAAAATAGTGTAGGTTTTCTGTTTGGGGTGAAGAAGTTCTAGTAGTGGATTGTGGTGAGGGCACCACAACAGTGTGGCTATGATTAATCCCTCTGAATGGGCTGCCTGGGAGTGACTGAGATGGGAAAGTTTATGTTGTATATATGCTTTCACAACTTAAAAAGAGAAAGAGAAACTAAAGGGATAATGGCAATTAAATGCAATACATGATACTGGATGGGATCGAAGAATGGAGGAGACAAGGCTAAAAGAGACATGACTGTATTGTTGAGACATAAGAAAAATTTGGAATATATAATCTTCATATCAATATTAAATTTCATGAACTTGATAACTACATTTAAGGTAATGAGATAAGAGAATATCGTGGTTTGTAAGAAAGGTATGTGGAAGCAATACGTGTTCAAGGGGTCTGATGTGTGTAACTCGCTCTCAAATGTTCAGAAAATATAAAAAGATAGATGTTGATAGACAGGTAGGTAGATGATAGGTAGGTAGATATATGGATGAGACAGCAAATGTGGCAAAATGTTAAAGTTGGTGGATCTGGGTATGTGGATGTTTTTGTAGCTCTTAAATAAGTTTAAGATTATTTCACTAGGATTTTAAATTAAATTAATACCAGAGGGAAGCGGATGTGGCTCAATCAGGAGGGCTCCCGTTTACCATATGGGAGGCCCCGGGTTCAGTTCCCGGGGCCTCCTGGTGGAGGCAAGCCAGCCCATGCGGCGCGGTGAGCTGGCGCAGCGGGCCGACCCAGCAGCAGGAGACAAGTA
Source organism: Tolypeutes matacus (assembly GCA_026826555.1). Taxonomy (NCBI): domain Eukaryota; kingdom Metazoa; phylum Chordata; class Mammalia; order Cingulata; family Chlamyphoridae; genus Tolypeutes; species Tolypeutes matacus. The sequence continues at coordinate 14,271,045 of JAKSZT010054055.1, forward strand.
GACACGGAGGAACGCGCAGCAAATGGACACGGCGAGCGCGGGCAGCAAGGGGGGGATAAATGAATAAATAAATAAAATCTTAAAAAAAAAAAAAAAAACCAGAAAGCTACAGTAATAAATAATGTGTGGCAATGGCATAGCATCAAGAATAGAGAAATAAACCCCTACATTTGTGGTCAAATGTTTTGTTGTTGTTGTTGTTGTTTTGGGAGGTACCAGGGATTGAACCCAGAACCTTGTACATGGGAAGTAGGTGCTCAACCACTTGAGCTACATCTGCTCCCCAAATGGTTTTTCTTTTCTTTATTTTTTATTGTTGTTCTCAAATGGTTTTTGACAAGTGTACCAAGATAATACAATGGTGAAAGCAAAGCTACTAAAGAAAAAAATAGACAAATTGGACTTGATCAAAATGTAAAACTTTAATGCTTCAAAGGACACTATCAAGAAAACAAAAAGGCAATGCACAAAATGAGAGAAAATATTCGCAATTCCTATCTCCAATAAGGGTCTATTATCCTGAATATATTTTAAAAATTAGAACTCAATAATAAAAAGACATTGCTGTGCTGATGTAAAATGTTACAGACACTCTGGCAAATTCTTTAAAAACTAAACATACACACTTACCAAGCAATCAGTAGTTGCACTTCTAGGACCTTATCTAAGATAAATGACAACTTATATGTACACAAAAACCTATACACGATTGCTCATAGAAGCTTTATTGAAAGCCAAAAACAGCAAATAACCAAAATGTTACAACAGGTGAATGGGTAAACAAAGTGAGTTACATCTATACCTTGGAATACTACTCAGCAATAAAAAATAATGAACTATTGATACACATACAACTTGGATGGATCTCCTTGGCATTATGCTGTGTGAAAAAAAGTCAATCTCAAAAGCTCACCTATTGTGTGGCTCCATTTACATAACACTCTTGAAATTATAAATATGGAAAACAATTAGTATTCTCCAGGGGTTGGAGATGGTGGCAGGGAGAGAAGAGGGTGTGGCTATAAGGAAGCAACACAGGGGGGATCTTTGTGGTGATGGAACAGTTCTGTATCTTTATTATGATGACAGTTACACAGACATACAGATGTGCTAAAATGACAGAACTATACACACACTTTATAGCAATGCCGATTTCTGGGTTTTAAAATTGTACTATAACTATATAAAATATAATCAATGGGGGAAACTGGAATCCACAGGATCTCTCTGTACTATCTTTGCAACTTCCTGTGAATCTATAATTATTTTGAATTTTAAAAGTTTTAAAAGTTCAATCAATGTAATTTGTCCTATTAATAGACTAAAAAAGAAAAAACATATTAACTCAATAGATGCATAAAAAGCATTTTGAAAAATCCACCATTTACTTATGAATATTCTCAGCAATAACCTGAGAAAGGGTACCTGTGAAAAACCTATAGCTAAGAACATTCTTATGAATGGCATTAGAGTAAACGTTTTCCCTTATGATCAGGAACAAAGTAAAGACATCTGTGTAGCCATTGGTATTATTTATGAATTCCAAAAATAGATATTGGATTATGTTTGTGAACTGGCCTGTTCCTCTGGGTATTTTAGATTGTATTGGATTCAGAGATTTCACTCTTACTTGATTAAATTATAATTAAGGCTTTGATTGGGCCACGTCAGTAGGACTCACAGAGAAAAACGACATGACAGAGGAGAGAGTAGTAGAGTTTAATGCCAGAGCCCCAGGAAGTACATACACAGAGAAGTAGATATGTGAAGAAAGAGAGAAGGCTCCATTAGACATGGCAGAGGTCCCAGGGAGAGACGAGCCATTCGCTTGATAGTTTACAGCTGGCCATGTGGAGAGAGCAGAGCAGCTGAGCCCAGAGAGAAACGAGCCCCAGGAAGAGAGACAAGACTTATCCCAGCCTACAGCTGATATTGGAAGAAGCTGGGACCACAGAGCCTTAAGAGGAAGAGGGAGCCTGAATCCTTGCAGACATCAGCAGCCATCTTGCTCCAACACGTGGCAACAGACTTTGGTGCCTGGCAACTGTAAGCTTCTACCGCAAATAAAAACCCTTCTTATAAGGCAACAGATTTCTGGTATTTTGTATCAGCACCCCTTTGGCTGACTAATATAATCTGCTATCACCATTTGTATTTAACTTTGTACTGGAGTCCCTTGCCAGTGCAATGAGACCAAAATTTATTTTTTTAAATTTACACATACCGGTTGGAAAGGAACAAGTAAAACTTTTTATTTTTATTCAAAGACAACATGATCATCTCTGTAGAAAATCCTAAAGAATATATGAAAAAAGCTATTAGAACTAATCAATGTGTTTAACAAAGTTTCAGAATACAAGATCAATGTACAAAGATAAATTATATTTTATATAGTAGTATTTCCTTTAGTGTTGTTCTACAGATGATCAATTCTTTCAATGTTTAATTGTCTGAAAATGTTTTTATTGTACCTTCATTTATTTTTTAAAAATATATTTTTATTATAGAAGCTGTGAACTTACAAAACAATCATGCACATGTGTAGAATTCCCATACAACAACTCTTCACCAACACACCACACCGTGGTGGAACATTTGGTACAGATTATGAGATAATATCATCAGATTATTACCACTAACTATGATCCATAGCATATTTTTTCCATACCCCCCTATTCTTAACACAGTACATTTTTGGTGTTGATATTGCCAAATTGGCCTACAGTGTTTCTGTTAACTATAGTCCATAGTTTACATTAATTGTATTTTTCCCAGGTTTCTCCACATTCCCACCACCCTGCATACATCTGTTCTAGTTCAGAGAAGGACATTCTTGCACTTGTACTATTAACCAATTCTCATCCACCTCTGGGTTGACTCTGTTATGCAGTCCCTAGATTATTCTCTAGCTTTCTTTCAATTGATATTTACATCCCTAGACTACCCTTTTCAGCCACAGTCCTATTTTTAAAACAGCTGCTACTCACTTTATAATGTGTTTCCATCAATGCTATCCATTTCCACACAGTTACAGTCAAGTTAATTAAAACTTCTACATACAATAAGCATCAGTAGTTCTTCTCAACCCTCCTATCTCCTAATAACCTATACTCTAGGTTTTAACTCCATGCATTTATTCTTTGCATTTAGTTCATATATTAGTGAGACCATGTAATATTTGTCCTTTTTTTAAAAAAAGATTTATTTATTTATCCACCCCCCCCGCCCTGCTGCTTGTGTTCTCTGTGTACAATTTGCTTTGCATTTTTCTGTGTCTGCTTGTATCCCTTTGTTGTGTCACCACTCCATGCGGGCCGTCAGCTCACCGTGGGCTGGCTTGCCTTCACCAGGAGACCCCGGGAATCGAACCCCGGGCCTCCCATATGGTAAATGGGAGCCCAACCAATATTTGTCCTTTTGTGCCTGACTTATTTCACTTAACATAATGTCTTCAAGATTCATCCAAGTTATCATATGTGTCCCAATTTCATTTCTTCTTACTGCAGCATGGTATTCCATCAAATGTATATACCACATTTTGTTTATCCATTCATTGGTTGATGGACACTTGGGTTGTTTCCGCTGCTATGAACATTGGTATACAGATATCTGTTCACAGTTTTCAGTTCTTCTGTAGATATTCCTAGTAGAGGAATTGCTGGATCATATGGCAGGTCTATATTTAGCTTCCTAAGGAACCGCCAAACTGTCTTCCATAGAGGCTGCACCATTTTACAATCTCACCAACAGTGAAGGAGTGTTCCTACTTCTCCACATCCTCTCCAGCACTTATTGTTGTCTTTTTTTAATAATGGCCACTCTATGCAGTGTGAGATGATATCTCATTGTCGTTTTAATTTGCATTTCCCTAATAGCTAGTGATATTGAACATTTTTTTCATGTATTTTTTTTTTTTTGGCCATTTGTATTTCCTCTTTGGAGAAATGTCCATTTAAATCTTTTGTCCATTTTTTAATTGGATGGCTTGCTCTTTTATCGTAGAGTTGTATGATCTCTTTACTTAGAATGGAAATCAAATCCTTATCAGATATGTGGTTTCCAAATATTTTCTCCCATTGAGTAGGCTGTCTTTTCAATTTCTTGATGAAGTCCTTTGAATCACAAAAGTGTTTAAGACTGAGGAAGTTCCATTTATCCATGTTTTCTTTCATTGCTTGTTCTTTTGGTGTAAGTTTTAAGAATGCACCACCTTCTACCAGGTCTTGAAAATGTTTTCCTACATTTTCTTCTAGGACTTTATGGTTTTAGCTTTTATGTTTAGGTCTTTGATCCATTTTGAGTTAATTTTTTGTATAAGGTGTGAAATAGGGGTCCTCTTTCTTTCTTTGGCTATGGATATCCAGTTATCCCAGCACCACTTGTTGAATAGACTGTTCTTACCCAGCTGGGTGGATTTGACAGGCTTGTCAAAAATCACATGACTATAGATGTGAGGATCTGTTTCTGAACCATCAATTCAGTTCCATTGGTCTATGTGTCTATCTTTATGCCAGTACCATGCTATTTTTACCACTGAGGCTAAGTAATATGAATTAAAGTCCGGAAGTGAAAGTCCTCCAACTTTGTTTTTAATTTTAAAGTTGTTTCTGGCTTTTGGGGGCCCCTTACCCTTCCAAATAAATTTGATAATTGTGTTTTCCATTTGTTGAAAAAATGCTGGTGGAATTTTTATCAGGATTGCATTGAATCTGTATATCAATTTGGGTAGATTGACATCTTAATGATATTTAGTTTTCCAATCCATAAGCATGGAATGTTCTTCCAATTATTTAGGTGTTTTTACATTTCTTTTAGCAATGCATTGTAGTTTTCTGAATACAATTGCTTTGCATCTGTGGCAGTCTGACGTAATTATGAATTCCAAAAATATAATTGAATCATGCTTGTAAACTGATCTGTTAATCTGGGCATGATTAGGTTAGGATTAGGGCGTTGAGCCCCACCCCTCAGTGGATAGAGAATTGAATATAAAAGGCAAGGCAAAGGACAGTTGAAGCAGTCTTCTGAGAAGCAGTTTTGATGTTGGAAAGAAGAGAAGAGAAGCAAGCTGTTTGCCTGATCATCTACAGCTGACCTTGTGGAGGAAACAGGAGCTAAGCCCGGAGAGAAACGCAGCCCCGGAAAAGAGAGGAACCCCAAAAGCCTGAACCCTGGCAAACGCCAGCAGCTGTCTTGGTCTAACACATGGCAATGGACTGTGGTGAGAGAAGAAACTTAATGCTTTATAGCCTGGTATCTGTGGACGTCTACCCCAAATAAATACCCTTTATAAAAACCAACCCATTTTTGGTATTTCACATTAGCACCCCTTTGGCTGACTAATACAGAATTTGGTACCAGAAGTGGGGTAGTGCTTTTATAATTACCAAAATGTTGGAATGGTTTTATAAATGGGTAAGGGGTATTTTTTGGAGGAATTGTGAAATGCTTGATGAAAAAGGCCTAGACCACTTTGAAGAGATTGTTGATAGTAATATGGATGCTAAAGAGACTTTCTATGATGCCTTAGAAGTAAATGATGAAACTTTTATTAGAAACTGGAGGAAAGGCGATCCATGTTTTAAAGTTGCAAAGAACTTAACAAGATTAACTCCTGGTGTTATATGGAAAACAGAATTTAAAAATGGCGAACCAGAGCATTTAGCTGAAGAACTTTCCAAGGTAAACTCGGAGAATGTGGCTTGGCTTCTCCTTGCAGCTTATAGCAAAATACTAGATGAGAGAAATACACTAAGGACTGAACTTTTGGGCAAAAAGAAAACAGAAACTGATTCCGGAACTTCCAAGTTTCTGGAAATCAAATTCCCAAATGAAAATGCCCTATTTGAAAACTTTACTAAACTTGGAACTCATAACTCAGAATTGAAGATGCAGTTATCTCAGAAAGACTTGTGGAAAGTCTTACTGTCTGATGGCTTGGACCCCTGCTTCCTGCATGCTAAACCAACAAAGTTTTTAAGAATGCTGTATAAACAAAACCACTGTCAGCTTAGACAAAAGAGGATATGGAAAGGAGAGACTGAAGGAGAATCAGCTTTAAGAAGAAAACCATGGAAGCAGAGATCTGGACTTAAAACATTTTCTTGGGCCAAGAGAGGAGCCCCACCCATGTGTACAGAGAGGGTGAGTTTGCCCCTGCAGTTGAAGAGGGTGGATGTTCCTACCCGATGTTCTGAGAAAGTTTTTTTTTTTTTTTTTATCACCTCTTCTCTCAATTCTACTTATTAAAATTCTCCCTCTGCTGCAACCACCAGCTTAACTATCATCTTCCACATGAAGCTTTCCCAGATAACTTCCACCAAAAATGATCTTTCTTCCCTTTATACTCCTAGAGCAGTTTATCTGTATCAGACACACACTTAGAGAATTTTGGAATAACTACCTATTATTTCCCACTAAGCTAAAGTCATATAACTTTTAAGTTACCAGGATTCATTTCTAGATAATGCCTTATTCAATACATATTCAGCTAATAAAACCCAAGGCACAGAAGAGGAAGGCTTAGGCTGAGAACTGGTGGTGTTCACGCTCCTCTGTAAGGAGGTGGGGATTGTGCTCACTGCAGCAAACTGGTGTTTAGGATGGCTGGTCAGGAGGATAGAGTCTAACTAGGAGGAAGAGAAAGGAGTCAACATTCCTCATTTCCTCAGGAAGAAATGTTCCATTTTGCCAAGGTTTTCTGAGAAAGTTTTGATGCCACATGGTGCAGAGAGGGTGAGTTTTCCCCAGCAGTTAAAGAAGGTGGATGTCCCCACCTGATGTTCAGGAAGAGTTTTGCCACCCCAGGGTGCAGAGAGGTTAGAGCACATTCCTCAAAGATTAGGGCAGTTAAGGTCAACACCCCATTGGTCTGAGACGGGTGTACCTGTCCCCAATGGATTAGGGAAGGCCAGGTGGTCAACCCATTGCTCTGAGAGGGTTGAGCCTGTATGCCAAAGGTTAGGGGGAATGTTGTCTTCACCTCAGTGTACTAAGGGGGCTAAAACTCTAACCCAAAGATTGGGTAAGGTGTGGCAATCACCCCAACACTCTTGGAGGGTGAGGTCTGGAGCTTGGTCAACACCCAGATGCTTGATGAGGGTGGAACCAAGAAAATGGCCATTGGGCAAGCCTGTGGAAAGGGTGGGTTCCCATGTGGCCCCAAGGAAAAAAAACCATCATCTTAAGAAAGACTCTCAGACTTTAAAATCGAGTGGAGGATGCCCTGCAGGTTTACTGAACTGTAGAGGATCCATAACTCATGTTTAACATCCCAATTTCTCCTTATGATATTTAAAATGTTTATCTTTTGTCTTTCCATTTGTGTATTGGAAGCAGTTAAATGGTTTTGTAAGTTTCAAAGGTCTATAGCAGATGGGACTTTGCCTGAAGACAAACTGTATTTCTTTAAACTGATTATGATATGATTTTGTACTTCGATTATTATTGATTTAAGTTTTTTTAAATATTGCAATGTATTTTTGGAATTCAGAGGGTGGAATGTGGCAGTTTGATGTAATTATGAATTCCAAAAATATAATTGAATCATGCTTGTAAACTGATCTGTTAATCTGGGCATGATTAGGTTAGGATTAGGGCGTTGAGCCCCACCCCTCGGAGGATAGAGAATTGAATATAAAAGGCAAGGCAAAGGACAGTTGAAGCAGTCTTCTGAGAAGCAGTTTTGATGTTGGAAAGAAGAGAAGAGAAGCAAGCTGTTCACCTGATCATCTACAGCTGACCTTGTGGAGGAAACAGGAGCTAAGCCCGGAGAGAAACGCAGCCCCGGGAAGAGAGGAACCCCAAAAGCCTGAACCCTGGCAAACGCCAGCAGCTGTCTTGCTCTAACACATGGCAATGGACTGTGGTGAGAGAAGAAACTTAATGCTTTATAGCCTGGTATCTGTGGACGTCTACCCCAAATAAATACCCTTTATAAAAACCAACCCATTTTTGGTATTTCACATTAGCACCCCTTTGGCTGACTAATACAGCATCCTTGGTTCAGTTTATTCTCAAATATTTTATTCTTTTAGTTGCTATTGTAAATGGAATTTTTTTTCCTGACTTCTTCCTCAGATTGTGCATTACTAGTGTATAGAAACACCACTGATTTTTGCGTATTGATCTTGTATCCTGACACTCTACTGAAATTGTTTGTTAGCTTTAGCAGCTTTGTTGTAGATTTTTCGAGTACTTTCATTTTTGAAGGATGTTTTCACTGGGTATAGAATTCTAGGTTGTAGTTATTTTCTTTAACCACTGCAAAAATAACAACCTATTGTCTTCTGACTTCCATTGTTTTTGTTGACATGTCATGTGTCATGTGTCCATTCCTTCCTCTGGCTACTTTTATGATGTTTCTCTTTGATTTTGGTGTTTAGCACTTTTATTATGATGTTCCTAATATACTTTTCTTTCTATTTCTCCTTCCTGGGATTTGTAGCACTTGAATCTGTGGCTTGAAATCTTTTGTGAATTTGGGGAAATTATTAGGCATTAGCTCTTCAAATATTGCTTCTAACTCACTCTCTCTCCTTTTCTTCCAGGACTCCAAAATGACTCTGAGAACTTTTATTTCCAACTTATTCTATATTCACTGGAAAAAACTGACACAAAGTGCCCTAGTCTCTCCATGGTAGTATTTTTCATATTATCATGCCATAAATTGCATAACACAAAGAAAATAATTCCTTACTTAAGGATGGATAACAAAGTTTCTGAATAGCTTTCAAAGGTATAAATACACTCTTTCTTTGATTTGTACCTTCTAGTGAAGTAAACGGATGCTTTTATTTTAAAAAGGAAGCAACAATCTCAAATACTGTTTTGATACTTAAACTGTATTTTACAAACATTAACTTCTATTCACCCACACTTATGGAAAAAAATCTGTATCCTTCATTTATTACTAACAGGCAGGGATATATGGTTGTGGATGCATATTTCTGTTCAGCTTTTGTTTGAGCAGCTTCCAAAATATCATCCTATAGGCTTTAGAATTTCTGCCAAGTTCAGCTCAGATTAAGTTTCTTTGTTAGAACTGCTTTTTAAAGCATCTGGATCAGAAATCATATACTTGTGCTGCATAGCAAAGAAACATTTGGAAATCATCAGAGAAATCATAATAGAGGATGATAGTATATTGCATGGTTTTTTTTTTTCCCCTCAGAGAAGGTAAAGGTGAAAACAAAAAGGTCTTTTTATTCAGAATTTAGAAAATGGTAGGTTGATGTTGTTAAAAATTTTCAGCACCTGATAGCTTACTTTGAAAACAATATTATTCTGCACATTATTGTTCCTAAAGCTTTCATGGAATATTTCTGAGTAAAAGTAGAGATTTCTGCCTTTTACCTAATTTCATTGCTACACACACATACACAGGTTAAGAGGATGTGCAAGATAAAAAATTTTTAGCCTAATATCATAATTTTATTTTCATTTCTTCCCAAAATCTGAAGCAGAGACCTAAATTATTCTTCATATAATTTCAATAAACAACATCCATTTGAGGAAAGAGATTGTCCTAAGTTTGGTTTAAATTTAATTAGATAATAATAGTCCATCTGCTCTCCTAAAGAGAAAGACCCATCTTTTTTATTACAACAAAACAAAACAAAACCCTCCAATATTGTATCATTTTCATAAATGGGCCAGAATTTCTAAATGAGTCTCAGAACTTTTGAACCTCTGAAGTAAACCTGAATCTCTAATGGTTTCCAAAATGATGGATGGGTTTTGGAGAAATCATTTAATTATCCCATATAGAGCTTAAGAAGGTACATTTACGTTGCGGTCTGGACATCCAAATGATTTAGTGGATAAGCTCCAGACTGTGGAATCAGAAGAAAAGAATTCTTTTTCTGGTCAGAGTGTGACCTTTGTCATTGCTTCCTTCTGTGCCATTCTTAAATTGAGAAATAACTTTCTCCTCTGTGTTTACTTCAAAAGGATAGCATGAGCCTGTGAAACCATCATGGTAACTCACAACCTAAATGTACCTTCTCATGACTATATATGATATAATCAAATGATCTCTTCAAATCCTATAACTCATATCATACAGTAACTATTTTGGTGCTAATTAAGATATTTTTGTTGTTTTTGTGTGTGAAGCACACCCTTCAGATTAATAGGTTGCTTTTTGGTGGGGGTTTTTTGGTTTGGTTGTTTTTTCAAACTTCCTCCTACATGTTTATTTTTCTTCATCTTATTAGCCAATGAAGATGTTAGAAAAAAGGTAGCTCCTTCAGGGAGTAGGAAAATGCACTCTGCTTCTTTATAGATTACCTTATCACCACCTTAAGAAATAGCTAAAATAGGATGTCTGAAATACATGCAGCAATGAAGTTTTCATTGACTGATATAAACGTGTATGGCTTTGTTCAGCTGACTGCTGCTGCTAGGAGTTACTGGCGTATGTAATACATTATCTTATTACACTCATTTTGTGGAAGCTGATCCTGATGGGACAGTGGAAGGAGAACTTACTCCAGCTTTCTGGAAAAGCAATTAATCCTACTGCTTATGTAGCAACCATGTCTTGGATCACATTGGTGTGCTGGCACCCTTTCTCCTTTTATTAAAACAAAAATGCAGCTGCCGACCAGAAGTGTAGCCCTACGAGTGGGGCTTTCATCACGTTGGGAAGAGATTCATATCCAGGGCTGACGTCATTTCAGCTATGGCCCTTTCATTATTAAAGTTTGGAATTTCAAGTTTGTTTATTAAAGATTTAAAGCTATAGGTTAAATCACCAAATTGAAATCCACTTATTTTCCTATCCTATGATAAGCGGATAAGGTGTGCTGGAAAATGTACTTTTCAGATTTTACCACCAGATGAATTATTTTAATTGTGAAATGCATTTTATCATAAAGAAACTGACACATTTTTTCCCCTGAATCTAGCATTTCTTCTTTATAACTCGCTCTCCACATTCCTCAGTTTCTAGTAAGTACATTTAGCAATTGTTTTAGAGCTGTTGACTATTAAATGTTAGTGAAAATTGTGGCCAGGACTTTAACTTGGCCTTCTGTGGCAACTTTATTGAGTACTTCATCTGTTTCTAATCAGTCTCTAAATTGATCATTCTTTGAGACACGTGGCATTCACCAATGTTTACAAAGATTTTTAACTCTCTGTAGAGTCTTGTGCTAAAGAGCCCTTTTAATCTGTAATCCAATCTTTTTCATGGCAGTGCATCTTTTATTGTATAAACAAATATTAGCAGAATGCTTTTTATCTAGAATTTAATGTAAATTCTCTTTTAAAAGGCATAATTGGCATTGTATAGTTAACAAAGATATTTTTACAAAGACATTAATGAAACAGAAATCTTCAAATACAATATATTTTATACTTTTAAATTTCTAATGTTTCAGGTTTTTGACATTTTAGCTCTCACTTTTTCATTAAATCCTAGTCTATTGGGCCTCACTTTTGATCTCCATAAAAAATCATTGCAATAAAGACCACTGAATGTGTATACAATGGCTGTTATTCTCATGCCCTGTGCATTCTGCACAGATATAGGTAATCAGATTTTGTTGTTGCTGCTGTTATTTGTTCATTTTGTGAGTTAAGATTATAGTAAAGTTTAGAAAAAGCAACCGGAGCGATGGCTGCAACACAGCACTGACATCTCTTCTTTAAAGACTATTTACATTGTTTAGTTGCATGTTGCAGGAAGTAGGGTGGGAATAGATTCAAAAGTTTACTGTTCTTAAGATAAACATGTTGCCTAGTATAATGGTTGCAATTACAAATACTTGTCGTCATTGGGATGAAAAACAAAGAGATCTTTAGAAGCATAGTTCTGATGAAATTCTAAACGCAGTGGTAATCAGTAAATTAATGCAGCAGACATGATGAGCCTCTTGTAGAAGTTGCCGTTTTTGCTTTCTACATCTACATTTAAAGTGAGTTTAAAGATCCATAAACTGGTTATTTGATACCGGATCATAAAAATAATGTTCTGACTCCAGTTTTATTTTAAAAAACAGACAAGTTAAACCTCGCAAAGTACATACCAAACGTCATGAAGGGTACTTGAAATATGCAGTTTCTATCCACTGAAAACTGTTAGAATTTATCATTAACCAACTCGTATTTATGATATCTATGTCACTGCAATTTGCTAACATAAATACCAATTTATTTCTTCAGCCACACACTGTATTGGTGCCAGAAACACAAATCTGAATAATGACTTTCCATAGGCCTATGATCAAAATGCTTATCCATACACTGCAGAATGAAATTTTCTCTAAAACACTTTGGTGTTTAGATGGAAGCACAATATAATGATTGTGGTGTATATATCCTATTACCAGATTTTACTGGTTCTTTTGTTAACATTACTTCCTATTGACACTACAGACCTCCTTATGAATAAGAATGGTTGACACCATCCAAATCTTACAGGTACAGAAACTGAGCAAAATGCTTCTTTTATTATTGTAAAAGTGGGAGTTGAACCTAGGTTTCCTACCAAGTTCTATAGAATCGATTACTATGCTAGACGTACTGTCATTCTACCAAAATAATTAAAGGTCTTAAAAAGATATGAAGGGGGGGAGCGTCAGGCCCCGTGAGCGGGTGTGCCACAGGCAGCAAGAAATGATGTAACAGGAGAGTGACACAAGGGAGAGTGAAGACAAGACGCACCAAAAAAAAAAACAGGAACTAAGGTGGCACAGGTGGCAGAATGCCTCTCTCGCACATCGGAGGTTCCCAGGATCAAACACCGGGGAAGACAGGAGAAGAAGAATGAGAATAGAGGGCAGGAAACAGACACAGAGAATTGCCCAGCGAATGGACACAAAAACAGCAGAAACAGGGAGTGGGTTGGGGTAAAAATGGATAAAAAGTAAATAAATAAATAAATCTTTGAAAAAAAAAGATATGAAGGGGAGCACATGTGGCTCAAGCAGTTGATCTCCCATCTCCCACATGGGAGGTCCCAGGTTCGGTTCCTGGTGCCTCCTAAAGAAAACAAAAACAAACAATAGGCAAAACAATGAAAAAACCAACAGGGAAGCCCATGTGGCTCAGTGACTGAACGTTGGCTTCCCACATATGAGGTCCTGGGTTCAATCCCTAGCCCCCAGTATTTAAAAAAAAAAAAAAAAAAAAGATATGAAGACTTATAACCAAAGAATGGGTAAGCATGGAAGTTGAGATAAGATTGCCAACACTAGAAGAAATCAAAAATGTTTTTTAGAAAATCCTCTTTCACCAGTAACTATCACTTTCTTCCAGTGGAATTGGCAAGAAATTAATAAAATGAAATATTTTAAGTAATGAATGTGACAATTGAGTAAAATTATTGCTGTATTTTAGAAGACTGTAGACCAACCAGTAATTTTAGGGGAAAAAAATCAATTGAGCATAACAAAAAAATTTTTATTTCGTTTTCTACATTTCTTTTAAAGCAATGAGATAGAATTGAGGTATTTTCATTATTTCTGTATCCCAGACAGGCATATATAAAACTCTAAATCAACTATATAAAATTATAATATATATATATTTTTTTAATAATATATTTTACTATATATAATGTTTGTAAGTATGTCATATAGTTGGTGTGTATTTGTATACATATATATGTATTTGTGGGTGTGTGTATGTATGAATGTATATGTCCTTGGAGGGGGAGGAGAAAAGAAGAAAGGAAAAAGAAAAGATAGGGAAATAAATAAATAGATAAAGAAAAAAATGAGACTCAGAATAAGTCATAAGTGAAAAGGCAAATATTTATTGAGTGCCTCCTATGTTCTCGGCACTGTGCTTAAAAACAGAATGAAGGGACATTTAAGTCATGGCCCTGCTTTCAAAGAATGTAAAAGTAAATGGAAGTGACCAAATTAACATATGAAATCAGGTCTTCTTTGTTTCCATTAGGAAACTATAACATCTTTGCTAAGAAGTATGGTGTCACAACTCCTTTTACAGAGGAAAAGGTCTATTTTAATGCCCTAACATCACTATTTTATGTTTGTCTAGAATGTAGCTCCTAAGGATTTAAAGTCATGAGTTGTGCAAGCCTTCCTGTTCCTACTCTAAGAGCCAGATCAAGTTAACCTGATGTTTTAATTCAAACCATGACGGTAGGCTGGAAATTCTCCTTCCTCTTTTGCCCCAGCCTTTTGTCCATTAAAGTAAAAGGGCCTACCAAAACACTTAAATTACCATAGGGGTAAATTGGCAAGAAATACTTTTTCTCACGTTATTCTGATACTATTAAAATTATTTCAAATAACATCAAAGTTTGATATGATATCCCTTTGTGAATGGTGGTGTTACTGGAATTGCATAGATCAAGATTATTTTACAATAGGGAAGTCATTTGTGGTTGGTCTGGGGCATAAAATGTGGCTTTAGATGCCAAAGTGTAATGAAATTAAATTTATGTCACTCTATATTTTGCTTTCTTTTCTATGGACTAATCATGAATCTACTATGTCACTTGAGTTTGCTTAACAGCTGGTGTTGATGAAATGATACTGGCCCTAATATATAGTAAGGACGGTTATAATGAACCCAGTACAATATGCTGAAAATTTTTATGAGTCAACTCATAATGTACATGTGAACTTGTCAAAAAAAATCAATACCTTAGTGGAGGATAAAGTTGTGGGACTCTGGGATAGTCTATCATTTGTTTTCAAGTCTTGAAAAATAGCTATTTTTAAATGATATGTGGATTACAGTTGCATATTTTTAGCTATCTATTTTGCCTCATTAGCTTAGTAAACAAATTGAAAAATCCTTACTAGGAATCTTTTTCCAATCTGATAGTTTCTAGATGTTAAGAAAAATTGGGTATGATGATATTAATTTGCTGTTAACTAATGTCGTACACCATTGCTAAATGACAGTCCATCTGTCAAATTAATGTCATGACATCCTACTTGTTATTTTAATATGTTATGGAGGATGAAATGTGTTTTTTAGATATGTTTTACATTTGCGCTAAGGAATGGAAAGCACAATATATTATGTGCCTGTGCCCTGAGGAAAGTTTTTAACAAAAATAATTGAAGGCAATAAATCTTATCCCCCTTTCCTCTGTGTTACCCTCTTCCCAGTATACCTTCTGTATTATTGTATCCCCTATATGCAGCAAGTCTTTTAGAGAGAGACAAGGACTCAGTACTGTTTTGTGTATTACAGAATAAAACCCACAATGCCTGCCAAAAGTTTGCTTTGCTCGGAACACTGATTTAATAAACACTTTCTATGATCGCTTTTATGATGATGTGATCCCCTTTTCTAAGTTTGAAATGTGCCCTTGAATGATGATGCTCATAAGACAAGTTTTTCAAATAATTAGGAACATCTCTAAGTTAATAAATCTCTCTGAAGTTTTAATTTGACTGTATATCTGGTAGGTGCTATTGCCTCAGAGTAAGGTGGGGGGAGGGGTTGCATGATTTATAACGTGTCTGGGTTTTTTTTAAATTGTTATAGGCAGCAGTGATAAAATTTAGTGCAGAGAAGTGATGCAATTCATATTTGATATATAATTGATTATTTTCTTTAATTATGCCTTGATCTTGCTAACATTCCCAAATATGAAGTTTTAAAATTTGAAGATGATTCATTTTGAGACACATGCTAAAAACTGGTATATCTCATAGCTTTATTTTTATATGTAAATATACAGCACACATGACTATTTTTTTTTTTTTTTATCAGGAGGTTCTGGGGAACAAACCTGGGTCCCTCCATATGGGAGATGGACACCCAACCATTTGAGCCACATCCGTCCCCCACATGACTATTATACAAAAGACAGTGTGTTTTCAAAAATGATTGTAAGGTTTTATAATCTTTGTGTAAAATCATCCAGAATATTTTTCGTAAGTGTTCAAATGTGACAATATATTGTGAAAAGTGAACTCTAAACTATTTAAATGGAATACTTTTCAACAAGAAACAATGATGTGAATGAAAACTAACCCAATATATATGAATGTAGCCCAGGCTTGCAATATTGGCTTATCCATTAATTTTCTTAGCCCAGGTGTGTGTTTAGTGGGAAGTCATCTCACGAAGTGATGATAGATGCATTTTACTTGGAGCTGGTTAGACAAGCCCAACATCTTGTACTTTTCATGCTTAAAACTGTTTGGTTAGGAACCAGTGCCTAGACATGCTTAAAAATCACAATTCAAGAAAATTGTTTATGATCTTTCAATACAAGAAACACTTTTTAAAAGCTTTCAATGAACAAATTAGAATATTTTAAAACCTAGGTTAGAATGAATTTTCTTCATACTTTTATTTACCACAAAAGTCTTATGGAATAATTTCAGATTTTTTTTTTTAATGGAAACATTTTATTGATTTCTCACAATTAAAAAGTAATATATTTTTGTTGTAAAATTCAAGCAATATAATTTCTATAATTTCTAAAGTGGAAATGCTACAAAATCACACCTCGCAGAGAAAACGATTGTGAACACTTTGCTGTGTATTCTTCCAGGATTTATTTTACAAAATACTTTTAAAATTTAATTATACTTATGCATAGTACTTTGCAATCTGCTTTTTTTTTTCACTTAATATATCATGGGTAACTTTCCATATCAATACATATATATATTTGGATGAGAACTTTTAAAGATGACATGGTATTCTGCTGTATAGGTAAACTCTGATTTATTTTACCAATCCCTCTATTGATGGACATTTAGAATTTTTCTAGTTTGGGGCTATTATGAACAATGTTGCATTTGTATGATGATTTCCTTGGAATAAATTTCTAAAACTTCAAATTATTGGATTTAAGTGTTAGATATTTTAAAAATGTATATATCTTGCCAAATTGCTCTGAGTTATACCAATGTGCAAATTTATAGTGCCACCAACAGTGTATGAGTAGTCCACATCCTCACCACCTTATAATCCATCTTTTTAATATTTGTCATTTCACTGAAATATTTTTAAAATTATATTTCATTGTTTTAAGTGACAAATCTTCTATTACTGGTGAAATAGTACTTATACATTTATTGATAATCTTAGATTTTGTTTATAAATTACCAAGTCACACATTTTCCCCATTTTTCTAAGTATTCACCTTTTTCTTATTGATTTGTAAGAGCCTTTTATGTAGCAAGGATATTAACCCATTGTATCTTTTAATTTAGTTTAAAGTTATTATATTAATTATATTATATTATATTATATTATATTATATTATATTATATTATAT
>JAKSZT010054055.1:14288281-14376347 GCA_026826555.1 Tolypeutes matacus
ATTATATTATATTATATTATATTATATTATATTATATTATATTATATTATATTATATTATATTATATTATAATTATATTGTATTTCCATTTGTGGCAAATTATGTGGTCAATTTATCAGTCTTTCTATTGATAGTTTCTAGCTTTGGGGCATGCTAAAAAAGGTCCTTGTCATCCCAAGAGTATGAAAATTACATCCTTTATTTTCTTCCAGTACTTTGATAGCTTTGTTCTCCTTTTATCTCTTTACCCATTTTTAAGTGCCACACAATTAATGTACAATAAATTGCACACATTTAAAGTGCACAATTTAACAAGTTTTGACATATTTATAAGCCATGAGACCATCAACACAACCAAGATAATGAACAGCTCCATCATCTCTAAAGTTGTCTCACGCCTCTTTGCAGTCCCTGCCACTCCTCCCTCCCCCACCTCTCACCCTCATTTCCAAAAAACCACTCATCAGCTTTCCATCACTGTTAATTCGTTTATTTCCTAAAATTTAATATGGATGAAATCATACCACTTACATTCTTTTTTTGTCTGTCTTCTTTCACTCAGCATAATTATTTTGAAATTCATACATATTGTTGCATGATTTTTAACAATAGTTCATTCCCTTTTATTGTTGAGTTGTATTCCATGGTATAGTTATGCAAAACTTTATTTATTCCCATGTTGATGGGCATTTGGGTTATTTCCAGTGTGGGGCTATTACAAATAAAGCTGCTATGAACATTTATCTACAATTCTTTGTATAGAAAAATGATTTCATTTCTCTTGGGTAGATATCTGGGAGTGGATTGACTGGGTCATGACAGATGTACGTTTAAGTTTTTTAGAAACTGCCAATCTGTTTTCCAAAGTGGTTGTTCCATTTCACATTCTTACCAGCAGTATATGAAAGTTCTAGTTCTTCCACTTTTCTGTCAACATTTGGTATGGTCAATCTTTTTAATTGTAGCCATTCTAGTGGTGTGCAGTGGAATTTTATTTTTATATTAATTTGCATTTCCCTAATGACTAATGATGTTGAGCATGCCATCATATACCTTATTTGGTGAAATGTCTGTTCAAATCTTGTGCATATTTTTAATTGGGTTATTTATTTTCTTGCCACTGAGATTTTAAAAATTGTATTACCGTATATACAACCCAAAATTTCCCATTTTAACCACTTTCATGTGTATAATACAATGATAGTAATTACATTCCCAATATCGTGCTACCAACACCACAATCCACCACCAAAACTTTTTCATCATTGCAAACAGAAATTCTGTACCCATTAAACAACTCCCCATTCTCCCCACCCCCACCCTCAGCCCTGTTAACCTAATTTCTGTCTCTATAAATTTGCCTATTCTTTGTATTTTATATAAGTGAAATCATACAATATTTGTCCTTTTGTGTCTGGCTTATTTCACTCAACATGTTGCCTTCAAAGTTCATCCATGCTGTAGCATGTATCAGTGCTTCATTTCTTTTTATGGCCCAGCAGTATTCCATTGTATGGATATAAAACATTTTATCTATACATTCATCTGTTCAGGGACACTTGGGTTGCTTCCATGTTTTGACTACTGTAAATAATATTGCTATGAACATTGGTATACAAATATCTGTTTGAGTCCCTGTTTTCAATTCTTTTGGATATTTACCTAGGATAGAATGGCTGGGTTATACGGAAATGCTATGTTTAACTTTCTGGTGAACTGCCAAACAGTTTTCCACAGTGGCTGCACCATTTTATATTCCCACCAGCAATGTGCGAGGGGTTCTATTTCTCCCCATCCTCGCCAACAGTTGCTGTCTTCTATTTTTTAAAAAAATAATTGCCATCCTAGTGGTTGCGAAGTTTTGATTTGCATTTGCCTAATGGCTAATGATGCTGAGCATCTTTTCATGTGCTTATGCTATTGAATTTTGAGAATTTTTAAAACAAATTTTCAATTCAAGATCTTTTATCAAATATATGCTTTACAAATATCTTCTTCCAGTTTGTGGCTTGTCTTTATGTTCTTTTAAAATGTCTTTCAAAGAAGAGAAGGTTTTAATTTTTATGAAGTCATATTTGTGTATTTTTCTTTTATGGATCATGCCTTTGGTATTGTTTTTTTTTTGTTTTGTTTTGTTTTGTTTTACAACAAATCCATTTTATTGATACAAATTAATAAAACATACAATTCATTCAAAGCATACAGTTAATGGTAATTGGTATAATCACAGAGTAGTGCATTCATCACTTCAATCATTATTAGAGCATTTTCATTATTTCAATAATAATAACAATAAACAAAAAACAGACAAGAAAATTCTTCACCTTTCAAACTCTCTCTGTTTCCCCTGCTAGACATAGCTGCTATTTCTGGCTATTCTTGCACAATTATTGATTTATTTATTAAGCTTTTTTATTGAGATATATTCACACACCATATGATCTATTCAAAGTGTACAACAATGGCTTTTAGTATAATCACAATGTTGTGCATTCATCACCACAATGCTTTTGATATTATATATCAGAAATCTTTGCCTAAGCTCAGGTTGCAAAGATTTTTCTCCTGTTTTTTTTCTAGAAGTTTTATAGTTTTAGGTCGGGGTAGTTTTGTATATGGTAGAAGATACTGGACCAAGTTCACTTTTTGTATCAAATTGTTTCGGCAACATTTGTTGAAATGAGTATCTTCTTTCCACTGGATAGACTCTGCTTTTTTGTCAAAAAATAAATTGTCCATACGTGTACAGATCTATTTCAGAACTCTCTATTCTGTTACATTTATCTCTTTGTCTAGTTTTATAATAATATCACACTGTCTTGATTACTGTTGCTTTATAAGTCTCAAAATCAGGCAGCATTAATCCTCCAATTTTGCTCTTCTTTTTCAAAGAAAAAGAAAACTCAACTTTGTTGTGATGCATTATCTTTTTACTATAGTGATGGAACTGATTTGCTAAAATTTTGTTTAGAATTCTTATGTCCATGTTCATGGGAAATATTGATCTTCTAGTGATATCTCTGATGGTTTTAATATCAGGGTAATACTAACCTAATAGAATAAGTTGGGAAATATTTTCTGTCTTCATTTTTCTGGAAATGCAGGTATAGAATTGATATTATTTCTCCCTTAAATGCTTAGTAGAATTCACAGTGAAGCTATCTAGGTCTGAAGTTTTCTTTGTGGGATTGTTTTTTACTAAAATTTCAATTTCTTTAATAGATATAGGGCTATTTAGGTTATTTATTTCTTCTTGAGTGAGCTTTGGTAGGTTGAGTCTCTCAAGGGATTTTTCCATTTAATTTGTCATATTTATGGGCATAAAATTGTTCATAATATTCCTTAACACCCTAAAATTCCATGGGTTAAGATTACTGTAGAATCTTTTATTCCTGATACTGGTAATTTGTGTTTTCTCTCTTTTTTTCCTGATTAGTCTGGCTAGAGGTTTATAAAAAAATATTTAAAAAAAATTTTTTTACTCTCCTAAAGTACCAGCATCTAGTTTTATTGATTTTTTTCTATTGCTTCTCTCTTTTTCTCTATTTTATTGATTTCTAGTCTATCCTTTATTTTCCTGTCTTATTCTTATGTTGGGTTTAATTTGCCTTCTTTTTTGGTTTATTAAGGTATTAGGTGGAGTCAATTATTTGAGACCTTTTTTCTTTTCTAATATAGCTATTAGTACTAAATTTCTTTGTAAGTAGCTGTATCTCATAAATGTTCATGTGCCGTGTGTTTATATTTTCCTTAAGTTCAAAATACTTTCTAATTTCCCTTTTGATTTCTTCTTTGACCCATGGGCTATTTGAAAATATGTTATTTAATTTCCAAATAGTTAGGGATTTTAAATATATCTTTCCATTATTGATTTCTAGTTAAATTGCATTGTGGTCAGAAAACATATTTTGTACAACTTAAGTAATTTTAAATTTACTGAATCTTGTTTTATGGCCTAAAGTATAATCTATCTTAGTAAATGTTCCATGAACACTTGAAAAGAATGTGTATCCTGCTGCTGTTGGTTGGGGTGTTCCAAGTTGGTTGAGAAAAGATAATGTTGTTCAAGTCTTGTGTATCTTTCCTAGTTTTCTGTCTAATTGTTCTATCCATTATTGAGAGAGGAGTGTTGAAATCTACTACCATAATTGTTGGTTTGTCCACTTCTCCTTTCAGTTTTATCAGTCTTTGCTTCAAGAAATTTGAAGCTGTTATTAAACGTATAAGCATTTAATATTGCTATATCTTCTTGAAGAATTAAATTATTTGGGTCTTGATAAGAAGTCTGATATGCAAGAAAAGTCATGAGCTCACTGCAATTAGTTTTATTCAGCAGATTTGTTTGTCCCTCTACCTTGTTCTGAAAGGATTTGAGGCAGATACATGTTTTTTAGCACTTACTATGCTATAAATAATAGAGCAGTATTTTTCAAAAAATAATTTTTTACCAGCAAGAAATGTATTGTACATAAGGACCCAATACACACATTCATTTCATGCCGATTTTGTATATTTTTATGTTGGTGTGCATCCAAAAAAAAAGTTTCACAAAAAAAAAATTTATCCTTACTACATGTGATGCATTCTGAT
Source organism: Tolypeutes matacus (assembly GCA_026826555.1). Taxonomy (NCBI): domain Eukaryota; kingdom Metazoa; phylum Chordata; class Mammalia; order Cingulata; family Chlamyphoridae; genus Tolypeutes; species Tolypeutes matacus. The sequence goes on from JAKSZT010054055.1 coordinate 14,292,872, forward strand.
ACTTTCTCTTCTACTTCATTTTTTAAAAACAAATACTAGTCATGACCCACTAAATAGATTTAATGACCAAGTAATGGATTGTAACTTGTAGGTTGAAAATGACTAGACTGCGATAATAGAAATATGAATAACACATAGTTCATGTTAAGGAGTTTTCACTATAATGGCAGAGGCAGACATATAAACAGGTAAAGTCCAACACAACATGGTAAACTGTGACAGAACATGGGGCACTGTGGGATAACAGAGTTGATGAGGCAAAGGAAAGGACATCCATGGGTGTCCTAGACCAAGGGAACAGCCACAGAAAAGAAAAGAAAAAGTTAGAAATAGAGAGTAACTGGGAAATGAAGCTAGGGGCAGATAGGAAACAAGTCATTAAGGGCTTTGTATGAGAAATTTGGTCTTCACCCTGCAGGTGATAAGAAGCTATTAAAGGACTGTACGTAAAAAAAGTGAAACAATCAGATTTGTGTTTTAGAGAGATCTCTCTGGCTGCAGTGTGGAAGACAGTTTAGAGAGAGCCAAGACTGAGGACAAGAGCACTAGCTAGGAAGCTTTGGCAAAGTCCCAGGTACCAGGTAAGAAATGATGAACTAAATGAGTAGCAGTGATAATAGAGGAATATTTTAGAGATTAAATCAAGAACTTAGTGATCTAGTTATCGATTTAATGTAGAAATAAGGGTGATGGTAGGAGAGGAGATCGTGATTACTCCCATCCATCTATTCATTTAATCATTCCAACAAAGATAATTCTTAAAGATCTGCTATAAGTCAGGCACTCCACTGGTGCTGGGGATTCAGTGGTGAGCAAAACAAATGTGGCTATTACCTTCGTGAAGCATACAGGCAGTGGAAGAACAAATGTTAAGCAAATAATCACATAAATAGATATGTGACAATTGTGTTAACTACTATGAAGAAAAGGAACAGAGTGCTCTGAAAGAGGAAGAGCAAGACCTACTTTAGATTAGATGAGGAAAGGCCTCTCAGCTACAATTCAGGTGGACCAGAATAGGAGTTAGCCAAGCAGATAGTTGATGGGGAGAAATGGTCTAGGTGGAGGGAGCACAATGCCCAAAGTCCTGTGATGATAAAGAGCTTAGTGTGCTCAAGAAATCAGAAGGAAGCCAGAGTTGCTGGAGCTCCATGAGCAGCTAGAGAGAAAGCTGTAAGTAAGGCAAAGTTGGAGATGTCATCTGAACCCAGATCATGACAGGCCTTACAGGCCTGTTTCTTTCTTTTGAAATTTTATTCTAAGAACAATGGGAAGCAATTGAAGAGTTGCAGACTGAGGAATATTGTGAACAGATTTGATTTCTAAAAGATCACTCTAGTTGCAATATGGAGATTAGAGGATGGCAACACTGGAAGCAGGAAAGCTCTTGCAGTGGTCTGGGTAAGAATATATGGTAGCTTGGACTAGAGGAGGTAGCAGAGCAGCTGTATAAAAGTGAATAGATTCAAGTTCTATTTTGGAAGTAGAATGAACAGGATTGACTGATGCATAAGAGTGTGGGAAAAAAGATATTGAATCAAGTAGGTTTCTTTGGTTGCAAGTTATAAAAACCAACTCTGGGAGATTTAAGAAAAAAGGGGAATGTTAAAAATAAGGATTTTGGCTAACACAAAATTGACAAAAAAGATTAGAGAACTAGGCTTAGAAATTATAGAAGCTAAGTCAGCAGGAACAAATTGAGAGTCACATCAGGCTGTCACCACGAGAATGAAAGAATTCCAACTGATTTTCCCATCTCTGTCTCACTGCACATGTGACTCAGAGTCCAAGAAAGGGCCCTCCAAATAGCTGAACTTAAGCCATATGATTGGCTTAAGACAAGGAGAGTAGAAGAATTTGTGGAAGGAGCCTTAATTGCATCTGGGACGGCAAGTTACCTTGACTTATAGTCCTCAAGACTGCACAAAATTTAGTGACGGAACCACCCCTCCCCCAAATTAGGGTGATATGAGGAAGGGAATTAAACTTGTAACAGCCAAAGAAATATCAGATGCCCACCACAGAGAGGAAGGTGGCAAGGCTGACTCCCTTCCTCAGACAATAGAGCTAGATTGAGGCCAAGGAGCTCTTAGACCTTAAAAACCCAAAGTTTGGTTAACCCTCTTTAGTGGTTAAGAGGGCCCTAAAGATGGAAAAATAAAAGCCCTCTTTACCCAAATACCTGAGCTCTTTGCAGACTCTCTAGCTTAGGGGAAAAAATTAAATTGTCAGGAGGCACCCTTCTACAACTGGGAAAAAAGCAATTTGGGAAGAAATAAACTGCAGTTCTCAGGCATACTAATGGGTTGGGGGAGAAGTATATCTAAACATCTGCACTGACAGTCCTCCGTAACCTTCTTAAAGGCTGAAAAACAAATTCTTTAGTTCTTCTATTATCAAAACTATTAACTTCAGATTCCCACTGACCTCTAAGTCTAAGTCTAGACAGTATTTCCCTGTTCTCTTCTCTGACCCACCAAACTCGATAATAAACTTCTTTCCCTTCTACATAATGTCCTCCCTCTCTTCCTTCTTTTCTTCCTTACTTCCTTCCCTGATGCAAGTAAGCAAGGCTATGGAATTTGAAATCTGAACTATCTAATATTTGTTACAGGTTCTCAATTAACAGGGATAACTTTTAGACTTAGGGACCTACCAATTACACCCAAAAAACATCTAGAGGATTTATGCATCTAATATTCCACTTAGTGAATATATCAGTCAGCCAAAGGGGTGCAGATGCAAAATATTAGAAATCTGTTGGCTTTTATAAAATGGTATTTATTTGGGGGAGAAAGCCTACAGTTGCCAGGCCACAAAGCGTAAGTTACTCCCCTCACCAAAGTCTGTTGCCACGTGTTGGAGCAAGATGGCTGCCAATGTCTGCCAGTGGCTGGATTCAATGCCAGTGAAACCTCTGAATCCAATACAATCTAATATGCCCAGAGGAACAGACCAATTTACAAACATAATCCAATATCTATTTTTGGAATTCATAGACAATACCAAACTGCTACAGTGAGCATAAGGGAAAATAGTATTGGTACTTGATACAAAAGCCCAGCTCTTAGGAGTTCTAGAGGACAAATTCAATGTGGAAAATCCTGGAGTCTCTAGGGAATTAAAATTGGTCTCAAAGTAACTAACTGTATCTTTGATCCTCTTTGTTGTTCTTTTGCAGTTACCTTTTTCTGGTCCCTGCCATCTGACCATGCCATTTGCTTACTCTTACTTCAGCCCCTCCTCTTCTACATCACAAAGAAATTAACCTGGTATGTATCTTTGGCATGTCTAAGAAAGAAACCTACACCGGTTGAAAGTCATCACTAAAATTAAATTAATTTTAATCATGACTTTTGAAAGTCATCACTAAAATTAAATCAATTTTAATTTATTTAGCACCTACTACATGAAAAGTAATATGCTAGGCACCGGGGAGGAGGACAATAGAGACATCATGGTTGCTGCCCTTGACTAGCTTACTGTCTGGTGAGGGAGAGGAAAACAGAAACAATTAAGTTCAGTATAAGCTTAAGTAGGAAAACAAGCCCAAGAAGCACATGGTTGTACAGAAAGAAGAGTGGCCAAAGACAGAGAAGACTTCACAAAGGAGTTGGAGTAAAATATATTAAAAATAAAAAATCTTTTATTTATTATGTGCCAGGTACTGTTCCAAGCACTTTACACACATTAACTCATTTTTTAAGATAAAAGATTTTAATATATAACTATAAAGGGAAGAGCATAAGTCAAAGCACAAAAGCAAAACTCATATGTCCTTTCTTATCTGCAAAAAGGAAAGGGCTGGGTAACATCCTCTCATTCTCAAATTGACCAAGTCAGGATTTAGATTTACCTGACTGGAGAAGTAGGTATTGTTGCAGAATACAGGTACCCAGAAACAAGATCTTTTACTACATTTATTCCCTGTGCTAGAAAAAGCTAGATTATGGAGCTATTTTACCTACCTAAAATTGCCAACATATACAGACTTTTATTTTTATAAATCTCAACAAGCAGTAAAGGCTTTTTCCCCATTTGAAGAAGATGGTATGGTGCTATAAACAATTTAAAACAAGGAGAAGTACAAGAAAAATGAAGGGCTACCTTTGCAGGCTATGAACACAGGAAGAAGACCCAAGTCCTTGGGTGGTAGCGACAAAAGCAAGAGTTTAGTATTTCGTCAAGGAATGCAAGAGTATAATGATTTATACATGTAGAGCAGACAAGATACTTCGACAATTTGCCTAATACTAGGTACAGAATTTGTATTGAACAATGGATAAGATCTAATTCAGCTAATATGTTTGATCAGATACAGTTAGAATAAACTTTCAGGTAGCTAAATAAGCAGGAGGTAGAATGAATAGCTCTGTTAATTTGGATTAATTTCAAACTACTGTATTCTGCCTATAACCAAGCAAGCTGTCCTTATAATCCCAGGACCAGGTCTTCCATTGCAGTGCTGTGAATCCTGGAGGCATATAAATTAAAGCTGGCTGCTTATGGAGATCTCTTTGGGACCACTTATGTGAAATGAATAACAGGGTTAACTTTTTTAAAGTTAAATCCAAAGTGGTTTCCCAGAAGTTAGGCATAAACCTTCATTAGGTACATTTTCCATTTTGAATTCTTGTGGATGGGCGCCAATAGGGTGGTGAAGCCAGCACCTCATACTGTAATATGTTCAACACTTAAATGCTTAGTATTTGAATCTTTTCTATTTGGGGCTGAGTATAAAGCAGCATCTTTCAAGTCAAGTAAGAATAACAAAAGAGAGAAAGTTTTTGTAGGTAAAAACACCAGTTCTCATAAGATAGTAGAATCACATGCTGTTTATGACACTTTTTCCCAATATTTGATTGCATGAGAAGGAAAGATCATTTATCTTTGGTGGTTTGGAGGTGAATAGACATATATTTGTATGTTTTAAAATCTCCAGACCTAAGGAGTTTTGCAAAGACTATATTAATATATATTTACAACACCTAAAAAAGCCAGTTCATTTAAACAGTAATATATATTGGAAGGGGCAGAAGCCTGATGTGGCATCTTTCCATGTTGCTTTGCTGCTGCTCTCTATGGGAAAGTGATGCATTATTAATGTCCTTGAAAGGGTGATGAATTGAGAAAATCATCTTCGGGTAAAATTCTGAGTTCACTGTAATCATTCTGGGGATAGAAGACAACAGAGGAGGAAGCTTTGCATCAGCAGTCACTTCACAGGCCCAGCAAGTTACCAGGACAACAACTTTGCCCTTTTTTTTTTTTTTTTTTTTTTTTTTGACAGTGCTCAAGGAGACAACAAGCACAGGATAAAGAAAATGGTGGGATTTCCTTGGATGCCAGCTGCCCCAGTCCAGCCCTTATTTATATTTCTCTTCACAGGTAACATTAGAAGGAACATTTAATACCTTTGGAAAACAAAATCCTCAAGAACCTTCATAAATTCAGACTTTATAAACTGAAGTGGAGATTTCAGAGCAATCATAGGAATTTTAATAAAGGAAAATAAAATCCCAAATCAGGAATTTGAAAATCAGGAAATTCTCAGAGTGTTGCTGAAAGGTATGGATGTGGAGATTTAAGGAACCGAGTCTCAGAGTTTAAAGCCTCCTGGTGCGTTCTTTCCCTGGCACTCATGTTGAATAGTATTCCTCCCCCCGCCCCCTGGTACTGTAATCCCTGGCACAATTCTCATTTGGCAATTGGAACCAATTCCATTCTCTTGCTCGTTACAATGAGAAAACTTTGATTCATTTGGAAACACAAAATTTATGCTTTTCCGGAACTACTATATTCCCTCTATGAACCAATTTGCTGTCATTAGGTTTAAATCAAAATATATCTATGAATCATGTAATTTTAGTTCAAATAGAAATTCCATGCTAAAAATTTCTCAAAAGATGATGATGGCAAACAGTTCTAAGTTCCTAGAATTTAAGAAATAGAAAATTCACTAGATCTAGCTACAGTTCACTAGGAAACATTTGGGGATTTAGATTCTTGTCTTTTTTCTTACTTTTGCATTTGTCGAAGTAGAGTTAGACAACATGCTATAGACAGAAGAGAAGGAAACTGGAGTCAGAGAGACCTGAGTTCCCAACTCACTAGCCAAGTGATACTAAGCAAATTATTTAACTTTTCTGAGCTTCAGATTGTTTGTTTGTTTGTTTAGGAGGTACTGGGGATTGAACCCAGGACCTTGTACATGGGAAGCAAGCACTCAAACCACTGAGCTGCACCCACTCCCCTCAATTTGTATTATTATTTAGGAGGTACTGGGGATTGAACCCAGGATCTCATATATGGGAGGCAGGTGCTCAACCACCGAGCTACATCTGCACCCTGAGCCTCAGTTTTAAAGTTCATATACCAGAAATAATAATACCTACTCTGTATTCCTCATAGGCTATTATAAAAATAAAAAGAAATAATATAATTAAAAGTTCTGTGTAAAGAATAAAATATCCAAATAAAAAGGATGATTATGATATACAAAGGCATATATAACTAGTAAGTAATTTCTGCCAGAACTTTACAGTGTAAATCTGATCATGCTATTTATTTCCATGCTTATTTATCACTATCAGCTCCCTGTTGACCATAGGACAACTTTAGAACCCTTTATTATAGCATAAAAAAACTTAAGCAAGTTTTACAGCTTATCTTCTCTCCCCCAAGGACACACAGACATGCACCAGCCACATTGACCTTCTCGATGTTTTGCAAGGAAATCATACTATTTTACATTGCCAATTCTTTGTTCATACTATTCCTTCTGCCTGCAGGTATATTCTCTTTATCTCTCAAGACTCAACCCAATAGAAAGGCAATATAGAGTAGTGGTTAAGTGTGGTTGGAGTGACCTCTATCTCACACCTTAAATAAAAATCAACTCAAAATGGACCTAAATATAAAAACTACAACTATAAACTCATAGAAGAAAATGTAGGAAAATGTCTTTAAGACCTTGTAGTAGGCAGTAGTTTCTTAAACCTTACAACAAAAACACGAGCAACAAAAGAAAAAATTGATAAATGAGACCTCCTCAAAATTAAACCCTTGGTCTTCAAAAGATTTTGTCAAGAAAGTAAAAATGCAGGCTACTCAATGGGAGAAAATATTTGGAAACCATATATCTGATAAGGATTTGATATCCATGATATATAAAGAGATCATACAACTCAAGGATAAAAAGACAAGCAACCCAAATAAAAAAGGGCAAAAGACTTGAATAGACATTTCTCCAAAGAGGAAATACAAATGACCAATAAGCATCTGAAAAAATGCTCAACATCACTAGCTATTAGGAAAATGCAGATCAAAACTACAATGAGGGAAGCAGATGTGGCTCAGGCGACTGGGCTCCTGTCTACTACATGGGAGGTTGCTGGTTTGGATCCCAGTGCTTCCTAAAAAAGACAGCGAGCTGGCGTGATGGGCAGGTGCAGCAAGCTGACACAACAAAAGACACAAGAAGAAAAAACACAATGAGAGACAACAAAAGCAGGGAGCAGAGGTTCCTGGTGTTTCTAAAGATGACGGCAAGCTGACAAGATGAGCAGGCATGGTGAGCTGATGTAGCAAGACGACGCAAAAGAGATACAAGGAGGAAAAGCATGATGAGAGATACAACAGAACAGGGAGCAGAGGCGTCTCAAGTGATTAGGTGCCTCCCTGCCACATCAGAGGTCCCAGTTTCAGCTCCTGGTGCTTCCTAAAGAAGCAAGGAAGACGAACAAACACAGCAAGAGCAAACAACGAGGGGATGGGGAGAAATTAATTAATTAAATAAATCTTTTAAAAAAGACAAAAACTACAATGAGATACCATTTCACACCTTATAGAATGGCCATTATTTTAAAAACAGAGAACTACAAGTGCTAGAGAGGATGTGGAGAAACAGGAATACTCCTTCACTGCTGGTGGGAATGTAGAATGGTGCAGCCTCTGTGGAAGACAGTTTGGCAGAACTTCAAGAAGCTGAATATAGAACTGTCATATGATCCAGCAATTCTGTTACTAGGAATATATTCAGAAGAACTGAAAGCAAGGACACGAACTGACATTTGTACACCAATGTTCATAGCAGCATTATTCACAATTACTAAAATATGGAAACAGCCCAAGTGTCCATCAACGGATGAACGGATAGACAAAATGTGGTATATATACACAATGGAATACTATTCAGCTGTAAGAAGAAATGAAATCGGGATGCATATGACAACATGGACGAACCTGGAGGATATTATGTTGAGTGAAATAAGCCAGACAAATATTGTAGGGTCTCACTAATATGAACTAAATACGATGAGTAAACTCACAAAGGTAAACTCTAGAGTATAAGTTACTAGGTAAAAGAAGGTGGGTTGAGAATGGGACATGATGCTTAATCTATGTAGCATTATTAATAAGGTTAATTGTAAAAGTGTGGAAATGAATAGAGTTGAGAGTAACACATAATGAGTATAACTAAAACTGCTGATTTATAAATGTCATTGTGGCTAAAAGGGGCAGTACATGGAAGTAAATGTCAATTAAAAGGAAACTAGAGAATAATCTAGGGAATGTATAGCAAAGTGATTTTGGTGGTGGATGAAGATTGTGGTTAAAAGTATAAATATAAGAATGCTCTTCTTTTACAAAGTGCTAAGAATATGGTGATACATGGGATAATTACAACTAATGTAACACTGTAATATTTTACAGCAATGGCAAGAAGATATTTTTTCAATAGTAAGGGACAACAATTGGAGAGTAAAAGAGGGTATGGGATTTTTCTTTTAGAGTAATGAAAACATTCTAAAATTGAGGTGATGACAGCACACAACTCTGATCAATTTGAGAGCACTTTGAATGGATTGTATAAAGCATGGGACTGTGTAACACAGGGAATCCAGTGGTGGATGATGGACTGTGGTTAACAGGACAAATATGAGGTTTTCTCCTGAACGATAACAAATATAGAATACTAATATAGGGTGTTAATAATTGGGTGCATTGGGGGGAAATACACCAAATATGGACTATAGTTAGTAGTAATTTTTGACAATGCTCTTTCATAGTTTGTAACAAATGTTTCACAACTTCGGAAGGTGGTGGCAGTGGTGGGGAGATGTATGGGAGCCTTGTATGATGATATGCATCTTTGTTTTGTAAATTCACAAATTCTACTATACATTTGTTGTTTATGTATGTTCATGTATGAATGATATACTTCAATAAAATTTTATTTAAAACAAGAAAGAGTGGTTGGTTTGAGTTCCTCTTGACCCAGACAGGTAGCATGAAATGCTGCAGGTTGCCAACTCCCCCACAGAATCTATGAACAACTAGTGGCAAAACTGGCAGACTCATTTTTCTCAAACCTGCAGAAATCAGTTAAAGAGTTGCAATAACTAGGCGAGTGCTGAATCAAGAAAACACAGCTTTAAAAATAGTAGGAGAAGCTTGTGGTATGTGGTACCCTTGCTGGCCTCTCCATCACCCCTCCCCTGCATGGTGTAGAGCTAGCCTGCACTACCATTGTGGGTTTCTGGACCTCTTCTGGAGGGAGCATGGTAACCCCCATGTCCATACAAAGTTGCCCGAATGTAGGTGCCAATCTATTGGGTGGCAGCCTAAAAGACTGAGCATCTTGAGCTCACCCTCCCAGAACTTGACCTACAGGCAGAAGCAGTTTGTGGAGAATTGAAACAATATAAAACAAGGCACAGTAGCTTGGAGCAAAGAATTACCTGCTTTCAATCATACAATAGAGCACCCTGGAAGGGGAGAAAGCCTATTACATAGGGAATAGAAGGGGTATTCAAATTCCTGTAAATGGGGGAATTCCTAAAACCACAAGCAAGCGCAAGCCCAAGACAATATGCAGATTCAGAAAAGATGGGGAAGATCCTGTGCTTCACATTCACCTTGGGCTGATCTTCATGATAGTCAGGCTACACTCTGAAGAAGCGCACCAACCAACGCAAAGCCTGTGAAAGCTGTTTTTTGCATGAGTTTGTTTTTGTTAACTCCCGGCACTTAAGGAAATCTCTGTCACATCACTAGCTGGATACAAACTTAAGGTACAGACAGCTCAGAGACTAAATCCCAGAGTCAACTCTTAAAAATATTACAATACACACAGTGTACAGCAAAAGATTATAAGATGAACAAATAGGAAGCTATGGCCTACCCTAAGGGGCAAGATATAAATCCAGAAACCATCAGCAAAGAAGACCTTGCTTTGGACATACCAGACAAAGACTTTTTTTTTTAGGAGGTACCAGGGATTGTACCCAGAACCTCATACATGGGAAGCAGGCACTCAACCACTTGAGCTACATCTGCTCCCCAGAAAAAGACTTAAAAAAAAAAAAAAGATTCTCAATGTGCTCAAGGAGATAAAGGGGAACACTGAGAAAGAACTAAAGAATTTGAGGGAAAATAATGAATTAAAAATATACAAATCTCAATAAAGAGATAGATATTTTAAAAAGGAACGAAACAGAAATATTGGAGTTGAAGACCACAATAACTGAAATGAAAAAATTCCCTAGAGGTTATCAACAGCAGATTAGAATTGACAGAAGAATCAGTGTACACAAGACAAGACAATCGGAATGAGTCAGGCTGAGGAACAGAAAGAAAAAAGAATTTTAAAAAGTGAACAGAGCCTAAAAGACCTGTGGGACACATCAAGAAAGCTGCAAGGGAAAAGCAACATGTTATGTACAAGGGAGCCTCAATAAGATTAAGTGCTGGGAGGCGGCTGTGGCTCAATCAATAGGACTCCCATTTACCATGTGGGAGGCCCTGGGGCTTCCCACATTCCTGGGGCCTCCCGGTGAAGGCAGGCCAGCCCGCGCAGCGCGGTGAGCTGATGCAGCGGGACGGCCCAACAAGGGGAGACAAGCAGACACAGAAAAATGCACAGCAAATGGACACAGCGAGCACAAGCAGCAAGGGGGGATAAATAAATTAATTAATTAAATCTTAAAAAAAAAAAGATTAAGTGCTGATTTCTCATCAGAAACCATGGCAGCAAGAAGGTAATGGGATGAAATACTTAAAGTGCTGAAAGAAAACAATTGGCCAACCAAGAATTTTATATCCAGCAAGACTGTCTTTCAAAAATGAGGGTGAGGTTAAGAAATTCCCAGATAAACAAAACTGAGGGAGTTCATCAGCACTAGACCTGCCTTGCAAGCAATGCCAAAGGGAATTCTTCAGATTGAAAGGAGAGGACATAAGATAGTAGACTGAAGCAGCATAAAGAAATAAAGACTTCTGGTAAAGGTAATCATGGGTAATTATACATCCCAGTATTATTGCATTATATATGTTTTTGGTATGTAACTCCACTTTTCACTTCTTACAGGATCAAAAAAGCAAACGCATAAAATGTTATAATAAATCTGTGGTTTTGGTCATATTATGTACAAAGATATAATTTGTAACAAATACAACAAAAAGGTGATGGAACAGAGGGGTAAAGGAAAGGTACATGTGGTATGCCCTTTTTTTATTCAAACTTTATTTCAAATTCAAAATATATGATAACAGAAAAAGGCAGCTCAACATCTTATGGAAGCATTACTCCTAAAAAGTTCTGTCCAGGCACTTTTATCTCATCTAATTCTGACAACTAACTCAATTGTTCCTCTACTGTTTAGAAGATACACAGATGAAAACAGATTAGTTAAATGACATTGTCATTTATTAATGAAAAAAATGAAGAAGAGAAAAAATACTTAATCATACTCATATCTCACAAAATCAAACCCATATTTTTTTTTACCTGTAGCATTTATATAGTACCTTCTTTGCTTTTGCTATGAAAACATTACAATGTTATTGTTAACTATAGTCTACAAATTACCTTAGTTATATTTTTCCCATGTATCACCACATTCTTAACACCTTGTAGTAGAAGAACATTCCTGTATTCATACTATTAACCACAATCCTCATCTACCACCAAAATCATTGTTACACCTTCCCTATATTATCCTCTAGCTGTCCTCCAACTAAATTAACTTTTCTAGACTATTTGTTTCAGTCACAATCACATCCATAAATCAACAGTGTTTGTTACACTCATTATAATGTGTTATCAAGTCCAAGTTCAATGTCTATGTTATTGAACTCAAAGTTGGTATCAAATCAAGCATGATTTTTATAGATTTAGGATGTTACATTTAAGCCCATTGGTAACCACAAAGAAAATATATTAAAGATATACTCAGAAAGAAATGAGAAAGGAATAAAAATAGTACAATAAAAATCGAATAAATATAAAAGTAGGCATTAATAGAAGAATTGAGGGACAAAAAAGGTATAAGACTTACAAAGACCAGGAGCAAAATGGCAGAAGAAAGTGCTGCATTATTAGTAGTTACTTTAAAGGTAAATGGATTAAAATCTCCAGTCAAAAGGCAGAGATTGGTAGAATGGATAAAAAGGTATAAACCAACTATATATATATATATATATATAAAACACAAGAGGGTCACCTTAAATTCAAGGACTTAGTAGATTGAAAGTGAAAGGCTGTAAAAAAAATTCCATGAAAATAATAACCAGGGGAGTGGGTGTAGCTCAGTGGTTTGAGTGCCTGCTTCCCATTTATGAGATCTTGGGTTTAATCCCTGGTACCTCCTTAAAAAAAAAAAAAAAAAAAAAAAAAAAAAGTAACCAAAAGAGACCTGGCATAGCAATACTAATATAAGATAAAAAGATAAAATATACTACTTTAATATAGGAGACTTCAGTACACCACTTACAATAAAGGATAGAACATCTAGACAGAAGATCAATGGGGAAATAGAAGACTTGAATGATATGATAAAACAACTACAACTACAGACACATATAGACCACTTCACCCAACTGCAGCAGAATACACATTCTTCTCCAGTGCACATGGATCATTCTCCAGGATAGACCATATGTTAGGCCACAAAACAATTCTCAATAAATTTTAAAAGATTGGTATCATATAATGTATCTTCTATCACAATGGAATGAAGCTAGAAATCAAAACAGTGGTAGAACTGGAAAGTTCACAGATATGTGAAATTAGAAAATGTACTCTTAACCAATGAGTCAAAGAGGAAATCACAAGGGAAATTAGGAAATACCTTGAGGTGAATGAAAATGACAACACAACATAACAAAACTTATAGAATGCAGTAAAGACAGAGCTGAGAAGGAAATTTATAGTTCTAAAATGCTTACATTAAAAAAGAAGGAAGATCTCAAATCAGAGTTTTTACCTCATAACTTGTGGGTCTAGAAAAAGGAGAGCAAACTAAACCCAAAGTGAGCAGAAGAAGGGAAATAACAAGAATAGAGCAGAAATAAATGAAAGAGAGAATTTAAAAAATACTGAAAATAATAAAACAAAAAGGGGGTTCTTTGAAAAGATCAATAAAATCATCAAACCTTTCACTGGACTGACAAAGAAAAAAGAGAGAACACACAACTAAAACCAGAAATGAAAGGGGGGACACTAATACTAACCCCACAGAAATAAAAAGGATTATAAGAGGTGTAATGTAGTCAGCCAAAGGGGTGCTGATGCAAAGTACCAGGAGTCTGTTGGCTTTTATAAAGGGTATTTATTTGGGGTAAAAGCTTACAGTTACAAGACCCTAAAGAGTTCAACTCAAGGTTACTTCTTTACCAAACCCTGTTGCCATGTGTTGAAGCAAGACAGCAGGTGACATCTGTGAGGATTCAGCCTTCCTCTTTCCTCTTAAGGCTCTGTGGGTCCAGCTTCTTCCTATCTCAGCTGTAATGTAGCATAAGGCTTGTCTCTCTTCCCAGGGCTTGTTTCTTTCTAGGCTCAGCTGTTCTGCTCTCTTCACAAGGTCAGTTGTACAGTGTCAGGCAAATGGCTCATCTCTGTTCCCTGGCCCTCTGCCCTGTCTATGGAGCTGTCTCTCTTCCTCTGTGTATCTTCTCTGTGTATCTATTTCTGTGTGTCTCCTTGATTGAGTGCCCATTTATATAGCCCGTGAAGGGGGTGGGGACTCAAACTGAGTTACACTCTACTGATGTGGTCAAATCAAAGCCCTAATCTTAACATAATTTTATCAAAGACATCTCAGTTGAATCTAATACAAAGAGTATCACACCCAGAGGAACCGACCAGTTTACAAACATAATCTCTGTTTTTGGAATTCATAATTAATCTCAAAGTGTCACAAGAGGAATCTATGAACAACTGTATGCCAACAAATTAGATAACCTAGATAAAATGGACAAATTCCTAGAACACACAAACTACCCACACTGATCTCAACAGACCAATAACAAATTAAGAGACTGAATCCATAATCAAAAACCTCCTAACAAAGAAAAGCCCAGGACCAGAGAGTTTCACTGGTGAATTTTACCAAACGTTCAAGGAAGTATTAAGACCAATCCTGCTCAAACTCTTCCAAACAATTGAAGAGGAGAGAGCACTCCCTAACTCATCCTAAGAGGCCAAGATCACCATAATACCAAAGCCAGAGAAATATGCCACAAGAAAAGAAAATTACAATTGAATATCCCCTATGAATATAGAAGCAAAAATCCTCAACAAAATACTAGCAAAGAATCCAAAAGCACATTAAAAGAACCATGAACAAATGGAGTTTATGCCAGGTATGCAAGGGTGCTTCACCATAAGAAAATCATTTAATGTAATATACCACATTAATAGGATGAAGGATAAAAAGAAAATCAGCGGAGTGGCTATGGCTCAAGCAATTGGGCTCCTGCCTACCACATGGGAGGCCCCGGGTTTGGTTCCTTTATGGTTGTATTTATGTTACTAGAATTAACTTTTTTTAAAAGTCACAGGAGTATACAACAGAACAGTGAACTCTACCATGTACTCTAGTTAGTAGTACAATTATAATAGTATACTTTCATCAATTGTAACAAAGCTACCACACTAGTGCAAAGTGCTAATAATAGGGAAAACTATGTGTGTGGGTGGTGGTGGTAAATGGGAACTCTGTATTTTCTGCATGATTTTTCTGTAAACCTACAACTTCTCCAAAATATATATATGTGTAAATATAACCCACCAACAAAAAGAGACAGAGAGAGAGAGAGAGAGAGAGTGGTTGAAGTAAAACAAAGATGGGTTCATTACTGCTCTTTCTTGTTAGCACATTTAGCCTTTGTCAAGTTAATTTACTTCTCTATGCCTCAGTTTCTTTATCTGAAAATGAGAACAACTAAAATTTCTTGTGGAAATTAAATGAAATTATGTAAGTAAAGAGCATATTACAATGTCTGACACACAGCACATGGTCAGATTATTAATGGTAGCTAATTGTTATTACTGTTTTTAACTGTCCCCTTTTCTGGGAAAACTTTCCTGACACCCTCACGAAGTTGTTCCTTTAGCTTCATAGCACTTTTTTTTTTACATACTCTAATAGTGGTATAGGAACATATCATACATAACATTTAAAATGATACTCCTATTCATTTATGTATTTATTTATGGTATTTTATTGTGAATTATAACTTCAGAAAAGTCCTTAAACATAAATGCACATTATGTTGGATAATTATGAAGTGAAACCTATGTGTTCATTTTATTGTCAAATTGATTCATCTGGGAACTGTGCTTCCCAGAATCCCCTTCCCTGCATGAGTCTGGTTTAGAGTTGGCCAAAACAGCAACTTGTGTGAGATTTGGGAGGCAGAAGTGAAGCAGCAGCCATTGCTTTCTGAAGCTCATTGTATCAGGTGTGGAGACAGAAAGGGGCAGAGGTCCTGCAGGTGCCAGCTCGTCCTTGCTCTTCTCTACTCCACAGGCAGTTCTTCTTCCCAACAGTGGCCCCAGGCCCATTACCAGATGATTGTCTGCAGAGCCACAGAGCCAACAGCTTCCCATAGGCTTTTCCACTAGTTATTCCTTTTCATTCCCATTTTGGCACAGGATGTGCTTGGCTTCTCAGATAGACCAGTTGGTGACTCTTCTGCTTCTCCAAATGGCCCTTAAAAATTTTACTTCACCAGCAACTCCAACAACTGCCTATGGTCTAATTCCTAAAATAAATCATTTAATCCTATAACAACATGGGTCTGCTTCCCTGATTAAATTCTAACTAATACACCATTATCCAGGTCAAGAAATAGAATATCATTAGTATTCCAGAAGCCTCTGATATGTCCCTTCCTGATCACATTCCCTTCCTTTCCCTCAGGGCTATCCAGGATCTTGATTTTTATGGTAATCCCTTCCTTGCTTTACCTTCTATTTTAACCATGTCTATATGAATGCATTCCTAAAATATATTGTTTAGTTTCATCTGTTTTTGAATTTTATATAAATGGAATCATATATATGAATTCTTTTGTGCTATGCTTCTTCCACTCAACATGAAGTTTTTAAGATTCATTCATGTTGCTATATGTAACACTAGTTCACTAATTTTCACAATATGCCACACTTTATATATTCTGTTCTTTTAAAATTATTTGTTTATGTGCCTCTTAATAAACACTATGTCTTACTCATCTTTGCATTCTCCTCTCATTCCACTCTGTTCAACCCAGCACTAGCACAGCATTTACCCACTTCAGTGAGGACCTTAGCACTGCATTACAATCAAACTGTTTCTTTAGTCATCACTTTCTTTCTCCTGTCAGCAGCCTTTTCAAATCTTTTCCATTACCTTTAACTCTCTTGCCCTCACTCTCAGCAGATGGCTCCTCTAACTTCCCAGGAAAAAAGTAGATGTTATCAGAAATGAACTCCTTTGACTTTGTGCCACCAAACCTAAAAACCTAGGATATCCATCTTTCCCGGCTTTTCTCCTATTACAATGAAAAAGATGCCTTTCCTGTTATCTAAGATTAATTCCTCCACATGTGTTAGATTCCATTTGTGCCTACTTCTCAGCGCCTTTACCAAATAGTGTGGCAGTGTGATATTATTTATGAATTCCAAAAAGAGGTGTAGATTATGTTTGTAAACTGGTCTGTTCCTCTGGGCATGATACCCTTTGATTGTATTAGATTCAGCTGAGACGACTTTGAGTAAATTATGTAAAGATTAGGGCTTTGATTCAACCACATCAGTAAGGCAACTCAGTTTGAGTCCCTGCCCCCTTTGTGGGCTAGATAAATGGTCACTCAATCAAGGAGACACACAGAAGTAGACACACAGGAGAACACAAGAGAAGCAGATACGCGAGGAGAGAAAGCTTCATAAACACGGCAGAGGCCCCAGGCAGAGAGATGAGCCATTCACCTGATAGTTTACAGGTGACCTTGTAAAGAGAGCAGAGCGGCTGAGACCAGAAAGAAACAAGCTCTGGGAAGAGAGACAAGCCCTACGCCAGGCCACAGCTGAGATGGGAAGAAGCTGGGACCACGGAGCCTTAAGAGAAAGAAGAAGGCTGGACCATTGCAGACCTCGCCTGCTATTTTGTTTCAACACGTGGCAACAGACTTTGGTGAGAAAAGTAACCTTGAGTTGGACTCTTTAGGGCCTTGTAACTGTAAGCTTTTACCGCAAATAAATACCCTTTATAAAAGCCAACAGATTTCTAGTACTTTGCATCAGCACCCCTTTGGCTGACTAATAGAATTATCTTCTCTCTTTCCTTTATATTTAACTACTCCTAGAGTTAACCTTGCTCAGGTCTCTTCTAATTTAGGAAGAATACGTATTTACTTATCCACCAACTATAGTCTTGTCCTCAGCTACTGTACTCTTCTCTCTCATAACTGCTTGAAAGGGTGGTCTAATTCAATCTTTTCACCCTTACTCTTCAACCTTCTGCAATCTACCTTCCTCCTGAACCGTCCCCTAGATGGTTCTTAACCTTTTTTGTTCCACGGACCCCTTTGCCAGTCAGGTAAAAACCACGGACCCCCTTATTAAGTGCACACTATACTGTGTATTCTTTAATAAATATATCACACCCACAGCAACACGTCCCCACAGGAATAATGTTTTTTTGAATTTCAATACATGCTCACGGACCTCTTGTTAAGAACCCCTTCCTTAGAAAGAAAGCAGAAACTTGTAATTAAGCCAACATAATGCAAATTAACTGATATTCACCACTGCCTCTATAAAAACATTCTGACTGGTACCCACAGCACAATGAGAGTTTACAGCTAATATGCTTCTGCATAGCACACAGATGTTTGTTCCCACTAGATGAGTTTAGGTTTACCAAGAATCAGTTGTGTTTGTTTAACCAGCTTATGCCAGGTACACTTGTTACTGGAATCATATAATTTAACTGATTATTATGTAAAGCATTACATAATTGTTACATGAAAAATAAATAGGAAAAGAAAAATAGCTGTTTATATGAAAATTAAGTTGAATGCTTTGGAAAGATGCAGTAAGGGGAAATTGCCTTCAAATTTTCCACTGAATTGGGTTAAGCAATAAAAAAAGAAAATGTCAGGGGTCAGATCCCATCTTCATCACCAAAAAAAAAAGAAAGAAAAGATTGGGGGGAAATCATAAATACCCAGAAGGATTCTGCATTCAGATTGCTTCATGAGCACTTTAAGTTCTTGATCTACTTTAAAGAAACCAAAACAGGGAACTATAGACAATGCATTTATAGATATGATTTATGCAAGAAAAATGAGGCTGCACTCCAATAAATAGATCAGACTCAAAGAGAAGGTTGAAGCCCTATATCAAAAGATTGTCAAATAAGTGTACATTTATATGTTTTAGGTTAAAATAGCTCATTGAATGTAAAAATATTTTTTATAATTCCCCAATTTAATAACTTTTTCAATAGGCTGACCAATTCCCAGGTCCCACTCACAATGCATAGGTTTCTACGATACTCTTGATAGAATCATCCATAAGTTATATTCTTTAAACTCAACAGCTCCTTCTCAATTCTTACTTTGTTTGACCTCTTGGCAATATTTGACAGTACTGCAACCCTTTTTGAAATGCTTTCTTCGGTCTCCATGCCACCACTCCTGATTTTCTTCCTTCTTCCTCTGGCTTATTCCTCACGTTTCTTTGAGGGTATCTCTTCTTCGGCCCAGTTCTTAAATATTGGTGTATCTTGGGGGTCATGCCTAGGTCTTGTGTTCTTTTCACTCTACACTCCCCTTAGGTGATCCAGTTCATTCCCGTTGATGAGGACTCTCAAATCTAGACTTCCAAGTCCAAACTTTGTCTTGAGACATTGGCTTGCCTATCCAAACACCTAATGAATATCTTTATGTGGATAGCCCATTGGCACCTCAAGCGTAGCATATCTGAAAGTAAACTAATCATCTCTCCCCCACTGGATGATTAGAGCTGCTTCTCCAGCGTCCGCAGCTCAGTGAATGCCATGGTGTGATGGTTCTCCTAACTCCCAAACCAGGCACCTCATAATCAGCCTTAGCTCTTGCCTGTCCTTATCCCTGACATCCAATAATCTTCAAGTCCTGTTGCTTCTACCTCCTGAGCATTTCTCAAATCCAGGAACTTCTCTCCATCTCTACTGCCATCATCTTCCCTAAGATTTTTATGATAACTTATAAATGGTCTCCCATTTATAGTTCCCTCCTCCAATCCATTCTGCAACCGGAGATGCACATCCATTCTTCAGTGTCTCCGTAACTGAAATAGTCTGAACCCCTTAATATGGTTTAATAGGCCTTGTGTAATCTGGCCTCTGCCAGTCTTCTCCTGTTAGTCCCTCAAACATTCAAGCCATATTGAACTTCTTTTGGTCCCTGCAACAGTATGCTCTCTTGCTCTCAAGATTTTATATATGCTATTCCCTCTATATAGAACATTCCTATGCATCTTTCCAATCTCAGCTTTATACTCACGTCTTCAGGAAAGCTTACCCTGATCCCTAGACTAGCTTAGATCTCCTTGACATATGTTCTCATTACACTTCTTTTCACTGCAATTACTTATTAAATGTTTGTCTTCCTGACTGGATGAGGTCTCTATAAGGGTAGTGGGCATGTGTCCAGCCCAATGCCTAACACGTAGTGGACACCCAATAAATACTTGTTGAGTGAATGAATGACTAAACAAATTGGCAGTAGATAGCATTCAATAGCTGTTTGTTGAATGAAGCAGTCTTAAAAACAAATATTTGCTATCCAGGGATTTGTCCTCTGCAAGCTCATTGCCATGGGAGATGTTATTCCAGCATTTGGAATTCTGGAATTATTTTTAGCCTTCAGAACATGTGATATCTTCTCCCAAATACTGTAAATAGCAGCAAATATTCACCCTTTGAGGTTGAATTTTATTTTGGAAACAGCAAAATCATTCAGAGCCAAGATGGGTGATAAAGCTGGGTAATGCTATCAGAGGTGAACAATTATGTGTGACTATAAATTAACAAGTCTGACTTTTGTATGGCTCATAAATTGGGTCATAAGGCAATTCCAGAAGAAAAGTTCCAAAAATATTTTGAGCAATGGCAGGATTGTTAGAATGTTTGTAGAGCTTCCCAGGGGGACTCCTTTGCAGGGGGCACTGCTCATTTAGATGTATACGGTCAGGAATATGTGTATGTTTTTAAATAATTCTTGTTTCCTTTAGACACATTTTCTATAAACGTGAACTTTTCTCAAAGCTTCAGGGAGAAATGCTAAGTAAATGTTACTTATTATCATCATTATTGTGAAAATTTAATAATATGCAAAGCACTTACACATTAATCATCATCATAATTTGACCACATATCACCACAAAGTAAAGTTACTTTAGCCCACCTACCTCAAATACCTCCCTAACTAAGATAGCTCTCCAGGCCACTGTGAGATTGGGCTGGCTCAATTTACTAGAGTTAATGAGTGAGTCCAAGGTTCCACTGCCACAGATGGTGCATTTATGCTCTGGTCAGACACCTCAGAAATATGTATTATTAGTCACAGGGGATATAGCAGGCAAGAACAGAGCTGGAGAAATAAATCTATCTTTCCTATCAATAGCAAGAGTAATAGATCTCATTTAGGTATGCCAGAAATTGTGCTATGCTATGCTATGCACTTACTATGCAAGTGTTATTTTTCATATCCAAAACCGAAGTGAAGAGAAGTTAATTTATTTGCCCATTATCATACAGAAGTAATTGGAAGAGCTAGACTGAGAACTCATGTTCTACATAATTCCAAAGCCCAATTTCTTTCCACTTCACTCAAGTAAATAATGAACTGGAACCAAGCCAAGTGGCCCATACTTTCACCAGTGTCTCAATCTTTTGGCAGCTTTACCTTCCTCAAAATGAGAATCAGAGTTTTCTGTTGAGTATCTTTTTCTCAATTGCTTACTATAATGTTGAGTCTGTGTTCCCAACTGTCCTTGAAGAGCTATGCCTGACTTCTAACTTCACTGCCCAAAAAGTTATCACTGAAGCTCAGATCCTGCCTGTCATCCTCAGATGACCTGCCTTATGAAAATGCAGTGCATCAAGCTTTCTCTAAAGGAATTTTTTTTTTGTCACTTAATATTGAGACTTATATGGGAAACAGGGGTTGATGGAACATTTCTAGCTACCACATCTAATATCTATATCTTGTCCAAGTAGAGACTCCAGTTTGGATATGGACCTTCCTACCAGTGTCTGTCAGTCTCCCAGGGGATGGACTGTCTTTCAAAACATATTTGTCATATGCCTTTCTCAACTGTGCTATTATGTAGGATGCTGCTGGTAGAGCCAAATTCAGTTATCACTTTTAACTTGGAGGGAAGTATGATTTGTCTTAGGTGGGTAGGTTGGCATTATCTCTGTCTTCTGGCTTCAGTACTAGCAAAGAGACTATAACCTAAGAGCCATAGTGCCCAATGATGGGGAAACGCTCATCTAAAGGAAATTAGAAATGAATTAGTAAGGTTTTTTGTGGCAGTTTGAGATTGCATGTTCCCCAGAAAAGATGATGTCCTTAGAGCTAATCCATTCCTGTGGGTGTCAAACTATCGTAGGTGGGAACTTTTGATTAAATCACACCATCTAAAGGCCTCCGATTAGATTACTTCAATAAGGCATGGCCCAGAGTGGGTCTTAATCCTCTTACTGAATGGAGTCCTTTATAAATGGGAGAAATATGCAGAGACAGAGAGAAACCACCAGAAGCTGAAAAGTCCAAGAAGCCAGAAATTGAAATCAATGCAACCTGGGAGAGAGAAAGGCACAGGAGCAGAGAGAAGGAGGAAGCCAGAAGCTGAAAACAAGACCCAGAGGAGAAGGGAGAGACAGCAGACGCCACCATGTGGCTGGCCAGGATCACCGGCAGCCGTGTTTTCGGGGAGAGAGTTTTACCTGATGCCTTAATTTGGACATTTTTCTCAGCCTTGGAACTGTAAGTCTCTAAGTTAATAAATTCCCATTGAAAAGCCAACCCATTTCTGGTATATTGCCTTGGCAGGCCTTTAGCAAACTAAAGCACTTTGTTTCATAAAAATCAGCAATACATTCAAATATGTACCACACTATAAATCAACTTTTTTTTCTATCTATTTAGAAACTAGCACACTTTAACCCCACCCTCTTGTGCTTCTCCTCTTGTTTATATCCCTGAGTGATTTTATGGAGTTTATTTTAAGGTCAGTAGAGTCTGTTTCCAGTGCATCATAAATTTTAACTCCTCATCTGTGCCTCACTCTTCATCACGATTTATTTATTTATTATAAGCATCTCTTAAGTTGTCTACGTGTATAGAGTTTTTTTCTGGGCCCTAAAATTATACAGAATCCTATAAGCCATGCTTTATTCTCAGAGTCTCTTAGACTGTAATGGGAAGATAATACACATGGAAAAAACTTCTTACCTAAGATAAATATTTTCAAGGATATAAAGAACAATCAGAAAGAAAACATGCAATGAGGAGAACAAGGGACCTTAAAATGGCTGTTCTAGCAGGTGTCTCTCCATCCACATATTTTCCCCATATCTTAGAGCAGTGTACAGTATTATCTAATTTTCCAAGGGTTTTGGAAAGTAATTTAGCAGTAGCAATTATCAGTACTACCAAATATACTAGGGAACTAAGGTACAATGGTACTTCTCCAAGGTCTCATAACAATTTTAGAAATGATACTTAGGTGTCCTGACTCAAAACAAAACAAAACAAAAAAACCTTTTTAAAAGAAGTTATATGTACTCAACATTGTATTTTTTAGGATGCTGAAAAGTTTTTACTTAGGTTGCCTCTTCTTATTTATTTCAGTGTAATAGTCCAAGAGCAAATATCTATTTGGTTTTGTTTTTAAAATCAACAAGTGTGAATTTTAAATAGCATATTTTTGCTCTCTCAAATAAACCATTTGCATCGAATTCATCTGTTCCTCTTCATATGGCATTTTACATGTGGGTATGCAGCTGGCTGCTTTACAAACTGGAATTTGGACTCTATTATCAGCTGCAGCAAAAGATTCCTTGTAGTATCTGGGCTTCTTCATTGCTACACATAGTGAACATGGCTTCAGTGCAATTACTTAAAGCTCCCTCAATTAGAAATTGCAAGATACCTGTCATCAAACTTATATAATGTGGACCAGCCAAGCATCTGGCAGAATTCACATGTGTAACAGATTAAATACTTACATTGTTTTCTCATCTTGAAGCAAATGCATTGCTTTTATAACTAATGGAAAAATCAGAAGTGTTTCCATTATCTTGGTTTTAAAAATATGCATGCAACAAAGCAAATCTCAAAGTAAAATGCATGTTTAAAAAATATCACAGATAGGAAGTAAATATCTTTATTTTCATCAGAGTGAAACTTTAGCATCACTTTTAGGCATGGAATATAAAAATCACGAGAGATTGATAGCTTTTGAATAAGCAGCACGGTTGCTAAGCATAAGGAATTTTACCGTCTGGAAAACCTATTTAAAACTCACTCTACTTCTAAGCAATATTGAATCATATAGCAGAAAATGGTAGGAGGCATAAGAGGCCTGGAATTTGGTCCTAACTCACCTGTTAACTGATAATGTAACTTTGGGTGATTCGCTTAACCTTTCTTAGCCTCTGCTTCCTAATTTTAAGACTGAAGGTGTAGAACCACATGGTTTTAAAATTCCATAATATCTCGGGAATAGTGATATTTGAGATAGTTTTTTAGTATACAGACGTTAACAGGGATTGTCTGCTCTTTTCTTTCCACGTTAATTAGTAGGTGCCTAACTTCATGTAGGTGGGAAGTAAAGCAGTATCTTTGCCTGAATGCAAGAGGGTTTAATAAACTTTTAAAAGAATCTCTCACCTTCACTTAGAAGCTAACAGAAAAGAGGTTTCTGAAAATCCATCCTGATTATCTAGGCAAAGCTATGGTCACTATACTAAAAAATAAATCATATAGAAAAACACATTAACAGAGACAGAAGAGAGTAATAAAATAAGAGTGTGCTCATCCACCCATATCAGTGAGGAAAGGCAATGTGTTTTTATACAATTGAATTGAACAAAAATTAAACTTATGAATACTAGGGCTACCAGAGAGAGGGAATGGTCACCATCTGGAGAGAAGTTTCTTCATGGAATCACAGTGATGACATCATTCACAAGTGGCAGAACATAGTAAAGCATTTATCTTTCATTCCACAAGGTGGTGTGTTTTATGTATAAACTAAGTTGGGGTACTGTTTTTATTCTGAATCTAGTGATGTGCTTTTAAACAGTTTTCTTATTTTGCCCTGTTTGCACATCACATAGAATGCTGCCCACGGGTCTTACAAATTGCCTGATGCCAATGCAGATACGTGCACTCGTTCCCAAATTGATAGCATATGCCAAGATTTTCTGTACGGCTCTCAGTAAGCATAATGTGCGGGTATTCTTGACCCTGATCCCAGGGAGAACTCCAAGTGCACTCCCTCTTAGATAAGTGGTGAATCAGCTTCCCCCATGGTTTTTTGTCCCTGTGGCTTAAAAAATTAAATACACTTTAGAGAAATAACATGAGCCTTTACAGGATCATATTACAGGAAATAAAGAATAGGACTGAATGAGGTTTGTGAAATATTAGAAGTCATTTAAAACAAAAGTTGAAAACTTATTGGCAATAAAGTCACCAACTTTAACCTCTCTAAGATCACTGCATAGAGGCTTCCAAATACCTATGGTTCCTGCCTTTTCTTGTCTTCCATAATAATTTCTCCAACTGACCCTCTTCTCAGATACTTACTCTAGAATGATTAGGTTCAAGGCGTTCAGGTTAAAGGTGTTGATTTCTGATTCTTTATGCTTGCCTTCTAGATCTTGGTTTCAGGTATATCTGTAAAGTGAACATCAGTGCTCAAGGACAGGATTCTGCAAAAACTGCAGTGCATAATTAGAGTACATTGGCATCCTTTCATTCACAGCATCCTCTCATTCACTTGTCAAATATTTAGCAAGTGCCTTCATTGTTCCAGGCATTGTGTTAGGCATTGAGGATACAAAAAGGGAATGAACTCTCTCTTAAGAGTAATACTAGAGTAATGATAGCATCAGACTTAATATTCAGTAAGATTAATGAGATTCATAACTTTTTATTTTAAAAATAATCCTTTATTTCTAATTTTTTTCCTCTTGTCCTATTATTGATTTGAAGATAAAATATCTTTGTTTCATTTATCTTCTGCATTCCTGACTTGAAGATAGTTTAAGCTAAGGTTTATTTATGAATTAAACACCACATCTTGCCAGAAAAAAAAAAAAAGCATTAAATGCTTTAAACATTTTATGAGGTTTCAGTGGTTCTATTATTCCATTCTAATTTTTGCCTTAAAATAGTTTTAGATTCTCACTGTATGCTTTAGTGCTAGAGTGATAGAAAAATAGAGGCAAACAGTCTCTGTCAGCAGATCTATGGGGATTGGAATTTGAATGTTATTTACTTAGGATTATGATAGATCTGAGCTCAGAGATCAGGAGACAGTACACACTACAAAAGCAAATATAATTATTAATAGGACACATAATGGAAGGTTTAACTGTGTCTACAGCAAAAATGAGTAGTTGCTTTCTACCCTAGGAGGGGCAGGTTGTCTCGTTAAAGAGCGTCCCCATTCAAATGCAAAGCCAAGCCAGTGATCAAGCGCCTTTCTAACTAGAGATTAGCTCAGGTGTTTGCCTTCAACAATCTTTCTACTCAGGGCATAAAAAAATGGTGTGTTAAAATGAGAAAAAGCATTTTGTGTACTGAGAGAAAATGATACTACTAAATGGTAAGGTAATTATTATTTAAACGAAAAATGTCTTTCTTTCACTCCATTTGAGTCATCAGGATGTTCAGTATTATGTTTAAGCCAATGAAAGGAAGAAAGAATAAAATATTCAGAAGTAAAACATGCCCATACTTACACAGTTTCAAGTTAGAAGTGGTTGGTTAATTATCTTATTAAGTTACTATTGACTACAGTACTTAGTGCTGCACAAATATTAACAAATCGATTCTTACAATGCTCTTTAAAGTTTGTTACTATTGTTGATGAGATTTCTAAGGCAAAGAAAGAATAAATGAATTAAACTGCCCAGTTCAAGGAATCATTTCAATGAATGTATTTTGGGCTTCACGTACAAGCAAGCTCAAGATACCCCTAAGTTAGTGCTATTCTGGAGGCAAGATATGCACTTCTGGAACAATTAGGGAATAATTCAAGATTGGACAAGTTATAAGCCAGAATAGACAATAAGTGCTGTAGCTCAGAGTAGAAGAGATAGAAAACCAGATCTGCAGTCAGTCTCAGAGGAAAGGGCTATTTGCTTCTTGGGACATGGGAGGCATTAGTATACCATGTCTTCACCTTACACCCTAATTACCTCGGTAGTTCCTCTGAGACTTGGGAAGGTAAGCGCCCTTCCTCAGCTAAGTCTGACAACACATGTAACATACCACACCCTTGCACTCATAAGAAGTTACTTTGTACCCAAGATGAGTGCAACCCCACTTGTCAAATTTTCCAAAATCAAGAGATGATGAACCAGCCATTCCCCTGGAGTAGATTGTAAAAATTAGAGAAATGATCAGAAATTTGGAAAACAGAGTTGGGACAGACACTATGCAGTTTTCTACATGAGGACCTCCCCACCCCACACCTACCTTCCCCCCACCCCCCCCCCCTTTTTTTCTTTTTCATTTATTTATTATTTTTCGGTAAAGCTTTTTTTTTTTTTTTTTTACCGGGAGGTCCCAGGGATTGAACCCAGGTCCCTCCATATGGGAGACAGACACCCAACCATTTGAGCCACATCCGTCTCCCCTCCCCGCCCCCCCCCCTTTTTTTAGATAAATTAACTCATTCATGAGATTTCCAAATGCATTCTTTTGACATATGGTAAGAGTGTAAAAATACTGGATTTCGGGGGAAGAAGTAATCTGATTGATTCAAACAGTCCTCCAGAATTTATTCAGTAATGTCAAAAGTCACAACTTCTTTTTATCACTTTGGATTCACAAAATTGCATCAGAGGAAGATATATGCCTGATTTTGATTGCTCCCAGACATGCACTTTTCTTCTCTGAAGAACCTGAAATAATACTAAAAAGGCAGCTTGTATTTGTGTGGGTTTCAGTGGCTCTCATCCAGAATGATTTCCCACTGAATGCTATGCCAAATCTGTGAAACAATGAGGATACATCCTGGCACCAGTAACTTCTCTCTGGCATCTAAAATTCAGATCCTTCTGTTGCTCTAACTGTTCTCCAAATTTAACTAGCTATCTTGCATTACTTTTGCAAAGTGAGGCTGGGAGTGATGAGCAGGTATGTATTGGAGTAAACGTGAAAAATCAATAGAATGTGAGAAATTGTTTGATAATATAAGATATCTAACAACAGAGGCATTCCTTACACTTTGAAATTAGCAATGCAAAATGTAAAGCTCAGTTTAACTGAATCTAGAAAGCATACACTGGATGAAGAGAAGGATTAAGTCTTCATTCCTTTCCATTAGGAAGAGCTCCTCCCAGGCACACATGTCACCATGCTAATAGGCAGCAGGGGACACTGTTGCACTGTGTTTTCTTCCTAACCTGAGAGGCCTGGGGATGAAATCAGAGCTCATCTGCTTATGAATATGGGGGAAAGAGTCCATTTTCCCTGCGAGGATTTAATGTGATGTTGATGGGAAATGACATGCTCACTGAAAACAGACGCCGTACACAATCTCATGATTGATGTGCAAAGCTCGGCAGCAGAAACCCGGGTTGTCAGTTTGCCTTCGTGGTCATCTTATTGAGATCTAGTCAGGAAAGGACCTTCTTCATTTTTTCAAATGTTGGGGCATGAATTACACTGACAGAGGAATAAAGAGTTCTTCTGTCTGGCTCTACATTCCCAAAGTGTCGGCAATAGGAAAAATGTCTCTAAAGGTGAGACTCAGGAATTCTGAAATCCCCCAAATTCTCTACTTTAAATGAAGAACATTTTCACTTAATAATTCACTCAGACTTGTTTTCTTGTTCAAAACAATGTTTTATTATCCTTTGAGATGGTCATTATTACTTTTAAAGTGTTTGAAATCCTTCCAGATCTGTGTGTGACAACTTTGGTTATCCTGGGATTTTGCAAAATGGGGAATTATGGCCCTTCATGCTTTTGCATGGGTTTAGTTGCTGCCATAGCACAAAGAGAAAACATGACTTCACCGCGTGCAATATGAGGGACTGACTTGAATTAGGAAGCCTCTCCGTAAGCAGCCAGAGGAGCCTTTCCACCTGAACTAAGTTTGAGAGACATGTGCAGTTTGGCTTTAATTGGCAGTCTGATCAAGCAAATCAGAAGAATGAAGTATTTATAGCTCTAGAGGAATGGTATTCTTTAGCATCTCAAAGAACTATAAATTCTGCTAGATACGTGAGTCTGTAAAGAAAAGTACTTGGCAGCCTCATGAGAAATGATGGCATCAAATAATGTGATGTATAGTGGAAAGGCATCTGAACCCAAAACCCATTTCTACTTCATTCCAATAGTAGATTCTAGTTATATTTTGGAGGAAGTTGTTTTTTGATTGGTCAGCTTATTTTATGTTTGTTTTAATAATACCATTTATTAAATATATTTCTACTATAAAAGCAATACATATTTTTTCATTAAAATTGGATAATATAAGAAAAACCATGCCTATTTTTACTATCAGAGACAACCAATATATTTTTCTATGCACAGGTTTTTATAAATTTTTAAAATCCACCGTATATAATTTTATATCCTAGTTTTTAAACTTAACAGTATATCATAAATATCTTTTATGTTAAATTTTTCTATGTTTTCTTTTATTAGCTACAAGGATAATCATCAAATGACTATACTATAGTATTCGTAACCATTCCCTCTTTGATGTTTACCACTTAACATGTCAAATAATGCTGTGACTGAACAGATCTTGGTTTACATCTATGCAATTGGTTCCCAATATAGAATTATAGGTTAAACTATAAAAACTTTTTAAAGGCTTTTGATTGAAATTGTGAAATTGTTTTCCAGAATGGTTGTTTCAGTTTACACTCTAGCAGAGTGTGTTCGTATTCATTTCACGGCTCATTCAAATAGCTGATTTTTGAAACTCTCTTGAGATTTCATGGGGTGCAGTGGAATTTGGAAAGAGATGTGGTTGCTGTTTGACCCTTTCCTGAACCCCTCCTTAATCTTTTTCTGTCCAATTTTCTTCATTATGAGACAAATTACAAAATGCCTCACAAAACTGTTGTGTGGGGAAAAGTCACTAAAAATAAATGGAAAATAAGTCATAACTTAAATAATTTTTAAGCACCTACTGTACAAGGGGAATTGTGATATACAGATTTTTTTTTTTTAAACCTGGGAACACTTAATTTGCTGTGTGACCTTGAGCAAATTACTTAACGTCTTTGGGTCTCTCTTTCCTCATCAAGGAGGCACTGGAATTAGCCAAATTATCTCTAACATGCTTCTGAGTATAAGCTATCTTTGATGCTATCAGAACCATGTTCCCAAAAAAGAAGGACCCTTTAACTACTCCTCTTCCCAAAATCCAAAAACTTTCAGTGAGTTCAAAGCTATATTCCAAGACTGGGGTAACTTTTTTATGTTTACTTTAAAGAAATATCATGACGAGAGCATAACCATCACCTGATCTTTTTGTCAGTTAAGCAAAAACAGATGAAAGCTATAACAAAGAATCCTTTAAACATATAAGTATACTGCAGAATGTGCCAAATTATGCCCTCAGCTTTGTAGTTTAATAATCGCTTGTTTCAGTGGGACTGTCACACAAATCATTAAGATCAGATTTTGGGGTGTGTAACTACAACCCAGAGACCATCTATTCTAAACAGAGAGCATTACCTTATCTAGGCTGCAATTAACACTTTATTTACTTTTATATATGCTCCTAAATATAGTGCTAGCAAGGGAAAAAAACATACTTTATTTCCTAGCAGAATTTTCTTACAGGATATTTAGTTAGATGTGTTTTCTAATAACACCTTTACTGAGATATAATTCACATACCATAAAATTCACCCCTTTAAAATGTACAATTCAGTGTACTCACAGAGCTGTACAACCATCACCAGAAATGTTTTTAAAACATAAAATGAAAGTGTCTGGACAGTATGACAATTGCTTGCTTCTGTCATTGGATTTAGTACTACGTGTGTGTGTGTGTGTGTGTGTGTGTATTCAAGATTTTGTTTGTAAGAATTTAAACCATTCAGAGTTAAGAAAATAGTTGAAAATGTGTTATGGGCACATTTTCAATTTAATTTGAAATCTACCATCTACCACCTCCTACTTGAAAATCTTTTGTTTACATAACATAGAAAAATTGAAAGTGTGTGTTTGCTTGTTTCATGGTTTTGCATATGATGAAAGATGAATGAGAGGCTGAGTAAAGTTAGTATATTTCTGAATTTATTTTAAATATTTAGGTGTCATTAAAAATTTTTGTCCCCCTTTATTTACTTTTGATTCTAATGAAAGATTTAAAATATCATGCCCAGAGAAAAATAATTGAAGGTAATAAAGGGATAATAGTTGTTTTTTCTCTTCAAGCCATGAGGAAAAAAAATTGCTGTTCCCTGAGAACATAGATATGGTTCAACGTGAAGATAATAATAATTGAGACATTTTTATTTTATCCTAAGCATTTCATATGATTAGTTATGAACGAACTAACTTTCTTTAAATTTTTCTACTTAAGCCTTTGCAAGAAGGTTGCTAGTAATTTTTTTCTAAACTGTGTTATAAACAAGCTGAATAACTTGCTGCTGCACTAAATAGCTTTTCAATAACTTGAACTTTTGAAAATATAAAAACATAATACTACCATTTTAAATTTAGATAAAACCTTTCTCTTTCACACTCAATAAGCTTTCCAATATGGCATTTTATTTTTCTTCCCAGTCCATCTCTGAGGAATCAAATGGGTTGTCATAAATTAGTCTCTCTATTAAATAATTTGAGAAATTGATGCCCCATTTACAGATGGAAAATTTGAAGTAAACCTCTCATTCGGTAGGTAAAAAATGGGAGGCCTAGCCTTCTTGCTTGGTCCTTTGTACACAGCTTAAAGATAAGAACCTCTGAGTGTTCACATACTTCCCTTGAAATGACCTTGAATAAGTCATTTACCTCTTACATGCCTTATTTTTCTCATCTGCCAAATGAGAGTAAAGAGTGGTTTAGCTGTATTGTGGCTTAAATGCTATGATAACAAAAAGCAGTTGTCTATCACCAAGTAATTGTATATACTCTTTTGCTCAAAAAGATATCAATAAATTAATATTTTTAATATGGCCTATTAAATGTGGAACAAGATACCATGGATAAACTCAATCTAAAATACAGTATTGAAACACTAAAGGAATACATAAGCTAACATAGATTATGATTTTTAGAGAGATTATGAACATTGATTTTTGTTACTCTTATATGAACTTGTGATGGAAAGCAAACAGCTTGAGGAAAATAAAAATGACTCATAATGAGACATAAAATTTCAGAAAAAATTGTGGGACAGTTAGCAGAGATTGAATACTTAGCTGAGAGAAAACAAATTTGTAAAGAAGTTAGAGACTGGAAATGGATTTCCATTTTTGTAAAATTGGCTGGTTATTTCTAGGAATGGTCTGTGTTTTATAAATGTGATTTATATATTGGATGCCAATTACAGAAGCTGCATTGTCCTCTAGGGGAAAAAAAAACAAAATAGCTGTCCTTTGCAATCATCTTGTCTCCTTCTGCTTGCTGTCAAAACAGGAGGGAAATTCTCTACACATGGCTCATCTGTCCTTTCTATTTGAACCTATACCTGGTGCTGGAGCTGGTAGGTGTACATCCAAGAGACTTTAATCTCTGGGCTGTCCATGTGCCAGATGGGCCCTGAGCCTCAGTGGAGTTGCAACACCTACTCTCCAGTTCATTGGACTTACCCAGAACAACTAACAAGGAGGTGAGGACTGACAACCACCATACCAAGGAAATGAGAGACCCTACAGCTGCAAGCAAGAGAGTCCCATCCATCGGCTATATGGGATCGGAGCCCCCTCTCAATTAGAGGTGGAGTGGACATCACCATGCCAGAATCCTCAGGATTGGGGAATGAACTATGGACTGGAGTGGACTTACTGGTATTCTACAATACACTTGTGATTCTAGCAATGGAAGAAATTACAGTTTTGATGTGGAGGCAGTGGCCACTGGAGACTCGGGGGCAGAAGGAGGGAAAGACAGGTGTAATGCGGGGGTTTTTTTGGGACTTGGGAATCATCCTGAATGACATTGCCAATGACATATATATCCCATTATATATCTTCCCACAGCTTGCAGAACTGTGTGGGGGAGAGTATAGACTACAATGTGAACTATGGTCCATGCTCAGTGGCAATGCCCCAGGATGCGTTTATCAATTGCAATGAATGGGCCACACTAATGAAGGATGTTTATGTGGGAGGGTGTGGGAGGTGTGCGGAGCGGGGGCATATGGGAAGCCCTATATTTTGTGTGTAAATTTGTGTAATCTAAATATACTTAAAAAATAAAAAAAAACAGGCAGGTTCAGTCACCTGCCTGTGTGCGACTGGTTCGTAACTTCACTCAACTTCTCTCCGAAGTGAGTTTACATCATCATTAAACTAAACATAACTCTCTTTTAAGTGGTTTCTGTAGTAATATCATCTGATAGAAATGTGCAGTGGAAATCCAGAAAAATTCCTATGAGGTGGAAGCATCTTCCGTTTGAGATTTCTCTTAAAGTGAAACTAAAATGGGCTCTTTTAGCAAGTAGAAGAAGCCTCAGCCAAAAATTTTTTGGAACTGAGTACCCTTTTCCTGAAGCAACTTGAAAGATTATTTAAAGAGCGTGCAGACTGTGCAGGCCTACAATTGTTATTTTTCATCATTTCATCAAAGGATTTGGAAAATTCTGGCTGTAGATGGCAGCATCACACTAATGCATCTTTCTGTAAGCCTTTCACTGCTCATTTGTGAGAAAGACTAAAAAGTTCTCTGGTGCCTGGAGGACTACAGTTCATCCACTAGAAACAGGCTACTGTTTTTCTTTTTTGAGTGTGAAAACTTTCCTTGACTCTGTAAGCATCCACCTCTAAATTCACTACAATTAGACTTATCCTCAAAGCTTTGCTCATGTTCTCTTAGCTGCAGGGTTTGGAAAACACACTGAGTGTGTATTTTATTATAGCTTCTGAAAATACCAATTGTAGGGCCTTTGAAAACACACAGATTTGTCAGCATTTCACATTAACAGGCCTTTTATTTGTTTGTTTTTCTTCCTGATTTATAGACAGCACCCCATTGTAGAGGCAATATATCTTCATTTAAATAACTTCCAAGTTATTTATGACTGGAAATGACTTTGAGCCTGGGGTGTTAGACTTTGTTTTATTTTTGTTAACAGGTTCATTCTGATGCTAGTGATAACTGTGGAGCAGTTATCTGTTAAATAAAAGCAGTTTAACAGAGTTCTCTGGGTGATTGGAATAATCTGAGTTAATTGCATGACAGACCCAAACTTTTCATGAAAAGTCTTTTTGCACTTCCAGCTCTAGTCTGCTAATGTAAATTTATAACAAGGTAAAATAGTAAGTAATCAATCAATAAATGATGAAAACTCACTATGTGCCAGACACTATGCAAAGATCTTTTATATCCTATTTTGTTTAACCCTTGTTACAGACCCATAGTTATTCTTATTTTGCATATGAAGAAGGGCAAAGAAATTTAATAACATGACCACGATCTCACAGCTAATAAGTGGTGGGGCCAGGCATTGAATGCAAGATTTTTGGTTCTAAAACCAGCTTCTTCAGAACCATTTCAGCCGCTTCTCTGAAGAGAAAGGCAGGCTAGTAAGTATGGCAAGAGACCTTTAAGACGAGAAAGTGGCTGTGCTTTGCCAAGACTTGTAATGGGTGATGGGTGATTTTTTTGTTCATTTCTTTCTTCATTTAATAAATATTTATTAAGTGATTGTATGTACCAGGCCCAGGATAGGAACTAAGGAAACACTGACATAGTTCATAAAACACAGTTCTTGCCCCCTCTACAGGGGGCAACCCACACACAGATAGACAGGGCCGTTTATCGCCATTTGCAATAGTTGTGTTCTATTGTCACCATGAATAATGAATTAGCAAATCCTGAACCACTGTTTCTAGAGGAAACACAGGATTAGGTTCCTATGAGCCTCTGGTCACAACATTTTTGTTAACCAATCAATACACAACCTGTTTTATAGGTGTTTCTGTGTCAGGACAGCTTCTTTAATACAGATTATTGATTCATTAACATTGAGTTCACAGCTAACTGCACTATCACGCATGCCTGAACAAAGCTTATCTAACACACAGATTTTCTCCGTGAGGCACATCACAGCCTTCTTGGGCTCAGGAATACTAGACAGCATTTCAGCACAATGCTTGGGGGACATTTTAAACAGTGGCACCACCCACAGAAAGCACAAAAATGCAGAAAACAAGGCACTAAATAAACTGTGAAAAGGACACTTGTTTACCGTAAGAGAGCTGAAACAAGAAGGCACGGCATCGCCTCGTTTGACCTCAGCTGGGAAACTGCATGTTGGGCAACTCAAATTTTTTGCCACTCTGTATGTACATGTCCAAGAAAGACCTTGAAAGCAACGTGAGTGTTCAGAGGCTTTGCCCATAAGAAAGCTCTGACTCAGGCTGTTTACTTCGACAAATCACAGTCCTCCCATTGCCTACTCCTCACCCTCTCACGCAAAGACTAAACATTAACCTTCTAACTCCCTCTGGTCTATGTCCTCTCACCACGACCACCACACTCCACACCACTTCAGGACTTTTCCTAAAACAGAACAAACCAGTCATACCACTTTTCCAAACAAATCCTTCACTGCCTTCCAGTTGCCTTCAAAATACAGCTCAAACTCCTTAGCATAGTATTCAGGCCATTCACTTATGCCCCAGGTCTGTCAGTCTGTCTGTCTGTCTCTCTCTCTCATGCCCTTTCTTCCTTTTACTGTGTAATCTAGTCACACTGGACTATTTATTGTTCCCCTGAACATACTAAACATGTTCTCTTTCCCTAAAAGCACTTCTTATCCTTCTCTATCTGACAAAATCTATTTTATCTTTCAAGGTCTAGTTAAATGTCACCTCTTCTGTGAAGTCTTCCCCTATTTCCCTGGGTTAAATTAATACTTTTCTATATTCCCTCAACACTATTCCTACATATATTAGTGCACTCAGTGTTTTGTTTTACAATTAGATGTGTTCATATATGCCTGTTAAACCATGAGTGCTTTTATACTCACCTCAGGGTATGAAAGTCACTAGCAATTCCTCAAAAACTAAAATAGTGGATACTCAAAACATTTATTAATTGAATAAAGCTTAGTTATCTGAATTCAAAGAGGCATTAAAAATAATGAATTAGGAAGAGAAAATGGGAATACAAGTTATGATAGGCATGCTTTCAGCAAGGGAATATAGAAAGCCATACAAAATATAATTTTTTGCTGATGTCTAGCATCTGATTAGGATGTAGTTTACTCAGATGCTCAATTTCTTTCTCTTTTGTAGGGATTTAGTGACAGGAGGCTGTTTGTTATCATTGCTCTTTGATTCTTGGCTCGACCTGGATTGTTAGGATTGTCCCTGCTAGTTGCGCAAAACTACTGGTTGTAGACTCACTTCCTAGAGCCTTGTGTAGGGAGGCTATAAAGGCTGGAAAAAGTCTCGCCTACTTATTTTTAATTTTCTCACATGCACTTCCTTGGTCTGCCAGCAGGTGGTGCTCTTTGGAAGCTCTCAATTCAATGCCTAGTTGGAGTGTATTTGTTGTTAACACAGACCCGATCAATGTGACAGAGCTTCCTGTCTGAAGGCTAAGAACCTTGTAATTCAAACTTTCTCTGAGACAGTTCTCCAGCCTTCTCTGGCAGCCCCCTCCCTTTTCCCGGCTAGGAAATATTTCCACTCCCTTCTGAGTTCTCAACAAACAGTCCCGGTTGGTAGAGGATATTGGGAGGGTCATATATCTTTAGCCCCTTGCTGGGTCCCAAAGCAAACAGTGGTGTGGCCCCACCCCACCTGGAAGGGCTCATGGGACACAGCAGACCAAATTTTTGGGTCAGAAGCTGAGTCAGCCTTAGGCTGTGTCCCTCTCTCTTCCCTTTCCTGGGTTGGTAGATACCTGGAACCCCCTATGTCTACACCAACAGGCCCAGAGGCCTGAGCATTCTGAAGTGTCTTTAGTGTGGGGGATGGTGGTGGCAGCACAGACGCCGGTTTCAACTCACAGTTCTGTAGTCGTGATTTCCATCCTTTGTCCCTCTCTCCCCTGGGTGGTGTCCAGCCTTCGCCCGGTGTCCTAAACCCTAGTAGATCTTATTCTAGGCTGTTTTACCTTGTCCTCTAGCTATTTTTCTGGAGGAGAAGAGAGTCCCATGTCTTTCTAGTCCGCCATCTTCCCGGAAGTCAGAAAGCCATATAAAATATAAATAAGTAAAAATATCAGTCTGGGATCATTTGCCGTGGAATCAAACATCCCATTCATCTCATGTACTCTGAGGTGACACTGTTACTATACAATACAATATAATTCGTACTAAGAGTAACAATCCTATATCATTATGAAAGATTTTAGTTTGTTCTACATAGAATGTTTAAGATAGCTTGGTGGTATAAAGATAGACATATAGATCAACGGAATAGAATTGGAGCCCAGAAATAAATCCATATATCTATGGTCAACTGATTTTTCACAAGGATGCCAAGACCATTCAAAGGGGAAAAAATAATCTCTTCAACGAATGGACAAGTGGGACAATTGGATATCTATGTGCAAAAGAATGAAGTTAGACCCTTACTGCACACCATATACAAAAATTAACTCACAATGGACCAAAGACCTAAATGTAAGTGCTAAAGCCATAAAATTCTTAGAAGAAAACTTAGGTGTATATTTTCATGACTTTGGAGTTAGCAATAGATTCTTAGAGATGACATCAAGAGCACAAGCAGAAAAATTTAAAAAAAAAATAGATGAATTGGACTTCATCAAAATTTAAAACATGGTGTATCAAAGAATTATCATGAAAGTGAAAAGACAACCTATAGAATGGGAGAAAATATTTGCAAATCATATATCTGATAAGTGTCTGGAATCCAGAAAATATAAAGAACTCCTACAACTCAAGAACAAAAAAGACAACCCAATTTAAAAATGGGCAAAGGACTTGAGTAGCTATTTCCCCAAAGAAGATATACAAACAGCCAATAAGCATGTGAAAAGATGCTCAACAGCATTAGCCATTAGGGAAATGCCAATCAAAACCACAGTAAGCTACCACTTCACAAACACTAGGATGACTATAATCAAAAAGTCAGATAATAGCAAGTGTTGGAAAGGATGTGGAGAAATAGGAACACTTGTCGATTGTTTGGCAGTTCCTCAAAAAGTTAAACATAGAATACCATAGGACCTGGCAAGTCTACTCCTAAGTATATACCCCAAATAATTGAAAACAGGGACTCAAACAGATGTTTGTATACTAATGTTCATAGCAATATTATTCACAATAGCTCAAAGATGGAAGCAACCCAATGTTTATCAACAGATGAATGGATAAACAAAATGTGGTATACACTTACAATGGAATATGATTCAGCCATAAAAAGAAATGAAGTTGTGATACATGCTTCAACATGGATAAACCTGGAAACCACTATGCTAAGTGAAACAAGTCAGACTCAAAAGAACAAATATTGTATGACCCTGCTGATAGGAAATATTTAGAATAGGCAAATTCATAGAGACAGAAAGTAGATTGGAGGTTACTATGGGCAGGGGGGAGGGAGTTATAGAGAGTTATTGCTTAATGGGTAGAGAGTTTTTGTTTAGAGTGATGGAAATATTTTGGAAATAAATAATGATAATGGTGGCACAACATTTAAATGTAATTAATGCCACTGAGTTGTACATTTAAAATGGTTAATGTGGCAAATTTTATGTTATATTTTGGCTCCAAATGGTACCTTCTGGTACCTGGGCCATTCATTTATGCATCTCTCTGGATAAATGTTCTTCATGATCTAACTCAACAGTTTTTTTCATGGGTGGAATTTTTCTGTTGTTAAATATGGGTTCTTATTTTTCTATTGTGAATCACTTATGTCAACATAGGTGTGGGTAGGAAAACAGAGGAGATCCATGAGCCAAATCTGAACCTGCAGAAACATTCTATTTTCATTACTTATAGTAATGACTTGCACACTTGTAATATTTCTTTCTGGTTTCTTTTCATGGTAGGTATTGAGTTTGGAAATTTTTGTGAAAATGAGAAAAGATAGGTGGGGGTAGGCTGAGAATGCTTCTTACTAGGAGCCCAAGACAAATAAAGTGAAGGTTTGCTTTTGAGTAACAAAAATGCACAGGAAACACTTAAAAGAAAACAAAGATACTTAATAGTTCTCAGATAGAATTAGTCACCAGAACTTTGTAATACCTTCCAAAGTGCTTCTTCTTTGAACTAACTGCATTAGTCTGAATTTAACCTGAGTTGATTAGCACGCAGCTTCTTGTCTTAATGATCAACACATTTAAAAACCAGGTAGAGAAGTTAAGTGCAATGTTAATCTAGGGTGTTTGGGATTCCTTTTAGCTTTAAGATGCTTCAAAGTACCCAACTTTCCAGCTCCATAGAAAAGTAGGTGTTTGTTAAGAAACTTTTCAACTTGATTTCCCTTCATTTTCATTGTTATTCAGTTTTCATAGAGATAATAGTTCCTAGTAATAATTGTTTCCAGTGGAAAGAAGTTCAAAGCAAATTGAAAATACGTTTTGAATGAGCTCAAACAATTTAAAATTTATATAGTGTAGTACTGTTCATTTTGCACTCTCTTACTCATAGTTAATATTGTTTGATCATTGTTAACATGTTAGGTACGAGATCAATGATTTCTGCTTGATAATACCTTGCACTTTAAAGTGTATTTAGTGTTTACTTATCATCTGGTTTTAATGTGGTGGAGTTATAATACATAAAAGAGAATATTCACTAGGCCCATCTTTTAAGTTACACCCATTAACACAAAAGTTGTAATGTTTTCCAAGATACCTTCATTTAATTACCAGTTTTGCTGAACTTTTTACAAGTTGCATCAATGGTGAGTCACAAATAAAAATCCATCAATGTGCACAATAGAACAAAAGAAGAGGCAAAAGAAGTATCAGCCCCTAGACAGATGGAGAATTTTCAAAAGGTACAAAGAAATAACCTTTAGTCAACTTTCCATCTTATAGGCAAGCTGTAAGAAATATACTAAATAGTCTAGTACCATGTAAACATTAATAGAAAACTAATATTTCAGCAGGTGTGCGTGTTGCTTTTAAGTTGAACACAGTACTCCTTTGATCATGTCTCTGAAAAGGTTTTCTTTCCCAGATATAGTGCAACAACTTTTCTTAAAGGTATAGTTTCCCTTTCTGGAAATTTCTTGATAGCATTATTCGTTTTTGTTAAAAAAACAAAACAAAACAAACACTTTCATAAAAGTGATTTTGTTACCAGATTTTATCTAGGTTCTTGACTATGCTGCAGAAATGACTTTCAAGAGCACGTCAGGTTAGTTAGGACAATAATTTATTAAGGTAGGGAGGGAAGAGAAATGGGAGAAAATAACAGATCCTAGGTCCCAGGTAGAGAGGGCTGAAGGGGCTGAAAAGTGATGAAAAGGACCGGTTTACAGACTACAATTTCCCATTATAGATTATAAATGCCCAGGTTTCACTTGTGTGTTGATCCATGGGGGGGGGGGCACAGCGAGAGCAGGGCACAGAAGACAAGAGAGCTATTTGGCCTTTGCGCCTGCTTTTTGAACCGTTAATTATTCTACCCCTTTGCTAATGGCATGGGAGGAGTCCCAAATGTTTGCTGCTTTGATTGATTACACTACCCATGAATTCCCCAGGAGGGCACAATGATAATGTCCCTGGATAATATCTGGGGTTTCTCCTGGCTTCCAGAGGAAAACTCATTCTGGATGGCAGAATCTCACGAGGGTCTTCCAGCAGCCATCTTGGGGGTATTAATGTCCACGTGGACTTCTTGCCAGGTTCCAGATCCATCTACTGATTCCCTATCTTACTAGCCTGCTTCAATTTGGCCACTGTGAGAATATTTGTCCTACTTTTAGAATTTCTATTTAGATACTTTACTAATTTCTGTGATTAACTATATCATAAACTAATATTAAGCTTTTTAGTAGTTAGAACTATACTTCTCCTTGTAAGATAATGCTATATAGATATAATTATTAAGGTTCACTAATCAACAAGTATTCAGTATGCCTACTACATATCCAGGACTGGGCTATATACTATGGAAGATAAGTACAAGAAAAGGTCACTGCCTTCAAGGAACTTACAGTCTAGTTAAGGGGACAACATTAACATATATTAATATAGTACGGGTAGGATTAAAGATATACACAACACCAAAATACTAGCCTGGTAAATAGTTAACAACTGAAGAAGACATTTTAAAAAAGAAACTATCAAACTGGTTCTAAATCACGGTGGCTGAGGGTGTTACAACTGGAGAGTGCTTTTAACAGTTTCACTTTTTACCAGGTTTTGTCAATGCCCTACAGGCATAGCCTAAGAACATAATGCTCTAACTCAAACTGCATCATATCTTGCCCCCTAGCTAGGCTTCCTGCCTCTCTCTAATCTTGCCTTCTCCTAAATCTGTCATTCACACTGCACCCAGAAAAATCTGCCTAAAACTTGCAGCTTAAACTCTCCAGTGACTCCCCATTGCCAAGTGAATAGAGCCCAACTTCTTTAACGTGCTTATAAGACCCCTGGCCTCTCATGCCCACTCTTGTCTTCTACTCCACAACACCTAGAACTGTATGTTCTAGAAATACTGGATTTTTTATTGTTACATACACACAAAATGCTGCTTCATACCTCTGGTGCATTTTTTCCCATTATGTTCACTCTACAGTGTTGGCCTTCCGGTGACTCTGTGCTTAGCTAATCTTTACTCATCTTTTGAGACCTAATTCAGTATCATTTCCTCCAGAGGTCCAACCTTTTCTCTGTGTGGCTCCATACAAACTCTGCAAATCTCTATTCAGCATATTATATTGAAATTATTTATGTATGTACCTAGAGGGGATATGTCTATTTTGAATGGTTGAAGGTTTACTGGAATAAACATACAATAGTTTAGAGTAGGGTTTTTCAGTTTGTTAGTTTGTTTTCCTGTTTGTTTTTATAGCTTGACCACTTTGTAGCTCAGTGCTCTGGGGCAAATCACTTGCCTCTTTGAAACCATTTACTGTTTACTGTTTTTTTGGTCTAAAACATAAAGGTAAAAATGATAGTTAACATTTATTAGGCACCCACAATGTTACTGCACTGCATGTGTGCACAACAGAGCTATGAGGCAGGTAGTTTTATCACCCCCATTTTACAGATAAAAAAAAACTGAAGCATGACAGTGAGGAGATGTTAAGAGACTATTTTGTGTAGTTAATAAGTGGCAGAGCTAGAATTCCACCCTGGGAATTCTAGTTTGAGTCCACAATCTGTACTTTTAACACCTTCACTCTTCTGCATCTCAGGAACAACGTTAGTGGGAAG
The DNA here is from genome assembly GCA_026826555.1 of Tolypeutes matacus. NCBI lineage: Eukaryota > Metazoa > Chordata > Mammalia > Cingulata > Chlamyphoridae > Tolypeutes > Tolypeutes matacus. Next base: position 14,334,944 of record JAKSZT010054055.1, read on the forward strand.
ACTGTGTGAGGTGCCAATGAAGACACTTTGTAAAGCACATAGTAATGTGCATGTAGTAACAGCTACCACGTGGGGAGCCCTAGCAGTGATGAGCTCAGTGAAAAGTAATTTACACGCATTAATGAACTTAACCCAAGGTACTAGTGTCATCTTCACTAAAGATGACATATAGTGTAGTGGCAGTTGGGGGAGCCAGGATTCAAACACAGCAGTCTGGACCCAGAGCCAGCTCCTTAACTGCAATGCTATGCTGCCTCTCAAATTCTGATCATAATAAATGCAATCTCAGTGTCCCCCTGGAGGTGAATTTTGTCACAAAAACCTTTGCATTTACATTGCATGTCTCTAAAACTACATATTCTTCCACCACAAGGGGTTTATTCCATTTGGCACCAAAAGAAAGTGTTACAAAGCAAGATATACTTGTCATGCAAGTGAGGACCTTCAGGATTGGCTCCTGTAAATAACCTCCTAGCCTCCTTCACATGCATTTACAGATAGGAGAACACATATACTAAATGTAGTTATAAATACATTGTGGTCAGTACAGGAAACCAAAGAAAAGTCAACTGTGATTTAGAAGTCAAAGTCCAGTTCATTATTATCTAATTCATTATTTCTTACATAAGAAATGCCAGCATTACATCCTCTTCTTAAGAATTAAAGCATGTGAAATAGTCAGAGACCTGTAAAAGTGTACATCCTAAATTGGAATCCACAGCTTGCTAGGGGAAATGGGAAGGTATGAGCTCCAAACACTAATTTTGGGGGGGGTAGATAAGAAAATAAGAGTGTTTCATTTTACTGCTGGTTTTTAACATTTAATTTCCTTTTGTAAAAGTAGTTTGACCTTTGTGGAATATGGGAAATGTAAAAGGACTGGAAAAAAAGCCCAGGGTCCCTCTCCCAGTCCTCCAGAACCATCTTTAGAGGATCCCTAGACCAGATCACCTGCTTTACTATTATTCAGCTGTATTCAGATGGATGGGTTCATATATTCTAACAGCAAACATGCTAAATGAATCTGTGGATAATGTTGTCTCTATCCAATATATACTTGACATAATGTGGCATATTTACCTAACAACTTGCTACGTACTTAATATGTGAAGTTCCTTTCCATGGCTGTTTATTTCTGTTGGACTGTATGTGTTAAAAATAATATAAGGTCAAATTCCATAGGAAAGCATAGTTCTGAGTGAATTTCCAGTCCCAAAATCTGGACCTAAGCCTGTAGGATATGGGATAGTCCTTGCATTGCAGTGCTCCAAAGTGACGACTTAGGTTGATTAACTCATAATGAAGATAGGTTTGAAAAGGTATTTCAACTAGACTAATTAGCCAAGCAGTGAGATGTAGCAGAAAAATAGATAAAATATATGCCGCTTCTCTAGAAGGTAGCTAAAAGAATGCTCTAGGAAAGATGGAAATAACTAAGATATGTGCTGGAGCCATAGGGAGAAAAGCTAGCTACATTGTGTGCCTCATCCTGTTTAAAAATGGAAGTGAGAGCTCTTAAAAATGATTTGAGTTAGACTAAAAGAGCCCAAGCTTTAAATACAGCCCTAAATAGATGTATATTTTAATAGCTATGTAACTTTTGGTGCAATTTATTAAAGCCAATGTTGCCTGTAAGCCCTTTTTTTATAAAACAATTTATTGACGTATTCATACGTGAACATACATAAACTATAAGTGTTCAGTAAACACCATGAACTTACAAAACAAACACGCATAACATCATACAGGGCTCCCACATATCACCCCCTGCCAAACATCCCGCATTGTTGTGAAACATTTTTTAACAAACCATGAAAGAGCATCGTCGAAGTATTACTACTAACTATAGTCCATATCTTCCTCCCCTATACATTTTTTTTAAGGATTTATTTATTTATTTACTTTTATCCATTTTTACCCCCTCCCCCCATTTTTGCTGTTTCTGTGTCCATTCACTGGGCAACTCTCTGTGTCCATTTCCTGCCCTCTCTTCTCATCCTTCTCCTCCTGTCTTCACTGGGATTCGATCCTTGTAATCTCCGATGTGGGAGAAAGGCATCCTACCACCTGTGCCACCTTAGTTCCTGGTTTTTCAGCACGTCTCATCTTGGTTCTCCCTTGTGTCACTCTCCTGTTACGTCATCATCTTGCTACATGGCACACGGGGGCCTGATGGCGCACATGCCTTCTATATTTTTCTTTTTTTTGTTTTTACCGGGAGGTCCCAGGGATCGAACCCAGGTCCCTCCATATGGGAGATGGACACCCAACCACTCAAGCCACATCTGTCCCCCTACTATATCTCTTAAGGTTGACCAAAGATACCCAAAGTTACAGTCTTTTCCCATACAGGATGGTCATATAATAATCAGGCTTAGTTTATCACCAGCATTCTAAAAACCAGACCTAGGGAGAAAAACTAGGTCTGGGGACACATGCACAGTTTCTTTTTTTAAAGATTTTTACTTATTTATTCATTTATCCCCGCCTTGCTGCTTGTGCTCGCTGGGTCAGCTAACCACGCCGTGCAGGTGGGCTTGCCTTCACCAGGAGACCCTGGGAACCGAACCCGGGGCCTCCCATATGGTAAACGGGAGCCCTACTGATTGAGCCACAGCCGCTTCCCTGCACAGTTTCTAATATAGCGGATGTTTAGCCTACCTGTAAGCCCTTCTTAGAGTCCGAATTAAGACACGAAATCTGAAAGAAAAAAAAAATTTTTTTTAAGAAAAAAAGAAAAAAAAAGTGTTGTGATTATGAATGTGATTGTGAAAATGGTGCCCTCCCTTATTCATTGCTTGGTCACTCTCATACCCAATTTTTATTATTTGAATTTTGGTTCTCACTAATATTTTTACTCTGGAATACTTTCTATTACCTACCTGAAATGCCTTGTCATCTTTTCAGCATAATGAAATCCTAGTCCTCTTTCAGGGTCTAGGTTAAATATTATGTCCTCCAGAAAGTCTTCTCCATTCCTCACCCTCATTCTTCCCAAACAGATTTATAGCCCCTCCTCCAGAGAGCCATAGGGCCTAGTACTGTGTCTACTGCAGTACTCATGACATTATAGTATAGTTAGTATGTATTTGTCATTCTCCCACTGAGAATTAATTGTAAGCTGCTTGAGGGCAGGAATGGTCTTATTTATCCTGGAACACCTACACATCCCATCTCCCCACCCCCAGGCTCAAGAAATTAACATAATATCTTACACACATGGTTGACATTTAATATTTTTTGAAGCCAAAGTGGAAAGTTTTTGTGGGGCTTAAAAAAAAAAAAGCAAAAAGTGTCCTTCCAAACATTCTCCTGCTGTTTCTTGTCTTTTTTTTTTTTTTTTTTTTTTTTTAACTAGGCTTCCTATTTGCCTCCATTCTCCAAATGTGGAGATGAGCTTTCTTGCCTTATATCTGAAAATCTATGTATCGCTTTTTCCATTATTAAATTAGACATGTTGCTTTGAATCCATTTACCTATTCCAAAAGTAAATATTGACTGGATACTATGTGCCAGGCACTGCTGAGATTTCCATCAACTCCTTTTCCTAAGATGCTGGTGTGATTACATTTACTACTAACACCATCACTTGTAAAGCACTTTACAGCTTATAAAACACTTTCCCAACTGCCATTTCATCAAACCTTTCCTAAATGTATGAAGTGGCCATTGTCATCTCAACTGTCAAGGCTGTTTTTAGCTTCCCAGCTTACCTCTATGAAGAATGCCTTTTGTTAAAACCATGAAGAATCCTAAGATGCAAGATCTCTAAGGGACTTTATAGATCAAGTCCAGCTCCTTCATCTTATGATGAGTAAAATGGAATCCTTTCATTGTACAGATGAATAAACCAAGATATGAACGAGGGAAGAGATTTCCCTGTCTCATATTTTTAATACATGGCAAAGTCTAAACTAGAACAGAATCTGCCTTCTGAGTCCTAGGTCAATGTTCTATCCACTACCATGTTGCCTCTAGGACAAAAAGTTTGCTACATCATCCTCATTTTAGAGAAACTCTGCTGATTCATTTTTGGGAAGGATCAGTTCTGACAGTTTTGTAAATATCTTTGTTTCTGTCATAGACTTATTCCTGGATGAGTAGGTTCTTTTTCTCCTTCTTTGTCTGCCTTTACTACCTGAAGTGGAACATATACTATCCTAATTGTGTAAACAACTTTCTTTGTGCAATTTTTTCTCTCTAGTAGGTTTTATCTGACTGTTTAGCTTATTAACCCTCATTGTTTCAAATCTCCTAACATCTTGGCCTTTCTTTCTTTTTTTTTCCCCCAACAATTTATTGAAGTGTATCATTCATACATGAACATACATAAACTATAAGTGTTCAGTAAACATCATGAACTTACAAAACAAACATGCATAACATCATTCAGGGCTCCCACACATCACCACCACCACCCCCAAACACCCTGCATTGTTGTGAAACATTTGTTAACAAATCATGAAGAAGCATCATCAAAGTATTACTACTAACTATAGTCGGTATCTTCCTCCCCTATACATTTTTTAAGGATTTATTAATTTATTTACTTTTATCCATATTTACTCCCCCCCCCCGCCCCCGTTTTTGCTGTTTCTGTGTCCATTCACTGGGCAACTTTCTGTGTCCGTTTCCTGCCCTTCTCATCCTTCTCCTTCTGTCTTCACTGGGATTCGATCCTCAGAATCTCCGATGTGGGAGAGAGGTGTCCTACCACCTGTGCCACCTTAGTTCCTGGTTTTTCAGTGCATCTCGTCTTGGCTTTCCCTTGTGTCACTCTCCTGTTATGTCATCATCTTGCTGTGTGGCTCGTGGGGCCTGGCAGTGCACCTGTGCACGGTTGGCCTCTACTTCTTATTTTCAGTATTCAGAAACCTACTTGGCTAGTTTTATAACATATACCCAAAGATCTGATGAGAGCTCTGAGTAATATAACAGGTGGACTCTGTTGCCCAGTACTCCTCCCTTGCTGAGAACTCAGAGAATTTTAAACTGGAATGAATTCTTAGAGATATTCTAATTCCATCATTTTACAGATGAGGAAAATGAGCACCAGTAAAAAGAAACTTATAGCCTGGATCCAAATCCAGGACTAAGCATGGTCTTTCTACTACATTTTGTACAGCTTGTTGTCTGGAAATAAGATTTCTGAACGAAGGTGAGAGCATTAGATGAGTACAGAGAAGGGAAATGAAGGAGTTTGTGCTGACAAGGTCCCCCAAATTTGATCATCCTAAACTGGTCAAAAAGCTAAACAATTTTAGAATTCTGTTTGTAACAAATGACCTTAATTTGCAACTAAATCAGAAGAAGTCTTCTGAAGAGTCTGACAAACCTCATCTCCCTATTCCAATTTATCAACTTATCAAAAATATAATCCTCTTTCACTTAAGGAAAATGATCTTTATGTGACAATTTTCTAAGAATTGTATGCCATTTTATCTTTAAATACAAGCCCTATTCTTCTTTTCATGGGCCATTACAGGGGAAATACTGATAGCACCTCAGCTGAAACTAGCTGAACTTAAACATTATATGTGAACCTTTTATAATTTACTAACAAGATTTGAGCATGGAGGCTGATTTTTATAAAATTTGGTTCTGTGAGACAGAGTTTTTTTGCATTGATTTAGGATCCCTAAATTCAGGCTGAAAGTTTCCAGACTTGAGAGTGTTCACATTTTCGTAGCTTAATTGTAAATCAACTTTCATTTAAAAGATTTAAAGTCAGGTTAAAGACCTAAATCTTTTCAGTCACCTTCCTAACTAGGAAAAGCCTCTAGATGAGCCTAATTATTATGATTTTTCCCAATGGATTAGAACAAACAGCTTGATAATGTTCAAACAGAACAAATGCCATCACAGAGAAAGCAACTTTTTTTTCTCCAAGAGTTAAATGTAAAATTAGGTGTTATTACAGCGCATTCAGAAAGACGTTTTAAGGCGGTCTAGCTCAAGCAGGCCAAATCACTCAACTGTAATGGGCAGCAAATCAAAACCAGAGTGGTAGGCTTGTTGTTCCCCTATTTGTTTTGCTTCATTCTGCTTGATTATTTTGGCAAAGTTAAGCTGAAACGGCAATGCTCTGAAGTTGTGTAAATTTAAGCTTTTAATTAGGTAAAAGACTCTTGCAGCTCTTGTTGAGTGCTCATTTTGTGCTTGGAATGTTTATTCCATAGTTTGGCATGTTTTGAAAAGAGTTGTGGTGCTAAGATGATTCCCTCCGGTAGCCATGAAAACCCTCCATGGATACAAGCAGAGATTCATCTGCTTGGATGTTGCTACAGGGTACCTGGTGCCCTAGAATACCTCTGGGCTTTTCTGCATATTTTCACTGTTAAATGAAAGTTGAGTACTGCTTAAAAGATAACTCTGTAACCTAAAGCTCCTTTAAAAATACAAAATTTTAAAAGTTAACTCTGATTAAAAGTTTTCTTTTAAAAAATTATTTTAAAATGTTAAAAAAATGTTTAATTAGCAATACCTGTAAGAGTAGGCTTTTCCCACTTCTTTTCAGCTAGGTTTCAAAAAGAGGATAATTTCTACTTTACTTTTTCACCAGTATTTTCTCAAATGCTTAACTGACTTGCAGGTTTTTATATCTGTGGTTTTAACTGAGAGATGAACATAAAAGGAAAAAGTTTTCAAATGATGGTACACAGCTGTGGATTTTTTTTTTAAGAATAAAAAGTTTTATGCTCTTTAAATTGATATTTTTCATTTGGAAAAAATCTTGGAATAATACTCTCATATACTAGGACTTTAAAAGGTTAGAATCTGCCTTATGAAGAATTCAATTAAACAATGCAGGGATCAAGAGGAAAATCTTGATCAAAATCAAATATTTAGGTATGCATGAAAATAGAAGTCATTTTTAATGTTGTGTGTGTGTGTGTGTAGTTAGAGGACATCCCTAAATTGGCTTCCTTTTGAATTATTAAATATATTGCTTATGAATCAGTAACCACATTTAGAGGATACTCTTTTCAATTAGAATCTGGTTTGGGGAAGCGGCTGTGGCTCAATCAGTGGGGCTCCCGTTTACCATATGGGGGGCCCCCGGGTTCGGTTCCCAGGGCCTCCTGGTGAGGGCAGGCCCGCCCGCGCGGCATGGTTGGCTGGCCCAGTGAGCACAGGCAGCAGGGGGGGGATAAATGAATAAATAAATAAAATCTTTAAAAAAAAAAAAAAAAAGAAAAAAAGAATCTGGTTTGCTTTTTATCTGGACTATAACATGAGCCTACATTATATAAAAAGCAGCCACCTTTATGAAAATGAATCCTATAGTATGAGTGTCAATATTCAAAAGTTAAGAATGTCTACAGGAAAACAATTGCTGCCCACAGACAATTTTATACCTCTTATTCTTGTGAAACAAGTGTCTGAATCTATTTGAGAGCTTCGGTTTTATTTTTGTGAGTGTGTAATTTCCTGCCATGCAGATGCACTTACATGTTGTGAGATTTACGTGATTAAGTGTGCAAAATGACAAACAAGGTTGTCTGGTGCTCATCATCCCTCTTTGGTCAACTAATCACCTTTGGATTCTGGCCTCTGCCAGTGGACGAGTCCCAAGGCCAGCAAGCTGCATCTATCAGTCTAAACATTTGACCTGCAATGACCAGATCAGTTAGGGGCGAGGGCTAAGATAAAAGTTACAGTTTGGGTTTGGAAAGGCACTTTATCATCTCAAGTTGGAACTAGTTTTCTTAGTTAATCTAAGTGTCCTTCCTCCTGGTTATGTTGACAGCATATTCCTGTCATGTACTCAGCGTTGCCAAGATTGAAAGCCTCAAAAGAGGTAAACTGGTACAGACTGTATCCTCTGATGGCAAAGAGGTGATCTAGAATTCAGAGTCCTTTATTCTTGGAAGCCAAGGGTTCACAGAGAAGGCTTGAGGTTTACACAAAACCATTCTGACACCAGTACTCTAGTCTACCTGTCTCCCACGTGCCCCTTCCTTACCACACAGCTGAGGGACGTAAGATGGTTAACAGCTCTCCCCAAGGTCAGGATAACTCCCTGCAGGTGCCAGCAGCCTAGCCCAGTAGTTGTTGTAATGAAACACTGTCTTGGGGGGAAATTGCTAACTACTGCATGCTTATCTCCTCTCTTTGAGGTAGAAGCCAGGATTGTCATTGAGAGCATTGTGGTGGGGAAGCTGAAGCACTGGATTTAGAGGACTTGTCCCAGGCCCCACTGATAGGCAGCCGAAGAGCAAGGTGTGGGTCATTGATCTCCTGATTGCTATCCCCTTATTACTTTAACCTGATTGCTCCCTCTTCATTTTTTTCAAAATTAATCGGAGCCAGTAGCCCTCACATCTCACCCCAAGTACTGCAAAGAACCAAGTCTCCTGGCAATGTGAAAACACATTTATGTGCAGGCTTGAATTTATATTCTAGCATATAGTTGTGTGCATATGGTTTGACATATCTTCTTAACAAAAAAGTTCACCACAGGATGACCTAACTCTGAGTACCTGAAGGTGAGGCACGGGAACTGTTGAACTTTCTTTGTATAGAGAGCCCAGATGCACATCTTGCATGTTGTGAATGGGAATGGATGGTGCCTGCGGTGGTGTGAACCTCTTTTGTGTTTGGGGTGTCAGTTTCTCCTGAATGTTTGTAGAATCCTTTCCCTCATCATTCCCTGTACCAAACCTCATAAGTGTGTGTGTGTGTATATATATGCATAATTGTCATAATATGTATGTGTGTGTGCATATATGCATGTATTTATGTATAATGAATTATAAACTCTTTTGTAATTCTATAGAACTCTGCACACAAAACAGATTATGCCTTTGGTGCTTTATGTGTACAACCAAGTCTTCTACCACTCAATTCTGTCCTTGTCAGCATCAAACCTGAACTGATTGCCATTCTCATGGCAAAACACAATCTGATAAGGACAAGGGTTTGCTGGGACTCACATCTGACCCGAAAATATGTTGTTGATAAAAGGCCCTACCTAGCATACTTTTTAACCCAGATCTCTCTCACTTTGAAAGGATTATTTAATGTGTTCTTTATAAAGGGAAAGGAGAGGAAGGGAAACCAAGATATCAGTGTAGTTAAAAAGGGAAATGTTAGGTTGTGTAGATAGTAATAAGAGTAAAAAAAAAATTTTAAATCCATGAAACTGTACTACACAAACAGTGAACCCTAAGTTAAACCATGGACTACAGTTAAAAGTACAATTATAAAAATGTGCTTTTTATTAATTGCAACAAATGTAGCACACCAATGCATAGTGTTAATAATAGGGTGGTATATGGGGATCCTGTTTTTCATACATGATTGTTCTGTAAACCCACAACTTCTCTAATTTGAAAAATGATTTTAAAAATCAAATAAAAAATACATATAAAACCCAGAGGAGCAGATGTAGCTCAAGTGGTTTAGCGCCTGCTTCCCATGTACGAGGTCTTGGGTTCGATGCCCAGTACCTCCTTTAAAAAAAAAAAAGAACTATATTAAATAAATAAATAAATAAATAAATAAATAAATAAATAAATAAATAAATGCACTGTTTTAAAGTCTTCCAAGATAACTGAAGAATGTGAGAGAAAATATGTCTTAGGCTTGAGGACTTGGCAGAATCAAACATCTTTTGGATTCAGATTTTTTAGGAGAGTAAATTGTAGGAGCATCTGGTGATTTTAGTCAACAGTTCTGCACCTGGGTAGAGTAAAAGAAAAACTGTATGGAAAAAAGGGATATTTCTATTGGCTATTTTGCATTTCTAAGCACCAGCCATTTTAGATGGAGCTCTTCTCTCTAGAGGCAGGAGGGATGGAATATACTGTCTCTGCTTTCTAGAGAGATCTAGCGAGGCTGGGGTGCATTAGTAGTAGAATACTTTCAGCTCTTAGTATCAATGGATTTAAATTCTATAAACATTCAGTTTGCCTTGTAATTGTGCTTAGATGCTAGAAGCCTCAATAACAACAAAAAACTACAGTCATCAGGTCCAATACAAACATAGGTGGGATGACAGCACTGGGGCAGGAGGGGCTTGGGGTGGTGAAGTAGCTCCAGGAGGTGGATAAGATTCCCCCTTAGTAACGTTTTTGCATAGGTGCCACTGACACAGCCCTCCGTGTGCCTCTTCTTGAGGCAGGCTCTCGAATGCCTGTGTCTGGTTGATGTTTTTGTGAACCTTTAACACTGCAGCAGTTCATATTCCTAGCAGTAGAGGTCCCCAGTACCACAGTCCTTCAACTAAGATGCTAATTCTTCAACTAAAACTAAATTCTTCCCCCCCCATCCCCGAATTACTTGGCATTTATAGTTGCTTACAGAACTTAAATAATTTTATGGTTACAATTGTCTTTGTGTTATTAATAAATGAAAAAAGTGTAGTCCTAATTGCTTTGACCTTGGTTTCAAATTTCAGAACTTTTTGTAACAGCCTAAATAATGTATCAAAAATCAGATGTGGCTCAAGTGATTGGGCTCCCATCTACCATATAGGAGGTCCAGGGTTCGATTCCTGGGGCCTCCTGGTGAAGGCGAGCTGGTCCGTGCAGGAGTGCTGGCCTGAGCAGAGAGCTGGCGCAGCATGATGATGCAACAAAAAGAGACACAGAGGAGAGACAATAAGAGATGTAGCAGACGAGGGAGCTGAGGTGGCACATGAGATTAGGTGCCTCTCTCCCACTCTGGAAGGTCCCGGGATTGGTTCCCGGTGCCGCCTAAAGAGAAGACAAGCAGACACAGAAGAACACACAGCGAATGGACACAGAAAGCAGAGAGCAAGTGCCAAACAATGGGGGTGAGGGGTAATAAATAAATAAATCTTAAGAAAAAAATCAGTTGACGGAGTTGAATATTTGAAAAATATAAATCATTCTCTTGAAATGTTGGAACAAAAAGACCATGAGAAAATGTTTATAGATTTTAATATTTCTTGTGATGAAGAAAAACAATTATTTTGGTGGTGGGGGTTAGGGATTGTAGTCTGGTTGGCTAAAATCTGCCAATTTGTTCATTGTCTATTGTGCTTAGAACTACAGAGCTACAAGGTAATTAGGGGGTCTTTTGTTTGTTTTTGTCCCAGGGATTTTTATTTGAATTTTCTGCTTGTCGACACAATTCACTAAGAACATCCCCACTTAACCCTTCTTTACACCAAAATCTGGCATAGTCCTTGACTTAGTCTCCATTTCTAAGCAGTCACTAAATTCTACCTACTATATATTGCTTGTGCCACTTCTCCTCTCTCTTGCCCCCCACTGTCACTTCTGCCCTAGTTTGAGCCCTTAACTTGGCTATTGTAACCATCTCTTAACCAATCTCCCTATTTCCAATCTCACCTCCCTCTAAACCATTCCCTGCAAATTTACAAAACAACCTTTCAAAAATGCTATTTCCTTTCTTAATACTTTCAGTGGTTTGCCATCACTTCTAAATAAAGCCCCAAAATTTTAGCATAGCATGCAAGTTCCTTTATAACGTTGTTCATAACTACCTCTTTAGCTTTATTGCTTCCTTCTTCCCTCACCACAGCCCTCAAATTTATGTTCCAACATACCCTGAACTACTTAGAGTTCCCCAAATGCATCAAACTGTTTTAACCTTCCTGTCTCTGCATTCTGTTTTTCTCTCTAGCCTTACTATTCTTTCTTCTCTCACTCCTCATCTGCTTGACAATCACTTAACTCTTTTAAGATCCAGGCCAAATGTCTTTGGCTTTGCAAAACCTTTCCTGAACCCCAGGAAATGTTCACCATTGCCTCCTTTGCGCCAATACTCTACAGGATATACTCGCCCCCTACCGTATTCCCCATATTATGGTAGTTATTTCTCTTATTAGCCAGTGGCTCTCAACAGAGGGTGGTCTTGCCCCTCAGGAGACATTTAGCAATGTTTGGAGACACTGATTGTCACAGCAGGGAAGCAGGGTTGCTACTGGCATCCTGAGATGCTGCTAAGGCACAGGAGAGCTTCCCCAGCAAAGAACTGTCCAGTCCAAAATGTCAATAGTACTGATGTTGAGGAGCCCTGTGCCTGACTACAAACTTGTGTCTTTTTTCAACTTTGGATCCTCAGGACCCAGAACAATACCAAGCAAAAATTAGGCACCAAATAAATACTGGTTGAATGAGTGAAAAATCCCACAAAATGATTCTCTGGAGGAAATTCCAGTCTCCATCCAAGTATAGAAAAATAAGATTATTTGGGAAAGCAGCCAGAGCCTACATTTAATCACATTCAAAGGTATGATATAAAATTTATTTTAAAATTTCCTTAGCAATTCATAGAGAGATTGGATCAAAGCTATGATATGATTATGTGCCTAATTTCCCTCTCCAAAAGACATAAAATGTCATGAAATGTACATTAAAAACAAGAAAAATCCTATAAGACAATATATTTTGAAGAATCCCTAGAAGAGAACACAGATGGAAATGAGGAAATAAGCAAAGAAATAATAGAAGAAAGTTTCCCAGAACTTAAGGAAAACAGAAGCCTTCAGATAGAAAGGGCCCACAACATGGGCCCACATCAGAACACCAAGGATAAAGAGAAGAAAAACCAATAATCAATAAGGGAATAGATATCAGATTGGCATTATATATCTTATTACTAAGATTAGATGTTAAAAGACAAGATCTCAATGTAATGAGAGAGAATGATTTTAAAGCTAAAAACTTATTCTCAGTCAAATTAACATTTAAGTAGGAGAGCAAAATTAAGACATTTTCAGACTACATGAAAGTTGGAAACATCACCTGCAACCCTTTGCGAGAATTAATAAAAGATGTAACCCAATTCCCTCAACAACAACAAAAAGAATTCAGAGACATATAGAAGATGTAAAAAACAAATGATGATGAGTGGATGGTGCTCATGGTTGAGTGCCTGCTTCACATATATGAGGTCCCAGGTTCAATCCCTAGTACCTCCTAAAAAAAAAAAAAGAGGTAAGTCTTAAATGACATTCATGTGCATAATGAAAAACAATTTAACAGAGGGGGACGGATGTGGCTCAAATGGTTGGGCATCCATCTCCCATATGGAGGGACCCGGGTTCGATACCCAGGACCTCCCGGTAAAAAAAAAAAAAAAAAAAAAAAAAAAAAAAAAAAAAAAAAATTTAACAGAAATCTGGAACTAAAATACTAGATAATTTCAACATGAAAGGTAGAAGGACCAAGAAGAGACTAAAAGGAAGTAAATGAATGCTTGCTAAGCCTCTTGTCTTGTTGGGGACAGCAGGTTGTATGATATATATATATATGGTTTTAAACCTATATGTCATTTTTTAAATGATAGAAAAATTTAAAAATCAATGTTAATGTAAGAATATCTATTAGAAAATAGAATAAATAATTTCCAAGACATAAGGGACAAAAGAACCAAATTGATTCAACAAAAGGCAATAAAGAAGAAAAAAGAAAACATAAGAAATCATGGTAAATAGAAAACATAAAATAAGGTAGCAAGATTAAATCTAAATATACTAATAATCACAATAAATATAAATAGGGCAAATACCCCAATTAAAGGGTAGACAATCCAATTGGGTTTTTCAACAATCTCGCCATATGTTGTTTACAAAAGACATAAATAATATGAAAAATAGAGGTTTAAAATAAAGAAATGGAAATAAGATATTTCATGTAAATGCTAACAAAAAGAAAGCAGATATAGCAATATTAATTTCAGAAAAATATTAGTTTCAGACTACAAGGTGAAAAGCACCAAAAGGCACAAAGGATTTTTTCATATTGATAAAAACTGCAATCCACCAAGAAAAAATAAGAATCTTGAATTTGTATCATCCAAGGACATCGCTTTGAAATACTACAATATTTAGCAGTAATTGATAGAAAATACAAGGAGAAATTGACAAATCCATAATTAGAGTGGGAGGTTTTAACAACCTTCTCTCAGAAATCAAGTAATCAAATATACACACAAAAAGTAAAGATATAGAGGATTTAAATCACACAATCAACCAAGCCTGATCTAAACAGTACATATGCCATTACACCCAACAAAGACAGAATACACATTATTTTCAAATAGCCAGAGAAAATTCTCAAAATTTATCCATGAATTAAGCTACAAAGGAAATTTTATAAATACCAGAAAACTGAAATCTTACAGGCCATGAATCTCTGACAATAATACAATAAAATTAGTAATTAGAAATTAATAGTCAAAGCATACCCTCCAAAAAACTCTATATATGGAAAAAAATTAAACATCTTTAATGCTATTGTAGAAAACCACTAACTATTTAGAAATGGAAAACAACAAAGGCACAATATTTCAAAATCTATTGGATACAGACAAAGTGATATATGGAGGACATTTCAGAGCCTTAAATGTATTTATAAGTAAATAAAAAGATTAAATAAATTAGAAAGATTAAAAATTAATGAATTAAACATTCAACCCAGAGGACTATTTTTAAAAAAACAATAAAATAAACCCCAAAAGGAGAAAATAATTAATCAAGATGAAAGCAGTAATTAATGGAAAAAATCAAACCAGTAGATGTAGTCAAAAAAAGAAAAACTGGATTTTTTTAAAGGACCAATAAAATATACAAAGTTTGGCAATTCTGACCAAGAAAAAAAAGAAAGCACAAATAAACACATCAGAAGAGATTTTAAATTGTACTTACATGCCAATAAATTTTAAAAGCCTAAATGAAATGGAAGAATTTCTAGGAAATTAAAACTGAGCAGGGAAGCGGCTGTGGCTCAATCAGTAGGGCTCCCATTTACCATATGGGAGGCCCCGGGTTCGGTTCCCGGGGCCTCCTGGTGAAGGCAAAGCCCGCCCGCACGGCGTGGTTAGCTGACCCAGCGAGCACAAGCAGCAAGGGGGGGTAAATGAATAAATAAATAAAATCTTTAAAAAAAAAAAAACTGAGCAAAATCTATTCCACAAGATAAAAAGCTTATTATATCAAAAGTCATAAAAGAAAATTTTAAAGTGGGAAGAGGTCTTCTAAAAAAATCACCAAACCTGGTTTTTCACATATAATTTCTACAAAGCCTCAAGGAATAGTTGTTTCCTTTGACAAATAAAATGCTCCAAAAACACAAGAGAATAAACTGAAGCTTTCTAACTTAGCTCCTAGCCTGAAACCAAATCTAGTCAAGGGCAGCATACACTTAGCTATAGGCCAATGTCATTTACCAAAGATTCAAAAATTTAAATAATATATTTACAAATCAAATCCAGGCATGTATTAAAAGATTAATGCATTGTGCCCAGTTAGGATTAATCTCAGGAATACAAAAATGATTCAATTTTCTATAAATTATCAGATTAAAAGAGAAAAAATCTATCTCAACAGTCCCCCCAAAAAAGAACATTTAGCAAAACTCAGCACCCATTCCTCATTAAACAACCCCCCCCCCCCCGGCAATTTCTAGTAAATTTGGAATAGAAGTAAACTTAACTTGATAAAGTTTATCAGAAATCTATAGAAACGTGGAACAAGATAGGATGTGGTGTTGCTTTCCAGGCTGATGGGAAAAATACCACAACGGGTTGACTTAAACAATAAAAATGTGTTGGCTTACGGTTTTGGAGGCTGGAAGACTTGCTTTCTCCCAGGGTCGGTAGTGTTGCGCGGAGCGGGTACTCTTTGGGGTTCCTTGGCTTTACAGTCAGATGGTGGTGTTCCTCTCTCTCTCTTCCGGGTTCCCGCTGACCTCTGGCAGCTTTCTCTTTATAAGGCCTCCAGCAAGAGGATTAAGAGCCATCCTGATTTAGTTGGCCACACCATAACCAAAAATAACCTCTTCCAAAGGCCCTGTTTCCAAGGGCTTCACAGCCACCGGAATGGGCTTGAGTATAAGAACCCATTTCTGGGGTGCGTGATTCACTCTACCGGAGTCTACCTTAGCATCCGCAAAAGACTGCATTCTTTTCATCACAACACCCCCAAAGCCTTAAGCCATTTTAGAACAGCTCTAAACCCAAAGTCTCATCAAAATTGATTCATGAATGCAGTCCATCCTGGGATAAAATTCCTCTCCAGAAACCTAGAAAATGGTGGGATAGGTAAAGGATAGACATTTCCATTCCAGAAGGGAGAAGCTGGAAGGAAAGCAGGGCCCCAAGCTCGTCCAAAACCCAGCAGGGCAAACTCCTTCAGGTGAGGAGGTCTGACAGTCCCCCCCGGATCCCCGCTTTGCCTCCAGGCCTGCTCTACCGCAGCCCCGCCGCCCAGGCGCCGCGCAGCGGCCCTGTTCTCAGCA
This sequence comes from Tolypeutes matacus, assembly GCA_026826555.1. NCBI lineage: Eukaryota > Metazoa > Chordata > Mammalia > Cingulata > Chlamyphoridae > Tolypeutes > Tolypeutes matacus. The sequence continues at coordinate 14,351,179 of JAKSZT010054055.1, forward strand.
AACTGCGAACCACTCCTGGCTTCGGAATGACGGTCTCACTCAGTCGGTAAACGGGAGTGTAGGCTTCGTCCCCCTATGCGTTGGGGAGACTTCCAAACCCTCCCCGAACACTGGGCATAGATCTTCCCCTCTCTGAGCTTTCCAGAGGCAGCCGAACTCTCCTCCAACTTGGAGGCAGGAGCCAGACCCACCAACGCCGGGCAGATGGCCTGGCCCCTGCGGACCCTCCCTTCCCACACAGGTGGGCCCACTCTCTTGGCCTGAGATCTTTTCAGTCCAGACCTCGGCTTCCGTGGTTCTGCCCTTGAAGTCATTCCTCCTTCAATCCATCCCTTCTCTGTCCCTTTCAGTCCAGGATGGCAGTGCTTTCTGTTCAAACAAATTGTGCAAAACCTTTATTGGCTTTGGGTGCAGCCGAAGGGGTTTCAAGCCAGCAGACAATAGGATTTTCTACATATCCTTCCGGGATAATTGCATTTCATATCCTGATGTTCTCTGAGATGTCTGACGACCCATGTTCAGCCACACCATCTTTAGCAATGCATTGTACAGTTAAACCCTTACGTGGAACCCTGTTCTCTGACACACTTCCCGAAAGCTAGGGGTGAGGGGCTCTGATAGGGCCACTTCTGGCCCTAGACTCAGAGCACACTATCTGGATAAGCTGAGAATTTTCCAGATCATCAATTTCTAGTTCCTTTGTGCTTGAGAATTTAATTCTCAGCTTATCTCTTTCCTCTTGCATTTTACTACAAGCTGCAAGAAATAACCAGGCTGCACCTTCCACACTTACCTTGGACATCTCCTCTGCTAAATATCCACCTTCATTGCTTACAAGTTGCACTTTCAATCCAACATTAGCATATAATTCAGCCAAGTTCTCTGCTACTTTGTAACAAGGATCACCTTTCCTCCGGTTTCCAATAGCACATTCCTCATTTCCTTCTAAGACCTCATGGAGGTACCTTGAACATCCATATTTCTACTGACAGCCTCTTCAAAGCAATTCTGGCTTTTTCTATCAAGCGCCTCACAATTCTTCCAGCCTCTACCCATTATACCATTCCAAAGCCACTTCCACATTTTTAGGTATATGTCATAGCAGCAGTTCACTTTCCAGTACCAACAACTTAGATATAGTGTCATAGGCTGCTTTGACAAATGCCAAACAATGGGTTGCCTCCAAGAACAGAGATCAATTGGCTCACGGTTTAGAGGTTAGAAGGTGTGCTTCCACCCAGGTCGGTAGCATTCTGTCAGGCAGGCGATCCTTGGGGTTCCTTGGCTTTCCCTTCTCATGGGCTTCCCACTGGCTTCCCACTCCTCCCCATGGCTTTCTCTCCATAAAGCTTCTGGTAATAGGATTAAGACCCATTCCAATGCAGTTGGCCACACCTTAACTAAAAATATCATCCTCAAAAGGTTCTATATACAATGGGTTCACACTGACAGGAATGAGAGTAAGATTAAGAACTTTTTTCCGGGGTGCACAACTCAATCTACCATAGATGTCCACATAACTACTGATTCATGTTATACAGAAAGCCAATGCAATATGAACAGGAAAAGAAATAAGAATAATAAATATTAGAGACAGAGACAAAAGTCATTATTTGCAAACCACATGGTACTCTAAGAAAAATCAACAAATATAAAAACTAATAAGAGAATTATCCAAAGTGACTGAACATCAACATAGAAAAATCAATAGATTTTTTTATATCCCAGCAATCGCATGAAATTGAAAAATTCCTAGAAATAAACCTAACAAGAAACGTGTATGACCTATACGAAGCAGACTACTAAACTTCAGTGAAAGTCATAAAAGATGAATCAACAGAGATGAATACCATGTTCTTGGATCAGAAAACCCAATACTATTAAGATGTCAGTTCTCCTCAAGTTAACTTATAAATTTAATGCAATCCCAGTTAAGATCCCTGTAAGTATTTTTCATGGACTTGAAAAACTGATTCTCAATTATTTATTGAAGAAAAACTGAATGAGACCTTAAAAGAACTACCTGATAAAGATCAATGTTGGGGAATTGCCTTATCAGATACAAAAACATACTATAAAGCTATGACAATTAAAACATTGTGACACTGGTACAAGAATAGACAATTAGATCAGTGGAACAAATGGAGAGTTCAGAAACAAATACAACTTTCATATAAAGAATCTTAATTATAATAAAAATGGTATTTCAAATCAGTGAGAAAATAGTGCTGAGGTAATTGTCAACTTAGAAAAATAAAATCAGATCACAACCTTACATCAAATACAAAACTAAATTCTAAAGAGATTACAAAGCTAAATATAAAAAATAAAAGCCACGTATCAGAAAAATATGGAAGATTATTATGAATTTGGTCTGTAGAACTCATTCCTAAATATGATGCAAAATCTAGAAGCTGTGGAAAAAAGATTGACTAAATGAAAATGTCTATAAATTGAAACACATAAATTTTTTAAAATGACACTAGCATAAGCGTTTATAAAAAATTTTTGAGCTGTTTACTTAAGGTCTATGAAATTACACAACAATTTTTTAGAAAGGGAAGAAAAAAGTGACAAGAAGTGCATGCAGCATATGTAATAGATAAAGGTCAACATTCAGAATATGAAGAGAACCTACACAGCAATTAGAGACAATTATAAACCAGCAACAAAAAGGGCGATTGACCAAAGAAAGAGAAATAACCAATTAACTTCTGGAAAGATGTTCAGTGCACATCAGGAAAGAAGCAACAGTGAACTTCCCCTGTTTGTTCATCAAATTGACAAAATGAAAAAAGATAGATAACATCCAGTGTTGGTGAGTGTGAGCAAAAGGGACTCACATGGATCATTGAGTACTTGTGGGTGTAAAGGGCTTTTTGAAAGGCAATTTGACAGTCTGAAAGGCAATTTTAAGTTCCCATTCCCATCCACCTATCAATTCTGTTTCTTGTAACTGTGTATATTGAAACATTGTATGAGAATGTTTAGTGGATCATTAAAGTAGCAAAGAACAAAATAGAAGCAACCTAACTATTGGTGGACCTGATTAAGTAAACTATGAGTCTATGGATACATGGAATACAATCCCATTTATGAAGAAAAAAATAATTTAAAAATTTATATATATATATATATACATATATAATATTATACATATATAAGATATAAACATGTAGAGAAATGGCCAAGAAGGATACTCCAAACAATTAATAGTAGTTGCATTCTGGAACAGGAGTGGAATTAGGGATAGGGTGGAAAGGAAGAACTTTCAATATTTATACTGCCTATATGTAATTTTAAAAAAATTTTGTGAGAATATTTTTCTTGTATGAATAATTAAATATGTAATTAAATGTTTAGAAATGGCACCCTTATTTATAAAAGCAATACCTGTTTATTACAGAAATTTTTTAAAATTCAGAGAAGGAAAATAGGAAAATAAAAATTAGCCTGGGGAAGCGGCTGTGGCTCAATCAGTAGGGCTCCCGTTTACCATATGGGAGGCCCCGGGTTCGGTTCCCAAGGCCTCCTGGTGGGGGCGGGCCCGCCCGCCCGGCATGGTTGGCTGACCCGGCGAGCACCGGCAGCAAGGGGGGGATAAATGAATAAATAAATAAAATCTTTAAAAAAAAAATTAGCCTGTAATCCAGAAATAGCCACTAATAACATTTTGATGTATAGCCTACCAAATATAATATTTTCTATTCACATATATGCATTTTTAAATAAATTGGTATTGCATATAGTGACCATCTTCTTGTCTGAAAATATTTGTCCAATAAATACTAAGGAGTAAAAACATAATGTATTTCATTAGTCCCCTATTGTTTTACTTTTAGGTTTTTCCCAATATTTTACCCTTATAATCAATGCTGAAATATCTCTATGCCTAAGTTCTTATTGTGATTATTTCCTGAGACTAGATTCCTAGATTGCTAGACATGTTATTGCTGGAACAAAGATAATGTGCTTTTCCAGGCCTTTGACAGATATTTTCAAAGGCCCTTCAAAAACTGCTATTTACTACCCACCAGCAGTGCATGAGAGTACCAGTTTCCCAGTGCCCTGACCAACACTGGATACTGTAATTTTTAAAAATTTCAATTTCATAAATAAAATCTGCTACTTTGATTGCTATTTAAATTTGTCTATTCCTTGCTTATGAATGACGTTTAATATTACAGATATTAACCCTCTGACAGTATGTTGCAAATACACATAAACTTTTTAGCTCCCAAGCTATAAATTATTACGTGTGTTTTGCCTCTAGAGATCTCAATAATATTAGCTGACTAAACATTTTTTTAAGTACATATTATATATTTTGTGTTGGTGTATGAAATATATCACTCTACATACGAAAAATAGTACCATTTTGGCTTGTGATTGATTCATATATTTCCTTATAAAAACATAAATTTCTTTTCAATCAACTAATGATATTTTAAAAATCAGAATGCTTTCTGGAAAACTCCATTTTTTGGGGAAGCTTTCTTTATGAGAAATTAAAATCTGCTTTAGACTTTTACGTGGATTAAACTTTAAATTAACATGGAAGAATAACAATATGAATCAATTTGATCAAAGAAAAAGTGTCACTAATTATTTAAACAAGACACTTACAACAAGGATTTAAAGGCAAAGAAGCGGATTTCCCTTGCATGTGGATCAAATCAGAAGTATCCCATAATTGACTCTTTACAAGACCCTGCTTCAGTATAATGGACTAGATATTAAAGCTCTAAGTATTTAAAGCTAGTTTCCGTCTTTCTCTAAATGGAAGCCTGCCACTAAGAGCTATTTTACAAGTCTGACACATTAGCTGCATCACTGGGAAATACACTGGTTCTGCTTCTAGGGTCCGGAATTTCAAGTGCTTTCAATAGTTAAATGGTGTGAAATGGGTAACATTGAACCTGTGAGAAGCAATGAGCATCTTAAAAAATAAATTCCAGATGGGAAGGTTGATGGGAAGGGATATAGATACTGTAATGGCTCCTTTCAATAAATTAATTCCTCAAAAAAAAAAAAAAAAAAAGCTTGTACCCTTTTTTTTTAGCCGACATATTGTGCATTACTTTGGGGGAAAAAAAAACTGTAATTTTCCCCCTTCTATTAACATTGTTTGGGAACAAAGAGGGTTTTGTAAACTGTTTCTGTCAGATCAAACACAGGAGTAGAATAAAAGGAGTCGTATAAGGAGTATTTTATAACTTTCTTACAGCAGTAAAGTCAAGAGGGTCAAGTCAAGACTGCAGCTCTTTCTTACAGTGTAATGTTAGATTAAATAACTAACCTCTGCATACATTAGGGTTTCCCCTACAGAATGAAGTTTCTGGTACCTCCCACCAGAGTACATTATTCAGGGAAACATGATGTGTTTTAATTAACACATCCAGGTGTTTTGATCTCACTGCTTCTCTGGTAGTTCACATACAAAATAACTCTGGAGAAGCATTATAGAAGTGAAAAGAGTTTTAATGTTTGACGAGATGTGGATTTGAATCCCAAATCTACCAGTTAACAAATGTGACCTAAATCAGATGACTTGATCTCTCAGCGCCTCAGTTTCCCCATTTATAAAAGCAAGGCTAATAGAACTGTCTATAGGACTGTTGAGAGGATTACACAGTTCAATGTCTGGAAAACACTAAGCAGAGTGGCTAGGTTGTAAGCCCTCAAAAATTAGCTGCTATTCGTAGTAAATCCTTGTTGAAATAAATTTCTTATAATTTTTCTTCCCACCCAAAATATTAGACTAAGTGGTACTAAAAAGAGGACCTAGCTGGACCCCCCAAAACTGGCCATTCTTTCTCTTGTACAGAGCACAGATCTGCTTTAACCATCCAATATAACAAATGGAATGGAGCCAAAGCAACACCCTCAGAGTAGGTTTTTCAGGTCCTCGCTTCATATTTTAGCAACAAACTGCAATAACCAACAGCTCCAAGGTACTGCAGTGTTCCATTAGAGTGAGGGTCATGGTGGCCAAGACCAAGAGGGGCTCACTGCAACTCCCACCGCTCCATTTGGCAGGATCTACTCCTAAGTGAAAGGTGCTGGAGGAGTCGGGATAGAGATCTGGCTCCGACTCTAGTTAAAGTTCTCCATGTTTTCATTACCAGCTCCGTTTTTATGGTTTAGATCTTGGCTATAGTAAACTCCAGATTGAATAGACGCCTCAAATATACATCTGAGACCAGCATTTAGCTTTAAATAGCAGTCAAGCTGCCTGCAGATGCATTTTTGAAATGGGTTATAGAAAGGGTTTAAAAAAAAAAAAAAAAAAAGTCAGGCGTCAAGCAGCCTCACAAATCATTTTTACGTGGCTTCCTGGACCTTTGTTTTTAGCAAATCCTTTAACGGGGGATTGCCTTATTTGTGTATTTCTTCAAAGGAAGGGTTTTGCAGGTAGCGCTTCATGAGGCCTGCTGTCTTCTAGAGTTCGGGAGAAAGAGTTTTAAAAGAGTAGAGATGTTTATTTTTGAGTAGTCCCTGTACGGTACCTGCAGCCATTAGCTCAGTAACTAAATCGCTGGCAATCCCTGTAGTAAAAGCATCTGTCTACGTGGTCCTGTAACTCAGCACTCCAGCTTTGAGATCCCAACTCTGAGCTGGAGGCAAAACGATGAGGTTTCAGGATCTTGCTTGCACTATGAATAAGTGGACTTGGTTCCGTGTTGACCTAAGAATTGATTGCATCTTATTAAATAAAGATTAGTTCTTTTGTGTGATGTCTGCTTTTAAGGTAGAACCATTCAAGTATGAAATTCTTCTTTGTTCCTTCATGTTGATATTTTAAAATAAAAATATATACGTAATTTAGATGGCAAGTGTGCCTCTAAGTTAAAACATAAGAAAATCTACTTAACCAAAAAGCCAAATTTATTCTCATTTTATTAGGCAGGTGGTGTACATATTAGATGATTTCCCTCTTGGGTTTTACATTTATTTCATGTGTTTTCTCCAAAGAACAGGAGTTATTCTGTCAAAAGTGGGGAGGTGAAACCTCGGTTAAGGGGATACTGCAAATTCTACCCTTTCAGCACAAGTAATTTATAGTTTCATAATATTCCAGGGTTTCTCTTTGTCTGTTACATGACAATTTATGACCAAGGTATTTTCATGTTTCCCTTACTCCTTGCTACAAGCCTGAACAAATAAACTGTGTATACAGGGTCTGTTGACCCATGCTATTTTCCAGGTATCGTTATTTTTCCTTCCCTCGACCTTATGTGACATAAGAAGTTGAATTCTGCATTGCATTATTTTAATCCAGAATGCACAAAATGTGAAACGTGACTGGTGAGAATGAGTTTTGTTATTTTGTTAGAAATTATTGTTTAAAGTAGGCCAACTTTTAAATTCCAATATTCTGAATATAGGAAAAAAGTTCTTGGGGACCAAGAGATTGCCTGTAAAAAAAAATACATATATCCTTGGTATATTAAAAAAATGACTATCTTCAGTGATTACACATTTGCCCTTGAGTTTATGAAAAAATTATTATTCAAAATTGTATGAAGTATAATGTAACTAACACTTCTTTACCCACCATTTAACTTAAAAAATAAAACATTAGCAATAAAATTGAAGCCTTTTGTGTGTCTCCGTCCCCAGTTGCATCCACCTTCTAAACCCTTATTTGAGAGAATCTGATGTTTATCATTTCCAGGCACTTCTGTATACTTTTACTATGTATGTATGTGTCCCTAAACAATATGTAATATTAATATCCATTGTTTCAAACTTCATATAAATGCTACCATACTATCTGTATTTTTCTGCAAATTGCGCTTTTCTTTCAACATTTTGTTTCTGAGATTTATGTAGCTTTGACCTACTAATTTTCACTCCTGTGTTATATTACATTTTGTGGTTATTCTACACTCTATTTTGAATACTTAGCCTGTTTACTTTTTTTTTTTTTTCCGCTGTTATCAACATTGCTACCATGAACATTCCGTGGTACACAGGACATCTGTGCACATGTGCAAGACTTTCTCTAGAGTATATCCCAAAAGTGGAGCCACAGGTTAGAGCATAAAGTGTACTCACCTTTTCTATTTATTCTCCAAAGTGTCCAAATTATACTCTCACCAGCAGGGTCTGCTCCACCATCTCACCAACACTCAGCATTTTGACTTTATTTCCGATTAATCTGGTGCACATGACATGACATCACATTTCCCTGATTAATCAGTGAGGTTTAATATCTGTCCATAGGTTTATTGGCCACTTTCACCTTTTGTGAAATGTATGCTTATACTATATCTTTTGTCCATTTTTTTCTTTTGGATTATTTGTCTTTTTTGTACTGATTTGTAGAAATTCTTTATATAGCCTGAGTACTTGTCCTTTGTTGGTTCTCTGTGTTAAAAGTATCTTTTCCTAGTCTGTCTTGTCTTTTAACCTCTTCTATGGTTGGTCATTTGATCAACTGAAGTTTTAATTTTTTAAACAGTCAAATTTATCCATTATGTGTTTTTCATATGTCTTATAGCTTCATAATGAATCTTGATTTTTGGTGGGAAAAATTTCCTCACCTTGTTTTTCTTTGAAATTATGCACTTGAATTTTATTTTTTTAAACTTTTTATGCCCCTGGATTTTGAAAGTACAGTTATTCTTGGCTTTTCTAATAATGTTACTTTGCCTTTAATATCAATTTCTAGCCATCTGATGATTTCCATAACTGGGTGACTGTATCTTTCCTGAGTTGATACCATAACAGTGTCCTCTCCTCGTCCCTGTTCTTCCCCTACCCAAGCTCCATACCAGGCTCTCTTCTGCCTTCTCTGATTTTCAGAAAAATACAAAAGTTATGTTTATTTCTATATAGGTTAATAAAGAACAAATTAGCCATAAACTCTTAAAATGTTAATGGTAACAGGAATCAGATTATTTAAACCCTTCATAAATGATATGAGGATGAGAAATTTTTAACTAAATCAAAAATTTTTAAGCAATAGTAAATTACTCTAGATTAAGGGCAAAGAATATATGCTTTGGAGTCAGTCATTGCTTCCTCCTCCTGGCTACATTATTCAACCTCTTTAAACCTTAGTTGTTTGATCTACAAAATTATCTCACAAGGTTTCTGTGAGCACTAAATGTGTAACGTATCTTGCATGATGCCTGAAATACAGTAAGTACTTAACAGTGTTATTCTCCCCCCTCTGCACCCCCCTCCCCAGCCTCACCCTTGCCATGGACAGTAAGCACAATACCGTGGAAGTACAATCTTAGGGGATTTGAGAAAGCTTCCCAAAGGAGGTAGTCTCCGCTGAAACTTGAATAGCAAGTAGGAGTTAGAGGTGAGGAAGGACATTCTAGGCTCAAAGAACAAGATCTGTTTTGGAGCAGTTCACCAAGTCAAGGCCACAGCTATTTTTTGATAGTTAATAAAGAAAAAGTCCTCTGGAGGTTTCCCTGAAGGTCATGTACTGTGGCAATGAGTTGGAGCAAAGGGGTTTTAATGAGGTTGTGACTTGAGTTTCTTGTTAAGCATTTCAATTGATTGTGACTATGTTAGAGCAAAGGTGGTATAGAGCAGGGGATTTTAAAGCATATTCCACAGACCCCTGGGAATTACAAGATCCTTCCAGGGAATCTACAAGGGCAAAACTATTTTCGTAATAGCACTAAGATATTATTTCCCTTTTTCACTATGTTAACATTTACACTGACCGTTCAAGAGCAATGCCATCACCAAACTGTAGTGGTCATTGCATTCTTCACCAGCACACACTCACAAAAACAAAAACATACAAATAAAAACAGCCAGTTTCGTTTGAAAACATCCTTGATGAAACAGTACAAGTTATTAATTTTGTCAAATCTCAACTCTTGAGTATAGGACTTTTTAAAGTACACATAAAGCACTTCTGCTGCTACCAAAGTACAATGACCATCTCAAGGAAAGGCACTTGTGTAATTGTTTAAGTTGCAAAGCCGAACTCACTGCTTTTTCACTCTCAGAACCTTATTTTTACTTGAAAAAATGACTGACAGACAAACTATGGTTATTCATATTTGGCAGACATTTTTGTCAATGAAGAATATAGGGGACCTGTCGCTACAAGGAAAACAACTAACAGTACTTGTTGGCAAGGTAAAATTCTAGCATCCAAGCCAAAATAAAATTTTGGAAAACGTTTAAGCATTTTTTATCAATGTGATATTACCAAATATAATTTAAATTTTAAAAAAACTTTTGAGTTTGAAGTAACTTCAAATTATAGGCAGTTGCAAAAGTAATACAAACCACATATAGTGAGCCCTACCCCTTCCCAGATACCCAGATTCACCAATTTTAACATTTGCCACATTTGTTGTATCATTCTATCTATCCATCCATATATTTTTGTTTCTCTCTTTTCTGAAAATTTGAGAACAGGTGCACACATTATGCTCTTTAAGCACATAATACTTCCATGTTCATTTCCCAAGAACAAGGACATTCACTTTTCTTTTTTTCTTTTTTAGGAGGTACTGGGGATTGAACCCAGGACCCCGTACATGGGAAGTAGACCCTTAACCACTTGAGCTACATCTGCTCCCCCAATATTCACTTATGTATTCACCTTAAGTGCCGTTATCAAGTTCAAGAAATTTAACATTGATATAAAGCTTTCAGTCTATATAGTCCAGTTTTTCACATGTACCAATAACGTCCTTTTGAGCCATTTATCTTCCATTAATAGATCCCAACCAGGATCATGAATTCCATTTCATTATCATTATCTCTTTAGTTACTCTTTCTTTCTTTCCCTTTGTTTTAATAGTGGAAACATATACACAACATAAACCTTCCCCTCTCAGCCACTCTCATGCATACCATTCAGCGGGAGCAATCCCATTCTCAGTGTCACACTACCCTCACCTCCATCCATTACCAGACCACACCCATCACTCCAAACAGAAACCCGACTCTGCTCCCTCCAGAACCAGGACCAAGGACCAGAACTGGGAATAGGGGCTGGTTCCATGCCAAGCTGGTGAGGAGGTGGTGGAGAGGCCAGCATGGGTGTCAGGACATCCTACCATTTCTAAGTTGCCTTCTGCCTGATTCAGTGCTTGCCCTGTTACTGCAATCCTTCAACTGTTTTCTGGAGCTTTGAGAAAGATGTTTCTAACAGGTAATTGTTCAAAGCTTTGGCTGAGGACGGAGTCCTGCAGCGTCTCACCCTGTATAAAGCTACATTTTCTTCATATACTTGAACTAAAACAACATTTCACAACAGATCAAATGCAGAATCTACTATCTCTTATTAAGCCAGACAACAAAGAGATTTGTAAAAATATGAAACAATGCCACACTTCTTTTTGGGGGGAGATATAGTTTTAAAAATAACTATGTTATTTATGTTAACATGCAATGGATTTATTATTGTTAAAGTTAATTAAAAATATATTTTTAAAAATTCCTCAGTTTCGGTTTCTATTACTATCTAAAGTAAATACTGCTAGATGTAACCCACATCCATAAGAACTTTTCTGGGTCCTCAACAATTTTTAATAGTAAAGGGTCCTTTACCCATAATAAAAAAAAAATTAAAATTTAAAAAAAAAAAATTGTAAAGGGTCCTTAGACCAAAAGTTTGATAACTGCTAGTAAAGAAGAAACTTTGGGATCTAAAGAAGAAAGTAACAGAATTAGGAATAACAGAATTAGAATTAGAGGTGGGGTTGAAGATAGTAGACATCTAAGCTATGAATAGATATGGTTGATGGACTATATTGAATTAGGAGAGAACTATGCTATTTAAAAGGTAGCATGGCATAGTAAAGTCACTGGAGTCAGAACTAATTTCTCCTTCTAATTCTACCATTGACTAACAGTTACTTTAAGTCAAGTAACTAGAAGTAATTTTCTTTCAGGCTTGCCAGATTTAGCAAGTAAAAACACAGGATGCTTAGATAAATTTGAAATTCAGATAAACAACGAATAAATTTTTAGTGTAAGTATGTCCCAAATATTGCACGGGATTCAAATTTAACTACATATCCTGTATTTTATCTGGCAACCATACTTCCTTTTCCAGGTCTTAATTTTCCCATAAGTAAAATGAAACTGTAAGCTAAATCCCTATATCCTTGAACTTGAGCTGGTCTGTGATGGTGAAAAAAGAGAAAATTAAGAAAATATAGTGTGTTTGTGTACATGTTTTGATATAAAGTCACAAACAACCCTTTATTGAGAAGGGCTGTCATTTCTTTTGACATTGTCCTTCCTACTTCTTTGGTGTTATAATGTATCATCTTTCATGAAATGACATGTATTGTTTTTCTAAAGTCCTTTCTTGGCAAAAGTTGCAGTTAATTGTTAAAAATATTTTAAAATTTTACATGATTTTAAAATCCAAAAGATAGTAAACCACTATGCTAGATGGTGTCCAAGCTTTTGCATTCTGTGGACTTTGCCTCTGCAAGTCAGGGGACATGAGAGCACACAGATCCTTTCACCTGACATCCTATATGACTGACAATTTCTTTCCGAGGCCACATTTTCCTCAATATGTACTATAGAGATAATGACTCCTGCTCTTCTCTCCCACACCGTTAGTTACTGAGAGAGCGAATGAAGTAATGTCTGGAAAATACTCCAGGCTCTTCAGAGAAGGGTCTAGAAGGATAGGGAGGTACCATTACCCTGTATTGGGAGCACTCCTTGAGTTTTTAGGTTGAACTGAAAAGCTCAGAGTATATTTAAAATATTGTTTTTTATTTGCATATCTTCATTTTGAGCCTTATCAACGGTTTGCTACAATTCTGGGAATTTTGTCATCTTCATTCAGTGTTGACATTTTACATCCTTCACAGGCCTCTAAGAACTCTTTAAAGAATGCATGGCTTATTCAGTAGAGAGAAAAACTCAAAATCACACTGCATCTGAGAGCCAAAAACCCAGCCTTTTTATTGGCTTCCAACACTGGCCTTAAAAAAATATGACTTGTTTTTCTGGAAACACCTGTCCACTTAAAACATGCAAGATGGACAAAGCCAGAATCCTCAAGGTCCTCTAAATAGCTAAGACAGGCATCATTTCTACTCTTCCAAAAATTGTGACTTTGTTTAATTTTTCACACAGTTTCTTAGACCACACTTTCACCAAAAATAAAAGCTAAAATATGGTGCATAATGGGCAGAGAATTCTTGATCCAAAGCCCCAGAGATTATCTGACTTGATTATTCCACATATTCTGTATTCTCAACCAAAATAGACTTCTTTTTAAAGAGAATCCAATTTCCAATGGGTTTAACCTAGAAAAACAGCAGAAAGCTAATTAAAGCTAGGAGGCTGGTCCAAGGAAAGCATTGTGGCTGCTACACGTTTAGAGGCCTCGTCCAGGAGAGAGGTTTGGAAGAGCTGCCAATTCCTCTAGTGAATTTGCTGTTCTCTAGAATGTGGAATGGGGCATCTGGTCGACTCCTGGTTAATTCTTGTCCAGAAATAAATTATCCTTGACTGCTTTCCTATATTGCCAAAACTTGGAATAATTGAGATACTTGAGTTGTTAACAGATTTTATCTTTGGAAAGAAAGGGAGAATGTGAGTGTGGCGACACCGTCTTCTCCAACTTTGTCCTGCTTCCTAATCACTGCCCAAATTAGAGTTGTGTTCACATTTTGGGTCAGTGCTGAGAACCACATTTCTTCAGAGAAACATAGTTTAAACGCCTGGAGTGATGTCTACCACTCCCCTATCCAGTATCCACCAAAATAACCCACTCCATAGATTTCTGGGTGTTGTACCCAAGAGGATTATGCTACAATCACTATTCAAACTTGAGCTGATTCTTCTGGTATCAGTAGCTCAGTAACCTCAGCAAGCATCAGATGAATAATGACCTTTCCTCGTCTACTCTTCCTAAAGCCTCATATTTATAGGATCACTGAATCTGGTGCTCTGTTCAATTTCTATCGTCAGGTTTAGCTCCTTTTCACGACTACAAATAGTGTGTGGTCTGATCAGGAATTTTTTTCTTTCTGGGTTTCCTGATGGGTTCATTCTCAACTGGGATAACTGAAGACAAGGTGCTCCTGCAAATTTGACTGTTAAAGGTATTTAAATGAGAGTTTTTATCTTCAGCTGGAGTTAGGATCTAGCATGTTCCAATACTTCCCTGAGTTCAGGTTTATTTGGCTGCTTCACAACATCTTAGGAAAATCGATTACATGTCCTCTAGTTGAGAATTTAAAACATCATGCTCTCTAAGGAGGAAAGTAGCCATCAAGGACAAAATAAATGTCCCTCTGTAAAAAGTCCATTTGAGGCTCAGATTGATGATACAGTGAGAGTTCTTACTTCTAAATATATAATGTATGTGGGATCTCAACATCACTTAGTGATTTTGGAAAGCAAATGCCAAACAGAGAAATTCTTGTGTGAGATGAACTTGTCCTATTGGATGATGGTGGGTCTGAACTGCTGAGAAAGCCAAGTGGCTCCAAGTCCAATCCTAAAACCACTTCAGAGAACCTGCTTCTCTGCTGCAGGGATGAATCTCCCAGATCTCTCCCCTGAACCATAGAACAAATTACAATTATCATCCTAAAGAAAAAACCTCTCATTAATTGAGGTCCTACCATGTGTTGATAATTATGCACATAGTAGTCTATTCTTAAAACAACTCTGTACAGTGAACCCTAACGTGGACCATGGACTACAGCTAATAGCACAATTATAAAAATGTTCTTTTATCAAATGTAACAAATGTGCCACACTAATGCTAAGTGTTAATAATAGGGCTACAGAAGGGAGTTCTGTATTTTATGCATGATTTTTTGGTCACCTATAACTTCTCTAGTAAAATAAATAAATATTAAAATAAATAAAAAGTATTTTAAAAAACTGATATGAAATAGAAATTTTTACTATGAAAACATTTTATATGAAACATTCAAGGAACTGAAAAAGAAAGACATGAAATATAAATGAATTAACTTTGGCTTTTACTCTGAAAATAAATGTTTAAACCATGAAAAAAAAACACAGCTTTGCAAATTAAAGTATTATTACCCCCATTTTAGAGACAAATCAAAGAGATTAAGGAATTTAGTCAAGCTAGCGAGAGGACCGGATTTAAAACCAATCCTGTAGCCTTAGATGTTGTGACAGTTTCAGATTATTTATGAATCCCCAAAAGAGAAAGATTATGTTTGTTAGTTTACAAACATAATTTATTCTTCTGGGTGTGATACCCTTTGCTTATATTAAATTCAGTGAGGGGCCTCTGATTAAGTTTACTTGTTAAAATCATTTAGGGCTTCTGATTGAGCTATGTCAGGTTGAGTCCCCGTCCTCTTGGTGGGTTGATATAAACAGACCCTTACTCAAGAAGACACATGGGAAGAGAGAGAGCTCTGTCATTTCTTATCCTAGGGCTCCATTCACCTCATAGTTTGCAGCTGATTTTGAGACGAGAGCCAAGACTGATATAGAAGGTCTGGAAAGAAACCCTGTGTCAGGAGAGAGTGGAAGCCCAGAGTGGAAGACTGAACCCTCACAGAGATCAGCTACCATCTTGCTTCAACATGTGACAACTGACTTTGGTGAGAAAGCAACCTTGAAATGGACTCTTTAGGCCCTTGTAAATGTAAGCTTTTACCCCAAATAAATACCCTTTATAAAAGCCAACAGATTTCTGGTACTTTTTAAAAAAAGATTTATTTATTTATTCATCTCCTCCCCCTCATTGTTTTGCACTTGCTCTCTGCTCTCTGTGTGTTCTTCTGTGCTTGTCTTCTCTTTAGGTGGCACCAGGAACCGATTCTGGGACCTTCCGGAGTGGAAGAGAGGCACTCAATCTCTTGTGCTACCTCAGCTCCCTGATCTGCTGTGTCTCTTAGTGTCTCTCTTTTGTGTCTCTTTTTGTTGTGTCATCTTGCTGCACCAGCTCTCTACTCGGGCCAGCTCGCCACACAGGCCAGCTTGCCTTTCACCAGGAGGCCCCAGGAATTAAACCCTGGACCTCCTACATGGTACATGGAAGCCCAATTGCTTGAGCCACATCTGTTTCCCCATTTCTGGTAATTTGCATCAACACTCCTTTGGCAAACTAACACAGATGTCTTCTACTCTAGCCCCTCTACTCTTTATATATGAAAAGGGAAACTGAGTCCAAGAGAAGGAAAATGGCCTTTCCAAAGTCATGTTGTCAGTAAGTAGAAGAACTGGAGTTAGAATCCAGTTGGATGGAGCTTCCTTCTATCATACTCTGCTCTTCCATGATTTGGAGGAGTCTTTAGAAAATTAAGAAAATTAGACTGGGATAGGCCATATACTAGTTGTTAAGACAAACCTCTTTAAATTTAAAAGGATAAAAATGATACAAAGTGGGAAGCGGCTGTGGCTCAATCAGTAGGGCTCCCGTTTACCATATGGGAGGCCCCGGGTTCGGTTCCCGGGGCCTCCTGGTGAAGGCAAGCCCGCCCACACGGCACGGTTGGCTGACCCAGCGAGCACAAGCAGCAAGGGGGGGGGATAAATGAATAAATAAATAAAATCTTAAAAAAAAAATGATACAAAGTATATTCTCTAATCACAATGGAACTACATTAGAAATCAATAACAGAAAGAAATTTGGGAAACTTGCAAATGTATGGAAATTAAACAACACACTCCTAAATAACCATGGGTCAAAGAAGAAATCAAAAGGGAAATTAGAAGTTACTTTGAGATGAATGAAAATGAAGACATAACATACTAAAACTTATGGTATGCAGCTAAATCAGCAATTAGAGGAAATTTATAACTCTAAATGCTTATATTTAAAAAGAAAAAAGATCTCCAAACAATAGCCTAAACTTCTACCTTAAGGCAGTAGAAAAATAAGAGCAAATTAAACCTAAAGAAAGGAGAAGGAAGGAAATAATAAAGGATAAAGCAGAAATTAGTGAGATAGAGACTAGAAAAACAACAGAGAAAATCGAAGAAACTAAAAGCTGGTTCTTTGAAAAGATTAACAAAATTGACAAACCTTTAGTTAAATTGACTGAGGAAAAAAGGGCGAAGACTCAAATTACTAGAATCAGAAATGAAAGAGGGGACACTATACCACCCTTACAGAAATGAAAAGGATTATAAAGGAATACTATAAACAATTGTATGAAAATAAATTAGATAACCTAAATGAAATGGATGAATTTCTAGAAACACACAAACAACCATAAACTTACTCAAGAAAAAATACACAACCTGAATAGACCTATAACAAGTAAAGAGATTGAATTATTAATAATAATAATAAAAAAAAAATCCCAGGACCAGATGACTTCACTGGTAAATTCCACTATGCATATAAAGAAGAACTTATACCAAATTTTCACCACCTCTTCCAGGAAATAGAAGAAGAGGGAACACTTCCCATCTCATAGAAGAAGGCCAGTGTTTCTCTGACACCCAAAACAGAGACATTACAAGAAAAATATCTACAGACTAATATCGCTTATGAATATGGATGCAAAAATCCTCAGCAAAATACTAGCAATCCAAATCCAGCAACATAACAAGAATTGTACACCAAGACCAAGTGGCATTATCCCAGGAATGCAAGGTTGGTTTACTACCTGAAAATAAATTAATATAAAATACCATACCAATCGAGTGAAAAAGCAAAAAGCCACATGAACACCTCAACAGACACAGAAAAAGCTAGCCACAAAATCCATCACCTTTTCATGATATACATATTCAGTAAACTAGGAATAGAAGGGAATTTTTTCAATCTGATAGAGCATCTACAAAAAAAACAAAAAACAAAACAAAAAACATAGTTAACATTACATTTAATGGTGAAAGACTGAAAATATTCCCCTAAGATTAGGAACAAGACCAGGATGACCATTCTTGCCAATTCTACTCAGAATTTTACTATAGGTTCTATTCATAGCAATTAGGCAAGAAAAAGAAATAAAAGGCATCCAGATTATAAAGGAAGAAATGAAACTATCTCTATTCATAGATGGCTTGATCTTGTATGCAGAAAATCCACTAAAAACTATTAGAATTAATAAATGAGTTCAGCAAGGTTTGAGAATACATGATCAATATACAAAACTCAATTGTTTTTCTATATATAGCAATTAATTTCTATACAATTCCAAAAATGAAATTAAGAAAACTATTCTATTTACAATAGCATAAAAAAAAAAAAGTTGCTTAGGAATGAACTTTACAAATGTAGTGTAAAACTTATACTCTGAAAACTATAAAAAATGGTTTAAAGAAATTAAAGAGCTACATAAATGTAAAAATACCCCAAGTTTATGAATCAGAACACTTAATATTATTAAGATAGCAATACTCCACAAATTGATCTACATTTTCTATGCAATCCTTACCAGAATCCCAGCTGGCTTCTTTGTAGAAAATGACAAGCTGATTCTAAAATTCATGTGAAATTTCAGTGGACCCCAAAATATCAAGAAAAAGAACAAAGTTGGTGGACTCACATTTCCTAATTTCAAAACAATTTCAAAGCAACAGTAATCAAAACATTGTGATACTGACATAAGGATAGACATATAGATCAATATAATAGAATTGAGAGTCCAGAAATAAACCCATATGTCTATGATCACTCATTTCGACAGGGGTGCCAAGCCCATTTGGTGGGGAAGAATAGCTTTTCAACAAAAGGTGCTGGGATAACTGGATAGTCACATGCAAAAGAATGTAGAATCTGGATCATTACTCAGAAAGGATAAAAAACCTAAATGTAAGAGGCTAAAACCATAAAACTCTTAGAAAAAACGTGACCTCGGATTTGGCAATGGATTTTTTTATTTGACACCAAAAATATGAGCAACAGAAGGAAAAAAATAGGCAAATTGGACTTAAACATTAAAACTTTTATGCTTCAAAGAACACTATCAAGAAAGTGAAAAGACAACACACAGAAATGGATAAAATACTTGCATATCATATTTCAGATATGAGACTTTATCTGGAAACATATGAAGAACTCACAACTGACAATTTGACTTTGTTAAGTCAAATAACCCAATTTAAAAATGGGCAAAGGATCTGAACAGACATTTCTCCAAAGAAGATATACAAATGGCCAACAGGCACATGAAAAGATGCTAAATATCATTAGTCGTCAGGGAAATGCAAATCAAATCCATAATGAGTTACCACTTCACAATCACAATGATGCCTAGAATCAAAAGTCAGAGAATAATAAGTGGGACAAAGATGTGGAGAAATCGCAACCCTTATATCACTGGTGGGAATGTAAAATGGTAAAATCATTTGACAGTTTCTCAAACGGTTAAACATAAGGTTGCTATATGACCCAGCAATTTGACTCCGAGGTATATATCCAAAAGAATGAAAACATATGCACATACAAAAACGTAACAAATGTTTGTAGCAGCATTATTCAGAGTAGCCAAAAGGTGAAAACAATCCAAATATCCACCAACAGATGAATGGATTTTTTAAAATGTGGTATATCCATACAATGGAATATTATTCAGCAATTAAAAGAAATGAAGCACTGATACATGCTACAACATAAGCAAACTTTGAAAACATTATGTGATGTGAAAGAAGTCAGTCACAAAAGACCATTTGTATGAAATGTCCAGAATAAAAAATCTTTAGAGACAAGAAGTAGATTAATGGTTGCTTAGGGCTGGGGGGGATGGGGATATAGGGAGGTGATAACTAAAGGGAATGGGGTTTACTTTGAGGTAATGAAAATGTTCTAACTTGACTTTGGTGATGATTGTACATCTCTAAATATACTAAAACACATTGAATTGTTCATTTTAAATGGGCGAATTGTATGGTATGTGAATATTAGCTCAATAAAGCTGTTTAAAAACTTGTCAATGATGATTAAAATCAGAAGACTTACTCTTGTTATTACAAAGTCAAACGAGGAAGAATCAAATGAAAATTCTTCAAAGGTGCAAGAGAGAGTGTGCGAGAAAGAAATGTAGAGAGAGAGGCGGAGAAAGTCAGATAGAGATAGAGAGACAGAAACAGAAAGTCAAAGGAAGGAAACAAGGAGAGAAGGAGGGAAGGAAGCAAGAAGGAAAAGACAAGAGAAAAGAGGAAGCTCAAATCTGGAAAAAGAAAAATTAGATAAGATAAAATCTGAGGGGGGAGGATGTGGCTCAAATGGTTGGGCGTCCGTCTCCCATATGACGGGATCTGAGTTCTATCCCCAGGACTTCCGGGAAGATGACGGACTAGTAAGAAAAATATAGAAGGCGCACAGGCCACTAGGCCCTGCGAGTGGGTGCACCGTCAGGCCCAGCCAAGCCACGCAGCAAGATGATGATGTAACAGGAGAGTGACACAAGGGAGAGCCAAGACAAGATGATCTATAAAACCAGGAACTAAGGTGGCACAGGCAGTAGGATGCCTCTCTCCCACATCGGAGGTCCGCAGGATCAAATCCCGGTGAAGACAGGAGGAGAAGGATGAGAAGAGAGGGCAGGAAACAGAGAATTGCCCTGCAAATGGACACAAAAAAAACCCAGCAAAAACGGGAGGCAATGGATAAAAATAAATAATCTTAAAAAAAAAAAAAAAAGATAAAATCTGAAAGCTCACTAAATCAAGACTGGCTAGAATCAAATCACAATACAGACTGTCATCCCAGGTGCTGGGATTATTTTATAAATCACAAGGGTTGCCTCTTTCCTTTTCAAGTCCTGGGTTTCTTCACATTCTTTTAAAATGTTTATTCTCTTTCTTCTTTTTCTTGTTTTTCTTTTTTATTTGTTTGTTTTTCTTTCCCTTTTTTTTCCCTTGATTTTTTTTTCTTTTAAAATTTTGACCAAGAGGATTTAATGACTGATAACAATGAGAGATGAGGGAGACACCTTCTCTACGTAGGGGTGGAGGGTAGAGACAGTGGTTAAAATCCACAAAGTTTAAAGACAACTTACAGAATGGGAGGAAATAATTGCAAATAATGTATCAGAAAAGGGTTTAATGTCCAGATTATATTAAAAACTCTTACAACTCAACAGCAAAAAGACAAACAAAGCAATTTAAAAATGGGCAAAGGACTCGAATACACATTTTTCCAAAGAAGATAAACAGATGGTCACTAAGCACATGAAAAGATGATCAACAACACTAGCCAGCAGGGAAATGCAAACAAAAACCACAATGAGCTACCACTTCATGACCTCTAGGATGGCTATTATTTGAAAAATAGGAAAATAACTGTTAGGGAGGATGTGGAGAAAGAGGAACCCTAGTGAGTTGCTGGTGGGAATGTAAAATGGTATAGTCACTGTGGAAAACAGTTTGGTGTTTCCTCAAAAAGTTAAACATAGAATTACCATATAACCTAACAATTCCACCAGGAGGTAAATACCCAAAAGAATTGATAACAGGGACTCGAACAGATACCTGTATACCAATGTTCATAGCAGCATTGTCCAAAATGACTCAAGAGAGGACTTCCGGGAAGATGGCGGACTAGTAAGACACGGGAATCTCTTCTCCAGAAAAATAGCTAGAGGACAAGCTGAAAAAGCCCCAAAAAAGATCTTCTAGGGTTTAGGTCAGCAGGTGAAGGCTGCACACCACCCAGAGGAGAGAGGGACTGAAGAGGGAAATCACGACTACAGAACTGTGAGTTGCATGTAGCAGCTTCTGCTGCTGCCGGCACCCTCCCCCACACTCTTCAGAATTCTCGGGCCCCTGGGCCTGCGACCACAGACAAAGGGTGCTTCAGGGATCTGCCACTCCCGGAAAGGGGAGAGAGAGGGACACAGCCTTAGGCTGACTCAGGTTTGGTCCTGAAATTTGGGCTGCAGAGCCCCAAGGACCCTTCCACACGGCGGTTTGCCCTGGGAGCCTGGAAAGGACTGGAGAAATCCGATCCTCACAACCTCCCTCTCTTCTAGCCTGGACTAATTGTTGAGGACACCACGGGAGAGGGGAGGGAGAGCCTGGGGCTGACCCTGCTTTGGACTCCCAGGTTTGGTCTGCCCTGTCCCGAGACCCCTTCCAGGCCGGGTGGGGCTGCGCCATTGTTTGCCTTGGAGCCTGCAAGGGGCTAAAGATATACAAACCTCCCAATCTCATCCTCTACTAACAGGGACTGATTGTTGAGGATTCAGAAGGGAGTGGAAATATTTCCTAGCTGGGAAAAGGGGGGCGCTACGAGAAAAGTCTGGAGAACTGTCTCCGAAAGTTTGAATCACAGGGCTTCTAGCCCCGAGACAGGAAGCTCTATCACATTGATCTGGCCTGTGTCACAACAAATACCCTCCAACCAGGCATTGAATTGAGAGCTGCCAACAAGCGCCATCTCCTGGCGGACCAAGGAAGTGCACATAAGAAAATTAATAAGTAAGAGAGGCTTTTCCTGGCCTCTATAGCCTCCCTGCCCAAGGCCCTAGGAAACGACTCTACAATCAATTACTGGGTCCAGTGCCCAGTTTTGAGCAACCAGCAGAACAATCCTAACAATCAAGTTTGAGCCAAAAATCAAAGAGCAGTGGTAACTCACAGCCTCCTGCCACTAAAACCCCATAAAAGAGAAAGAGATAGAGCATCTAAGTAAAATACAAACTAACCAGATGCCTAAGCACCAGCAAAAAATTACGGGCCATACTAAGAAAATAGAAGACATGGCCCAAGAAAAGGAACACAGCAAAGTCCCAGAAGAGATGCAGAATTTGAGAGAACTAATCAGTGAGATGAGCACACATTCCAAAATCAAATTAATGAGATGAAAGAGAATATAGTTAAAGAGATCAATGACATCAAGAAGTCATTGCGCAAACGTAAAGAAGAATTTGAAATCATGAACAGAAAAGTAAAGGAGTTCATGGGAATGAAAGACACAATAGGTGAAGTAAAAAATACATTTGAAGCATACAACAGCAGACTCAAAATGATAGAAGAGAGAATAAGTGATACTGAAGACAGAGCAGCTAAAATTGAAGGGAGAAAAGAACAGAGAAAGAAAAGAATGGAAAAAATTGAGCAGGGACTCAGAGAGTTGAATGACAACACAAAACGCAAGAACATACGTGTCATGGGAGTTCCAGAAGGGGAAGAGAAAGGAAAAGGGGCAGAAAGAGTATTTGAGGAAATAATACCTGAAAATTTCCCAACTCTCACGAAAGAAATGAACTTTCATGTCTAAGAAGCACACCGTACCCCAATAAGAATAAATCCAAATAGACCTACGCCAAGACACAGATTATTCAGAATGTCAAATGTAAAAGATAAAGAGAAAATGCACAGAGCAGCAAGAGAGAAGCAAATGATCACGTACAAAGGACGTCCAGTAAGACGTAGTGCAGATTTCTCTTCGGAAACCATGGAGGCGAGAAGACAGTGGTATGATACAATTAGGAAACTGAAAGAGAAAAACTGCCAGCCGAGAATTCTTTACCGAGCAAAACTGTCCTTCAAACATGAAGGTGAATATAAACTATTCACAAACAAACAGAAACTAAGAGAGTTTGCAAAAAAGAATCCACCTTTGCAGGAAATATTAAAGGAAGCCTTAGAACCTGAAAGAAAAAGACAGGAGAGAGAGGCTTGGAGGAGAGTATAGAAGAAAGAAAAGCAGAAAGGATAACCAAAAGAGTAAAAAGAAAGTCAAAAATAAGATGACATATGAAAACTAAAGAAAAAAATGGAGGAAATAAATAGTGCATTTTCAGCAATATCATTGAATGTGAATGGATTAAATTTCCCAATCAAAAGATACAGGCTGACAGAATGGATAAAAAAACATGAGCCATCCATATGCTCCTTACAAGAAACTCATCTCAGACACAAGTATACAAGTCGGCTGAAAGAAAAGGTTGGAAAAAGATACTCCATGCAAACAGTAAACAGAAAAGAACAGGGGTAGCTATACTAATATCAGACAAAACAGACGTCAAATGCAAAAAAGTGATAAGAGATGCGGAAGGCCATTATATATTAATAAAAGGGACGATCCTCCAGGAAGATATAACAGTCATAAATATCTACGCACCTAACCAGGGTGCCCCAAAATATATGAGACAAACTCTGGCAAAACTGAAGGGAGAAATAGACATTTCTACAATAATCGTCGGGGACTTCAACACCCCTCTCACATCATTAGATAGAACAACTAGACAGAATATCAACAAGGAAACAGAGAACTTGAACAATATGATAAACAAGTTAGACCTAACAGACATATACAGAACACTGCATCCAAACTCAGCAGGTTATACATTCTTCTCAAGTGCCCATGGATCTTTCTCCAGGATAGACCACATGTCAGGTCACAATACAGCTCTCAATAAATATAAAAAGATTGAAATTATACAAAGCACCTTCTCAGATCATAATGGAATGAAACTGGAAATCAATAACAGACAGGAAAAAAGGAAATTTGCAAATGTGTGGAGACTGAACAACACACTCCTAAATATTCAGTGGGTCAAAGAAGAAATTGCAAGTGAAATCAGTAAATATATTGAGACAAATGAAAATGAGACCACAACATAGCAAAACTTATGGGATACAGCAAATGGAGTCTTGAGAGGGAAATTTATAGCCCTAAATGCCTTTATTAAGAAATAAGAAAGAGCTAAACTCAAAGATTTAACTGAACAACTTGAGAAACTAGAAAAAGAACAGCAAACCAATCCCAAAGCAAAAAGAAGGAAAGAAATAATAAAGATTAGAGCGGAAATAAATGAAAATGAGAACAGAAAAGCAATAGAGAAAATCAACAAAACCAAAAACTGGTTCTTTGAGAAGATCAATAAAATTGACAAACCCCTCGCTAGACTAACAAAGAAAAAAAGAGAGAAGATGCAAATAAATACAATCAGAAATGAAAGGGGGGAAATTACAAATGACCTCACAGAAATAAAAAGAATCGTAAGAGGATATTATGAGAAACTATATGCCAACAAACTAGACAACCTGGATGAAATGGACAAATTTCTAGAAACTCATAACCAACCTACACTGACACAACAAGAAATACAAGAACTTAACAAACCAATCACAATTAAGGAGATTGAATCCGTCATCAAAAATCTCCCAGCAAAGAAAAGTCCAGGACCAGATGGCTTCACAGGTGAGTTCTACCAAGCATTTCTAAAAGAATTAAGACCAATCCTGATTAAACTCTTCCAAAAAATTGAAGAGGAGGGAAAATTACCCAACACATTTTATGAAGC
>JAKSZT010054055.1:14376747-14397670 GCA_026826555.1 Tolypeutes matacus
AGAGGACCCCTATCTCACCCCCTATACAAGAATCAACTCAAAATGGACCAAAGATCTAAATATAAAAGCCAGGACCATAAAACTACTAGAAGAAAATGTAGGGAAACTTCTTCAAGACCTTGTAGTAGGTGGTGGTTTCTTGGACTTCACACCCAAAGCACGTGCAACAAAGAAAAAGTAGATAAATGGGACCTCCTCAAAATTAAACACTTTTGCACCTCACAGGACTTTGTCAGAAGGGTGAAAAGGCAGCCGACTCAATGGGAAAAAATATTTGGAAATCACATATCTGATAAGGGTTTAATATCCAGGATATATAAAGAGATGTTACAGCTCAACAATAAAAAGACAAATGACCCAATTAAAAAATGGGCCAAAGACTTGAATAGACATTTCTCCGAAGAAGAAATACAAATGGCAAAAAAACACATGAAGAAATGCTCAACATCACTCATGATTAGGGAAATGCAAATCAAAACTACAATGAGATATCATTTCACAGCTATCAGAATGGCCACTATTAAAAAGACAGAGAACTACAAGTGTTGGAGAGGATGTGGAGAGATAGGAACAGTTCTTCACTGTTGGTGGGAATGCAGGATGGTACAACCACTATGGAGGACTGTTTGTCAGTTCCTAAAGAAGTTGAATATAGACTTGCCACGTGACCCTGCAATACCACTACTGGGTATATACCCAGAAGAACTGAGAGCAGTGACACGAACAGACATCTGCACACCAATGTTCATAGCCACATTATTCATCATTGCCAAAAGTTGGAAACAACCCAGGTGTCCATCAACAGATGAATGGATAAACAAACTGTGGTCTATTCACACGATGGAATATTATGCAGCTGTAAAAAGAAATGAAGTCATAAAGCATATGGCAACATGGATGAATCTGGAGGACATTATGTTGAGTGAAGCAAGCCAGACACAAAAGGACAAATACTGTATGAATGCATTACTATGAACCAAATATATTGTGTAATATATTGTTTGATTCACACACACAAAAAAAACAAAAAACAAACAAAAAACAAAACAAAACAAAAAGAATTTACATGTATCCATTACTTTTAATTGAGAAATGTATATATTTATTCATCTGTGTTTACTTTTTAGTTTTTTATTGCTTATGTTTTCAATTATTAAATGTACAAAATAAAGTTAAAAAAAGAAAGACTCAAGAGTCCATAGACAGGTGGTGGATGTGGCTCAAATGGTTGGGCGTCCGTCTGCCATATGGAGGGACCTGGGTTCGATCCCCGGGACCTCCCAGTAAAATTAAAAATATATATATAGAGAGAGAAGGCACATGGGCTGCCAGGCTCTGTGTGCTGGTGAGCCGCCATGCAGCAAGATGTTGATGTAACAGGAGAGAGACGCAGGGGAGAGACAAGACAAGATGCTCCAAAAGCTCTGAAAGCCAGGAACCGAGGTGGCACAGGTGGCAGAACACCTCTCTCCTACATCAGAGGTCTCCAGGATTGAATTCTGGTGAAGACTGGAGGAGAAGGATGAGAAGAGATGGCAGGAAACAGACACAGAGAATTGCCCAGCGAATGGACACAAAACAGCAAATGGGGAAGGGGGGTGTTTAAAATGGATAAAGTAAATAAAAAAATAAAAAAGAAAAAGAGTCCATCGACAGATGAATGGATAAACAAAATAGTATATACATGCTGTGGAATATTATTCAGCCATTAAAAAAGAATACCATTCTGATATACATTACAACATGGATGAACCTTGAAAACATTATGCTCAGTGAAATAAAACCAGACACAAAAGTTCAAATATTATATGACCCCACTTATTTGAAAAATCTAGAATAGGCAAATTTGTAGACACAGAAAGTAGATTAGAGATTACCAGGGGCTGGGGAGAGGTTAACTGGAAGTTATTGCTTAATGGGCACAGAATTTTTTGTTCGGGGTTATGAAAAAGTTTTGGTAATGGATTGTGGTGATAGTAGTGCAACATTATAAATGTAAGTAATGCCACTGTTCACTTAAAAATGGCTAAAATGGGGGGCCGAATGTGCCTCAAGCGGTTGAGTGCCTGCTTTCCACATGGGAGGTCCCAGCTTTGGTCCCCGGTGCCTCCTAAAAACAAAAAACAAACAACAAGCAAACAAACGAAAAAAACAATTTAGGGGAGCCTATGTGACTCAGTGGTTGAGCACTGGCTTCCCACATACGAGGTCCTGGGTTTAATCCTCGGCCCCAGTACCTCAAAAAAAAAAAAAGGTTAAAATGACAAACCACAAAGGTTTATGGAGAACCTGTGTGTTTTTGTACTAGGTTTTGTAGAGAAAACAAAAAATGAATGCTATATGATATCCTTGCCCATATCAAGCTTACAGACCCTAGGAGAAAGTGACCAAGCTATTTGGGCTGGAAAAATGGAGAGAATAATATCTATCTTGAGCTTTCCTGGCAAGTTTGCATGTTTCACAAGGTTAAAAATATTGAGAAACACTAAGCCAACTGGTTATGTTCACTACACTGTGTGACAGATGACTCTTCTTCAATTCTCTGGTCAGGGCAATCTAAACTTTCAAAGTTTAGGCCCTCCATCACATGCCAAAATCTGTCTACACCATGTGGTTTCGCCTTCCCTCCTCGCTTTTTTCCTTTATCATCTTGTGTTGATTTCCCCACATCTAAATGGAGGGCTTAGAGTAGAGTTCTCCCCGACCTTGATGTTATCCAGCCTTGTCTCCCAGGACAATCACAGTTTACCCATTGCAGCCCCAAATTGGCCGCTTGCTGCACCCAAGCATTCTGTTGCCTTTTTTTCTTTAATAGAGCCAGTACTGTTCGGGACAACTCTGCAGTTACCTCAGCTCTGACCCTGCCCCTCCATGGTTTTACTAGCTGTGTGTTTGGCTCTGGGATCCTCTCTCTAGCTATTGTCTTTATTGAGACTATTTGTGTCTCCAGTGAATCTCTCCTAAATCCCCGGCTGTTATCTGGCTTGGGTTTGTGTCTATGAAGTGAGTGCATTCTTGTCTGAAGTATGTCCTGACTGTCTCTGATAGCAGCCCCTGCCGACCTAACTTTACTAGGTACTCAGATTGATATGATTAAGATTAATGAGGCTTACTCTCAGTCATGAACCTATTTAAGGATAAACTTGTAAATCCAACGAGTTTTGAAGATGACTACTTACTACTTACCTTTCAACCTTTAGGGGATTTGAGGGATGATTTATAACTACCCTTTTCCCCTCCAACGATATCATTAGAAAGCTGTCATGAAAGATACTGCTTCTGCAGCCCACAGATTACTCATAAAAAGCACACTTTTTATGAATAATAATTCATGGACTGTGTTTATCTATAGGGACAATTTCTACTAATGAATGGTGGTTCAGTAAAGTCATTGTGCTATTATATTATGGTTATGCAGGATATGGGGAGACTGGGCGAAGGGTATATATATAGATATGGGATTTCTGTGTTATTTCTTACCAATAAATCTACAATCATCTCAAAAATAAAATGTTAAAAAAAAATAAGAATCTGTAAGGTGAAGGGAATACTACCAAGCACGACCAGCCATTCCTTCTAGCTATAAAATCCATGCAACAGTGAAAAGAGCACCAAACTTAGCATAAGGACATGGTTTAAGCCCTGGCTTTTTCTTTACTAGCTGTAGGACCTTGGCCAAGTCACTTAACTCTCTGAGCCTCAGTTTGTAAAAGGGATATAACCTACCTAACAGGAATGCTCTGATTAAACGATATTAAATTAAGCAACCATAAACTATAAAGAATCATGCAAATAAAATTATAGTTTTGAAGTCCTCAATTCCATTCTTCCTTTCCTCAGGATCACCCACACGCGGTCCTCCCAGTCAGCCCCCTCAGCTCCTGATCCTGCCTCTTGATTCAAGGCAGAAGATTACCTAACCCAATACTCCCCTAGTGAGGGCCCAGAGCTCTGCACATGTTACCTCATTTCATCTCCAAAACAACCCCAGGCGGCGGTGGCCCGTTATCTGGTGCTTGAGGCTGTACTGATTTGAAGTTAACCCTCAGGCAGCAGTCAACACCTGCCACCCTGGCTGCCGTGAAGGACAAAGCTTTTGACAGCGTTTTCCTTTCAGAAGGATGCAAACTCGGCAGGAGCCGAGAGCCATCCTGTGAATCCGGGGAGCCCTGGGTGCCCCAGGAATGGTGCCTTCCTGTCGTCGTGGGAGGGATTCACAGGCAGCCGGTGGCTGGCCCTGCACGAGTGTAGCTGAACGCAGTGCCTCTCGGAGCTCTCGGAGCTGGCCCTGGACGAGTGACCGCAGGGCCCCTCGGAGCCACGGCGAAGACACGAGCCTCGGAGGACGGAGACAGCTGTCAGAGCAGCGCCCCAGAGCTCCGCAACCAGCCAGCCGAGGCCTGACGCTGGCCCTCTCCACACGGGCCTGGGTGAGGGAAGCTTGAGGAGATGTGAGAAGAGAGCAGGAAGCCCCAGGAAAAGAAAGCTGGGTGCCGAGAACAACAGCAGCAAGGAGAGGGCACCACTCCCGCCAGCACTCAGCGTTCCCCCAAGTGCAAAGATTGTGTCAGCATTTCCATTTTAAACCCCTAATTTCAGAAGTTTACGGCTCAAGTCATAAAAATTCACTCTGGGCTGAAGTTTGGCATCCAGTCTCTTAGCTGTTTCTAAGCTGTGTGCTGGAAAATAGAGACGTTTCTAGCTTCAGACATTTTTTTGGACTTCTATAAACAGCACAAAAGCTTCATTTGATAAAAATGGGTTTCTAAGCTGTTGGTCTACAATACAGCAAATGCCTCCCTCTGTGGATATGCAGAAAATATTTTATTTTTTAAGTACTCTTGGTCTACCATAAATGTGACTTCCTAACACATGAAGTTAGGGCAGTGGAAGGGAGGGGAATCTAATGCTAGTGCACATGCAGAATAACCTGTAATGTGACCATCGCTGCTGCTCTCCGCCAGGGAGACCCTACAAAAGCAGCTGAATTTCCAGCTGGAGGCAGCTTCAAAAAGGAATGGAGTCAGCAACTGGTTAAGGTTTTTATAGGTTATGTGACTTTGATTAATATGTATTTAAACTTCAGTTTCCTTCGTTTGTAAAGTGGGGATAATTATACTTTCCTTGCAGGCCTGGTAAAAAGAGAAGAGATCCTATGTTTCAACCCAGCCTGACCTGTGATAGATGGATTTTTATTTGGTAGCAACTTATTGGTAACTCAGAGAAGTAGAGATAACTATAGTGATCATTAGTGAAAAGTCCTCTAAACCTCTTCATTTCATTCTTCTACTCTTTCTCTACTACCTGCCCCTGGCCACTGAGCTAGTAAAGATATTTTAAAAAGTAGGTAATAAAGCAGATGTAGCTCAGTGGTTGAGTGACTGCTTCCCATGTACGAGGTCCTGGGTTCAATCCCCCGTACTGCCTTAAAAAAAAAAAAGTAGGTAAATTGAGAAATAAATTCCAAATATTTAAAAAATCAGACAAATGACAAAGAGTTAATAATCCTGCAGTTAGGGACAAGGGCTCTGAGAGTTGTGAGAGAGCATCAGAATCAGACCAGAGGATCAGTCACCTGATCTGAGAGAAGATGGAGAGTCTGTTCTTGTCAATTGCTGGGCCTCTGGCAGCTTGAGAAAGAGGAGAAATGACAGGCACTCAGACATGTGACACAGCTGAAGGGAGAGCAGGATCACCCCACCCCTGGGCAGGAGATTGCTCCTGGTTCCCAAACAGGCCTGGAGACTTGGGGAGTCGAATCTTATCTCAGGGGAGAAAGAAAATGTCTGGCTATGGTGCCTGGTTTGGGAGCCCAGAGAGGACTCCAAGGCTCTGAGCCTAACCCCCAGCGGCCTACGTGATTTCTATCTCTGGAAACAAAGTATCTGTCAACGAAGGGATTTTCAGAGACATCTTCATTAGCAAAGGTAACACTGAAATGTCCATGGAACATTTAGAGGCCACTCCAACCTGAAGTTTAACTCTCACTTTTTAAATGTCAATAGCAAATTGCAGATCTATGGAGAGTTAACAATTTGACCTAGTGCTGTCTAATCCTTTTATCCACTGCAAATTCCATTCCAAAGGGAGCCATCAAGGCAAAGTAAAAGCACTTAATGAATACTAACTGATTAGGGAAGGGAAGTTAGTGAGGTCCCTGTTAAAGCCAGTGCATTTCTGTCTTCATGTTTTTAAATTACTATGAATGTATTCAAAGGAATGCATATAAAGCATATATTAGGTATAAAGAATAATAAAATAAACACTTATGTACCCAAAACACAGGCTAAGAAAAAGACCACCACCTCTACCCCCAAAGACCCCTTGTGTGCTCCTCCCCCATGTTAAGTTCCCATCCCTCTTCCCTGGAGGTTACTCTCTTCTGAATGTCATGGTTATTACTTCTTGACTTTTTCTTCTTTAGCCTGTAGCTCACTTATGTAAGCATGTATCCCTAACCCATATTGTTCAGTTTTTGTTTTGAACTTCATTAAAATGTTGTCATACTGTATGTGTTCTTCTGCAACTTCTTTCATTCAACATGTTTACAAGATTACCCGTTGATGTGCATGGTTATAATTCATTCATTTTCACCACTGTATAATATTCCACTGTATGACTATACTAAAATCTATTTAACTATTCTCCTCTTGGTAGATATTTGGATTGATTCTGATGTTTTTTCATTGCAAACCATACTGTTTTGAACATTATTGTGCCTTCCCCGAGGGAAACATGGCAAGAGATTCTCTAGGGATTTCTCTCTGTTGGGTCATAGAGTTTGCACATTTTTAACTTACCCAATAATGCCAAATTATTTTCCAAATAATTTGTTCCAGTTATGCCGTACCCTTTCTAATTCTTGGTTTATTTGATCTTTTATATTTTGGCAATCTGGTGAATGTGAAATGGTCTCTCATTGTGATTTTAATTTGCATTTCCCTGATTTCCAGTGAGGTTGAGCACCTTTCTGTATATTTATTTGTCATATTTGTTCTTTTGTGAAGTGACCTGTGAAAGTATTTTGCCCATTTTCCTATGGAATTGTTTGTCTTTTTGGAGAAATTCTTAATATATGCTATAACTTTTCATTTAATATGTCCAAATATATTACTTACTTTTCACTTATTTATGCCGACTTTTGGTAAGCAGAAATTTTAATATAGTTCATCAATACTATCTTCATTCTTTCCTTACATAATTGTTTCTCACAGGAGGAGAAATAAGCTGGGATTTAGTTTACCTCGGTGAGTGGCTCCACTACTACCTCTTGGAGAGTATTGATTGGGAGAAATCTGGAGTTGATTCAGTTGATTTTACACATATATTTTTCCAGAACAGGATTCTGTCTCTAGAGGCCCCATGAAAGTACAGGCTTTTGTTGATAACTTTCACCTGTTCTAGGAGAATTCTGCTTAATGTCAAACAATGATCAAAGTCTTAAAAGATTTTTGTTTGTTCCTGAGAACGTGTAAGAAATTGATTTTTAAAAATCCTTACCCATCCTTAAGCTTCATAGTGGTGTGATACTACAGAGCTGAACAAGCTTGGTATCTAAACAAATTCTAGTTCTTTGTTACTACATAAGTTCTCAGAGTCTCTGTCTCCTTGTCTGTCAAATGAAGAGAACTGACCTGCCTTACTCCTTGTGAGAATCAGTAAGATGATACAGACCGAGCTCCTACTGGGCAAACAACTCCCACCCTGAGGTGAAGGGAGCCACAAGCAGCCAGCCTGTCCAGCCACCTGCGATAGCTGCCGCAAACCTTTTCTCCATGCTCCACAAACTTGCATCTGCACGTTTGGCCTATGTGAAGCCTACAATAAAGAACTAGTTGTTGGTCAGAGCTTTTGATTTTTCCTTTGCTTTAAATGCTCAGGAATACTAGCACCATGTATTCACACCATGTGTTTAACCATTCCAACTAAACTCACTCACCATGATCCATATATCTGTTGAATGAGAAACCAGGATTATGTTTACAAGCACAAAATCTTAGGAAGGATAACTTAGGACAAATTACCATTGGACATTCTGATTTTCACTTTGTTCATCAAAAAGTTTCATTCACAGGTGTCACCTAGAATCTCTTTCTCTCTCTCTCTCTCTTGTTCTTTCTCTGAGTGACACACACACACACACCTTCCTGCATCGGTATTTCTTAGTTACCATAATCTATTCAGAGTAACCAGCTATGGCCAGAATGAAACAGAAGACAGTTGCAGGTGTGTTTTGGTTAAAAGTTCCCTATTCCATCTTGAGTGCTCTTTTCACAGAACTCAAGAAGCTTCCTAAGGTCTTTCCCCTTGATAGACGTTTTCATCAATTGATCTTAGCCTGGCTAGCACCATATGCCTGATATTGGTAAAGTAGTAAGGTGCCCTAGCATCTACATTGCTCATTCTTGCTTTAGCCAGACTTGTTTTCCAATAAGCATACCAATTCAGGATCTCAAATACTCTTTGTAAGCTTTCATTCCTTTATCTTACAATTTTCCCGTTTGATCAGTTGCGTTGTCTCATTTATCCATTTTCCATTCTTTAACAAATTATTCATTCATTTGTCCATTCATCTAAACAAAATTTTACTTTTAAAATGTGCTCTTAAATTTACTGTTGCAGTTTTTAGTAATTCATAGCACATTTGTCTGTGTTTATGTTGTGCAGTTTGCTTTTATTTATATATGTATATTAAGACACTTCTATCTCAGTCTTCTTTCTTTACTATCAAAGCCCTCCTCCCATATGGTAATTTTCAATGTTTCTTTTTCCCTAGTCTAAACCCCAACAGGCCCTTGCACATACCACTCTTAGGACACCTATTTTATGGTACTTTGTAACACAGTTAGGATTTTACTTGAGTCATCCCATATTCTAGTAAGTGCAACCCAAGTTTCTGCCTGCCCCCTTTCAAAGATCACTCTCTTCTGGTATCCTGGAGGAAAGGGGATTTGGGTTCAAGGGCACAGTGAACCCAAATCCCCCCCACCCTCCACTGCTGCTACCGCCACCCTGGCCTCAAGGAGGGGTGATGTGGAGAAGGCTGCTCATATTACTGTCCTCACCCTTAGTTTTCCTCAACACCATTTACACAACGCTGTTATGGACGGCATATTTTTCCTGAAGGTTTGGGGGACTCTCATAGAAGGGCCGACAGCTTAGCAAACAACTTGGGAGTGAGCATGAGGCAACACTGTCTTAGAGTCCCCGGGCCATTCCCACAACAGAGAATTCTTCCCAGACAACTTTCTTTCCTTAGGTTCTGGCTTACAGCCATCTCTGTGGGTCCTGTTTTCTCCCTCGGCCCTCCTCAGCATCCACACATGGCTAGCTGGCAACCCTACCCCACCGAGCCTCTGCAGAAACTCAGCTGTTCTTGCTTTACCCCACAAGCTCCTTCTTTGTCTAGCACATCTAAGCTATGCCTTTCTCATCCAAAAAGCTCCATCATGGTGTTTTCCTAAGCAATAATATTCTCTATTCTGACAATCAATTTTGCCGCTTCCCTGTGATCACAGAGCCTGCAGTTGTTGTTTTATTTTTTATTTTTTTATTTTTTTAATAATTTAAATTGCTTTATTTTTTTTTTATTTATTTTTATTGTGGGTAAAAATCAAAAGTCTCACAATACATACAAACATTTGCAAAACGATATATAAATATATATGCATATATGTGTATTTGCTCAGTTTTTGTTTTAAGTAGCATTTTTTCCCTTTACCACTACAAAATGTGGAAATCCTACCTTATTTCGCATTATCTACACTGCCTTGCACATGAGAGGCTCTAATTTTGCTATTTCACTCTTTGACCTTAATTAACAAAAATGCCTGCATTTCAATTGTATGAGAGAAGAGGAGGAAGGAAAGGGAAGAAGACAAAGTTGACTCTAAGCTTTCTAGCTTACTTACCAGGTGGGTAGTAAAACCCTCTGCTTGGAACCCAGAAGGAGGCTCGGGTTTATGGGAAAAGGAGTTCAGTTTTGAACATGTGAAGCTTGAGGTATCCACAGGACATCTAAAATACAGCAACTTCCACTTAAATACATCGCTGAGCTTACAAGAAAGTAAGAGAAATCCTCAAAGACTGAAATTTTAAGAACTATAAACAGATTTATAAGTTCAAATTAATGCTGGGACTGACTGGGGGTAGAGAATCTATCTCATTTATCAAGGGGCTTGATTTTTTTTCTCTTCTTTTGGTTAAGGCTTATCTTTTTAAAATAGATTTTTAGTAACTTTTGCATAAATCATAATTACACTGCTTGATGAATTTTCATCAACTGAACACATGCATGTAAATTGTCCTCATACCAAGAAAGACTTTTACTAGCTTTCCAGAAGCCTCTCTCCAAAGGAAACTGCTATCCTAACTTCAAGCAGCAACTAACTAGTTTTTCATTTTTAAACTTTATATAATCAAAATATCCTCATTTATGTCTGGCTACTTTCCTAAAATTGTGGTAATATATATATAACATAAAAATCATTTTAATCATTTTTAAGTGTACAATTCAGTGACATTAAGTACATTGACAATATCATATAATTTTCACCACTATCTATTTCCAGAACATTTTCCTCATCCTAAACAGCAACTCCTACCCATTATGCCATAACTCCCACACTCCTCCCAGTCCCTGGTAACCTCTATTCTGCTTTCTGTATCAATGAATTTGCTTATTTTAAATATTTCATATAAGAGAAATCATACAATATTTGTCCTTTAGTGTCTGGCTTATTTCACTCAATATGATGTCTTTGAGGTTCATCCATGTTTTATCAAGTATCGGCACGTCATTCTGGTTTTTTTTGTAGCGCAGTTGTACATTTACAGAAAAATCATGCAGAAAGTTCCGAGTTCCCTATACTTTCCCACCCTCACATCCAGTTTTCCCTATTATTAATATTTTGTGATAGTGTAGTATCTTTGTTATAAATGATTAAACAAAATTATTATAATTATACTATTCACTATAGTTTACATTAGGGTTCACTCTGTGTTGTCCAGTTCTATGGGTTTTGTTTTTGTTTTTTATTTTTATTCTGATAACATATATACAACCTAAAATTTCCCATTTTATCCACTTTAAATTATACAATTCAGTGGTGTTAATTACATTCACATTATTGTGCTACCATCACACCATTATCAAAAATGTTCTATCATTCATAAACAGAAATTCTGCACTGATTAAGCAATAACTTCCCATTCCCTATACCCACTTGGCCCTGGTAACCTATATTCTAGTTTCTGACTTTATGAATTTGTTTATTCTAAGTATTTCATGTAAGAGAAATCATACAGTATTTGTCCTTTTGTGTCTGGCTTATTTCCCTCAGCATGATGTCTTCAAGGTTCATTCATGTAGTAGCATATATCAGAACTTCATTACTTCTTATGGCTGAATAATATTCCATTGGATGTATGTACTACATTTTGTTTACCCATTCTTTTGGGTTGATTCCACCTTTTGGCTATTGTGAATAATTCTTCTATGAGCTTTGGCCCTGTTTTCAATACTTTTGGGTATATACCCAGAAATGGGATTGCCAGGTCATATGATAATCCCATGTTTAACTTTCTGAGTCACTGCCAAACTGTTTTCTACAGTGGCTGCACCATTTTAATATGTCTGACTTCTTTTGCTTAACATTATGTTTGTAAGATTTATCCATGCTTTTGACTTTAGTTGTAATTCATTCATTTCTCATTGCTGTATAATAGTCCAGTGTATGGATATAACACAATTTATTTGTCCTTTCTACTTCAGATGAACATTTGGCTTGTTTCCAGTTTTGGGCTCTAATGAAGAGCACTACTATGAAAATTCTTGTACATGCCTTTTCATTAGCATATGTATGCATTTCTTTTGAGTATACACCAAAGAGGGGAAATGCTCAGTCATAGAGTATGTTCCTATGTTTCTACTAAATTTGGCGGTAGGCTACTGATAAACAGTTTAATAGCTAATTACAAACAAGTTTCCAGGCAGTATGCCAATTTACATTCCCACCAGTTGTGAATGAGAATTCTAGCAATAACTCGGTATTGTCTTTTTCATTTTAGCTATTCTGGTGGGAGTATAGTGACATTGCATTGTGACCATAATTTGTATTTTTCCTGATGACTATTGAAGTTGAGCAGTTTTTCTAGTTTTTAGCAATTTAAATGTATTCTTTTGCAAACAGCCTGTCCAAGTCTTTTGCCCAATTTTATATTGGAGTGTCTGCCTTTTTCTTATTGATTTATAGGAGTTCTTTATATAATCTGGATTTGAGTCCTTTGTCAGAATACTCATATATGCATATAATATCTTCAGTATCTTAAATTCTGTACTTGCCTCTTTGTGTCTTAGTGGTACCTTTGGTAAACAGAAGTTTTAATTCAATATAGACCAATTTATCCGTTTCTTCCATTATGGCTAATGTTTTTTTTTTTTTCTTTTTTCTTTTAAAAACAATTTATTGAAGTATATCATTTGTACATGAACATGCATAAACAATAAGTGTGTAGTAAAAGTTGTGAACTTACAAAACAAATATGCATATCATCATATTGGCTAATGTTTTTGTGTCCTCTTTAAGAAATCTTTACCTATCTCAAGGTCATGGTCCAAGTTTTCTTCTGAACATTTTATTGTTTTATATTTACTATTTAGATTATATTTATAGATCTCATATTTAGAACACAATCCATATGGAATTTATTTTTTGGGGTTTGTGATCAAAACTCATTTTGTTCCATATGGATATCCAATTGACCCAGCACCATACTTTCCCACTGCAGTGTTACCTTTTTCATAATTCAGATCCAGGTCTGTTTCTGCACTCTCTTCTGTTTTTTTTTTTTTAGTCTATTTGTCATTTTTACCATACTGTCTTAATTACTACAGCTTTTTAATAGGACTTGTCCCATAGTGTAAGCCCTTGCTTTATTCAAGATTGCAAGGGGCTTGAGTTTTAACTGACATATGAGGATAGGAAATGAGGTATTGAGTCACAGAAAGCAGATGAGTTGATACCAAGACTCATGAACAAGTCAAAACCTTTGAAAATATCCACCCAGCACAAGAAAAAGAAATTTGTCTTAACCACTGGCCTGCTGTCCTTTGGGTTTGGAGTTTGAATTTATACTTTTTGCATACTTTAAGTTCCCCCAAGAAAACAAAACTGTTCTGAAGGAATCTGACAGGAGATGTAGCCGAGCATAGGATGAGTTCTTACAAAATTATAAAACAATAGAAGAAAAAATATATGTTGTGAAAGACCCAGTAAATGGCAAAATTCAACTGCCCCAACCTCAGATAAAAACAATTATCATCTAGAGATTATTTTTAAACATGTTTAAAATAATTAAATATATAAAAGAAGAGATGAAAAATCAGAAAACAAGATTTAAAAGAAGACTAAGCCAATTTGAAAAGGAATCAAATAGAACGTCTAAGAATGAAAAATTACTCGTCGAGATCAAGGGTATTCATTGATTCCTGAAAGTGGAAAATCTTAGTTAAATAAATGACTGGATTTAACCATTGAAGCATAAACATGACCCGTGATTAATTAAGCATCAAGCAACCTTTCAGCTTGGGTTATGACAGGTTTAATGCCAGCAGACACGGAATAAACAGGGAGTATTCTGAAGCATCTGAAGCTGGGCATCCCTTTCAATTCTCCCCCAGGGTATTTGTCTGTCTTAAATGTTTATTTGCTTTCTTTTGTTTTGTTTTTTATTAGTTTGTCTTAACTGTTAAATTTGATATTTTTAGTGTAACATCACCAAGAGGGTAATGCTTAAAAATGACCCAGCAAAATAAAAATTCATAGGAAACTTCCTGGTGGCTAAGCAGTTAGCATCAGAGAAGTTCTTTGATGCCCCCTAAGTAAAATGATCCCCCTCTTGGTCTGGTTCAGGCTTGGCTTGTAGGAGGCTGACATGATTCTCCATATTTAGATTCAACACCTTCGCCAATCTGTATAGTGGAAAAAGCACAGGATTTGGAGTCAGACCTGGATTTGAATCCTGGTTCCACCCCTCACTATTGCATGTAGCCCAGTGTTGGCACTCAGGCCCCGAGGTTTCTCTTCCTCTCCCACCTCCAGAACCCTGAACAAATCCTCCATCCACACAGCCGTGTGTCTTCGCCCATCTGAGTCCTCATTGTGGCTCCTATTTACAATCATTTGTATCCGTCACTGCACTGGAGGTTTTATATATTCTCTTTCAGTTCAATCCTCACGATAACCCTGAGAAATATATGTATATATATATTATTTGCCCCATTTTTTTTTTTTAATGAAGAAACTGAGACTGTGTATATTTGCCCAAGGTCACATGTTAGAGTGTGCCAGAAAATGAGATTTGAACCCATGTCTATTCTAGGTTCTTTCCACGACAGTACGTTGCCTAACTTGGGGCTTGTTACATGTACTTTCTACATTCAGCTTCCTTCTGGGGGAAAAAAACAAACAAAACAAAAACCAGTGCATTTTCATAAAATTTTAAACACTGGCAAGAAAACAGAAGGGCTTGGCTGATTTTCTTCCAGGCAGGCTCACGGTTGCAGGGCTGGCTGCCCGTCAGCTGTCGGTTGTTGCCTGCTCTTAGGTAAACCCCTTGTCCAGAACAGGCTTTACTGATGCTGCCTTTGAAGCCAAGGGCAGAAACCAGGAAAAGATGGAATTCTGGGGACCCATCCAGGTAGGGTTGTGTCTTTGCACAAGCGCTTGGGGGGAGCACATTTGGTGTTCTCATAGCAGCAGTTAATAAGTACAAGAGAGGTTCCGTTCTCTGTAAACAAGGGCGAAGGCATATGTCTGAATGTAATTCCGACTGCATCAAGGTCATTTTAGAGCTGGTAGAACTCTATTTGTCTTAGGAAATCTCGAAAACTTTTATAGGGAATTCGGAAAATATTTTCGGAGAGCAGGAAAGATAAAATCCCTGCACACAAAGTACAGGCATAGGCCCAGAGACTGAACAGACTGCTGTAAAACCCCTGTTTAATAAGGCATTAAAATGCCATCGACCTGGACAGATTTTAAAAAAAAGGAAAAAAAAAAAAAAAGAACTATGAAAACAAATACCATTCAAATAATTAGGATCTTATGCCTGAGACCAGCCTCGATGCCAAGCAGGGACTTCCCTGCAGGACTCAGAGCTGAGCCTGATCCCCGAAAGGAGGAATTGGCCAAGACTAAGGCAGCTTGGGGCCTGTTTTTTTTTTCCCACCCTCCCTCTACTGTGTGTCTCTAGAGGCCAAAGGCAGTGCATTTGAAACAGTTTCCCTCGCCGACGTCTTGGGTGACTTTACAGTCCAGTAGCTCAAGTGGGGGTTCCGTGTCCCCAAGATATTTGACCTGCCTTCGGGAAGGCCCTGAAAGCGTGTTCCCTAAGGATGAATGGTTGGGAAGCTAGGCGTGCGGGGCTGCACCTTTCTGCTCCAAAAAGGACAAGGAGGCATTTAAAGGCCCACTCTACTGGGTAAATATGCTCCAGATAGGGTGAGGGGAAGAGGGTGAATATTTGCTTGTGAACAGAGCTGCGAGGGGGAAAAAGATGTCTTTTCACTAGCTCCTGCAAATAGGGCGGCCGCTGTAGCAAAGCTATTTCCTGCCGCTGTGCCTCCTGAATAATTGACAACCAGGTGCACAGCAGCCCAGTTTCATTTGCCCCAGGGCAGTTCCAAATAGTTCCAAAGTGTTAGCCCCAGATAGATGCAAAATAAAGCACTTGCTCTCTTACCCTCCCTGAAGTGATTGCTGGTTGAGGGGGTGGCACAAGTATTGTGCAGGATTGAAGGAGCTTTCATAGAACTGTATTTTAAATCGGTCTATGTTCTGGTGCAGGTTGAAAAGAACTTTTCTCTTTCTATCTTTTAAAAAAAGTTCTCATATGAATTTGTGTCACTTATCAGTAACTTGCCTTAAAGAATCCTATAGAGAAACGTATGACTATCTGAATCTGTTTCTCAAATTTTATGTCTTCCTCCTCCTGTACATTTCCTTTCCTTCCGATAGAGTGTAGGCACCGACAAAATTAGAAAATGGGAGAGTGGAGGAAGGCAGAGAGTAAAAGCGAGAGCGAGAGAGGGGGAAAAAATGAAAGAAACATAATCAAAGCCTATGCATTCTCTAGGGTTAATTTGAATTGGACCCTTTGGTTTCGTTAAGCCGTACAAAAGAAAAACTCAGGTCTTGGCACCAAAGACTTCCATTAAATTCAGCTTGGGTGAGTTCTAATAATACAGTGGCTTATTAAAAGCGTCAAAAATGTCATTGCGAGGCCTTCCTGGGCAGCAGGCTCCCCTCCTGGGTATGACTCATGCTTCCTCCACGGGCGCCTGACTGTAAAGTTCTGGGGAGGATTTTTAAGTTGAGCGAAGAAGCAGCTCCTTGAATCGTTTTCACTCTGCTGCGATCTCATCCCAGTTAGCGATCTTGCCATCCAGAGCAGTAGCTGGACAGCAAAAGTGAGGGAGGGAAGGGCCACTTAGGGCTGTTGCAAACTTAGAACTTAGACCCCTGCAGGAGTCTGCTGGAGGAAATGAAAGGATCAGCAACCTGAGAGGGGCACTGTGGCTGGATTGTTCCCGACCACAGCCACAGGCTTTTCTGTGTGTGCCGGAAATTGACCTCTCCAAGAGCCGTGGATGCAGGCAGGCCAGGGATAACGATAAAGCAGGCGATGATGCTAAATCATCTCACTCTCAGAACTGATGAGATGGGTCAATGCCTTACCAATCCCAGCCGCTCCTTAGTCTATAAAGCAGTGGCTCTGCATGAAAATACAAAATTGAGCATGGACTAATTAGACCAACAGGAAGCTGAATAATTGCAATCGCTTTCCTTTCTTATTAAGTATTTTCACTCAGAAGCATCTCATTTGACCCATGAACTAAACCTAGGAGGTTGGCAACACAGATATTATTACCTCTTCGTATAACTGAGGAAATCGAAGCTGAGAAAGATTGCGGGACTTGCCCAATGCTCCTGATAAATTAGTGGTAAAGCTGGGACTTTCTTTCTACAATAGATAAATTCCCAGTATCACTGAGCTAGGTGATTGGCTTTGAATGAAGGAGCAAAAAAGCCCAAGCTGTCCCTTCCCGGAGGCACTGGTGAAGATGGCTGACTTCTCCATTGGAGGGAAATCCTTTCTTAAAAGTCTTTGAATGTTGTCCTGAATCCTGGATAAGCCCCACACCCCTGGAAGTATGAGGTGCTCAGAGGGCTGGAAAGACCAAGCAAGAGTCTTCCCAGAATTGCCCTCCCTCCCCAGCCCGGCCGCCCTCCCCAGTCCCGCGCCACCCTCCCCCGCCCCCTTGGCACTGCGGGCCTAACTACACATGGATCCAGGCTCTGGCATCTGGTAAGGGAGGCTTAACTGTGAGACAGCAGAAGCAATAAAGTCCTGAAAAGCAATAAAAGGAATTTCCCAGATAAAAAAAAAAGTCTCACATCTTTTAAGCATTTAAAATGAAACCTCTGCAGATCTGTATCCTATGTTGGGGAAAGCGGGTGACTTGAATTGAGCACACGTTTTATCTGTAGTATCACATTTAATCTTCCATAACCTTGGAACACAGGTTGTTCTTTATTACTCCCAATCAACGTATGGGGGAACAGAGGCTTACAGATATTAGACATATATGTCTAATAGGTGGTAAAGCCCCAGGCCCATTCTCTTTCCACTGCGCTGCCCGGCCTCTCCATCCTCAGCTCCGATAAGCTACCTATGGCAGGACCATGTAGAGCCCAGAGCATCACAGGGGCGGCCGAGGTCCCAGCCCATGAGCAGAGCCACCTCACAGTGACTGCTCCATCCCCCGGCGGTCTCCAAACTTTTTTGATCTCACATCCCTTCCACCAAAAGCTTTTAGGCACACACTCCCAGTATGTTATTTAGTATTTATACATTTATTTATAAATTATATATCTGTACTAGCATACCACTATAGATATCAGATGTTTGAAAAGGATCTTAAAATAAATAGAAAAACTTCTCCTATCCTACTTTGAAGGGTCCTGTGATAGACAACAGGGCCCGCCATTAGTAGAAATCCGTGGCTGCAGACATCATGGATTGACAGTTCTTTAGTGCTGGAAGGGATATGAGTTGCTGCTGTGTCTGTGGTAAATTCAGGTTCATCAACTCCCCTGAAGAGACAGTACTTGGCTTTTCAGTCCAGGCCGCAAAGCCTGTGCGCCAGGCTATTAGCCCTTGGGGTCTGAGAAGAAGGAAGACTGTGCTGTACCGTATTATTGGATGCTGTTAAAAGCAGTTAACATACTTTCCATCATTCCTAATGGAGCCGTGTCATTTCACAGACCCTGCCCTTGCGTCCAGGACCGTAGCTAGGATTTCTGGGTGTTAAGGAAAAGTGGCTCTCAAATAAGTCTCTTCCAGGTTATCCCAAGGAAGCACACTGTGGCCGGGAGCTGGAAAGGTGAGGAAAGGACCCCCTAGCTCTGCTACCCAAGCCAAGCGGGGCTTGAGGCCATCCAGAAAAAAACAAAACAAAACAAAAAACTGTAAACAGAAGTTGTCTTAGAGGTACTGGATTCTTTGCTGGCTCCACTAGCTTGGACGGAGCTGACTCAGCCATGTGGAGAGGGTGAGACCTGATGCAAGAGCCAAAGGACAGCCCCCCTCCTTTGACCAGCCCAACTCCCTGTGAGGCAGAGGGCAACAGACAACCCAAGTTCATGGTCTGGTTGTGGTGGGTGGTTGTGGTTGATGGAGAGGCTTATAAATTATCATCCTCCAAAAGGCAAAAAAGGTACAAAACCTGCTGCCATTTTGTACCCTTCAAGTCATAAAATTATTTTGACTTGTACCCTTCAAGTCATAAAATTATTTTTTAAACATGTTTGTTTTCTTTTTATTAATGAACTGAAAGTCACTAAATATAAGCATGTAAAACCTGGCCCCAATAGTGTCCAGAGGCCAAGTGAGACAGGTGGCAGAGTGCAGTGAAGATGGTGGTGATAATGGTGGGGGTAGTGGCACCCTACAGAAAGAGCAGATGCTTTGGGTTAGGGAGGTCTGGATTTGAAGCCAGTTCTAACTCTTAGCCCATAACCTTGAGCAAGATTCTTCACGTCCCTGAACCTGTTTTCTCCTCTGTGAGGTAGTGGTGCTAATACTTCTACCAAGTTGTTGGGAGGATCAGAGATAATATATATTAGTGTGCCAAGCTTAACATCTGATGACTGATTAACAAACTAAGAGTAGAATTGATTTTCCTTTTCTGATTTTACAGATGAGGAAACTAAAACTAAGAGAAATTCAGATTCAACCTTTGGGTTTCTGGATCTGAAACCCAAAGCAATGCCTTTCCATTAAAAGAGTCAGTAAAGAGGGAAAGAACTAGCATTTGGGTGCCTATTTTGTATCAGAATATTAGGGACAGAGATTGTGCCATGCCCTGTCACACGTTAATTTAATCTCCACAATCCCAAGAAACAGATACTATTAGGTATCATTATCGCCATTTTATTGACCAAAACACAGAAATTATATCTTTGCTTAAAGGCACAAGCCAGTAAGTGACAGAGCCAAGTCTTGAACCCAGGATCTCTGGCTCAAGGTGCACAGTTTG
Source organism: Tolypeutes matacus (assembly GCA_026826555.1). Classification (NCBI taxonomy): domain Eukaryota; kingdom Metazoa; phylum Chordata; class Mammalia; order Cingulata; family Chlamyphoridae; genus Tolypeutes; species Tolypeutes matacus. The sequence continues at coordinate 14,396,351 of JAKSZT010054055.1, forward strand.
CCCCACTACCCCACAGATGCTGAAGCACTACTTCAGTGAAACAGCATTTGTCCTTTAGGGGAAAATGAGAGATCCAGGAGTGTCAAAACAAGCTCCTGCTCTGGGTAGAAGGTTAGAAAAGAATTGGCAGCAATAGATATAGAGATTTAAGACTTTTGGACCATCAACTCTTTTTTTTTTTTTTAACTTTATTTTGTACATTTAATAATTGAAAACATAAACAATTAAAAACTAAAAAGTAAACACAGCTGAATAAATATATACATTTCGCAATTAAATGGAATGGATACATGTAATTTTTTTTTTTTAATCAAACAATATATTACACAATATATTTGGTTCATAGTAATGCATTCATGCAGTATTTGTCCTTTTGTGCTTGGCTTGCTTCACTCAACATAATGTCCTCCAAGTTCATCCATGTTGCCACATGCTTTATGACTTCATTTCTTCTTACAACTGCATAATATTCCATCATGTGAATAGACCACAGTTTGTTTATCCATTCATCTGTTGATGGACACCTGGGTTGTTTCCAACTTTTGGCAATGGTGAATAATGTTGCTATGAACATCGGTGTGCAGATGTCTGTTTGTGTCACTGCACTTAGTTCTTCTGGGTATATACCCAGTAGTGGTATTGCAGGGTCACATGGCAAGTCTATATTCAACTTCTTTAGGAACTGCCAAACAGTCCTCCATAGTGGTTGTACCATCCTGCAATCCCACCAACAGTGAAGAAGTGTTCCTATCTCTCCACATCCTCTCCAACACCTGTATTTCTCTGTCTTTTTAATAGTGGCCGTTCTGATAGGTGTGAAATGATATCTCATTGTAGTTTTGATTTGCATTTCCCTAATCATGAGTGATGTTGAGCATTTCTTCATGTGTTTTTTTTTTTGCCATTTGTATTTCTTCTTCAGCGAAATGTCTATTCAAGTCTTTGGCCCATTTTTTAATTGGGTCATTTGTCTTTTTATTGTTGAGTTGTAACATATCTATATATATCCTGGATATTAAACCATTATCAGATATGTGATTTCCAAATATTTTTTCCCATTGAGTCAGCTGCCTTTTCACCATTCTGACAAAGTCCTGTGAGGTGCAAAAGTGTTTAATTTTGAGGAGGTCCCATTTATCTACTTTTACTTTTGTTGCACGTGCTTTGGGTGTGAGGTCCAAGAAACCACCACCTACTACAAGGTTTTGAAGATGTTTCCCTACATTTTCTTCTAGTAGTTTTATGGTCCTGGTTTTTATATTTAGATCTTTGATCCATTTTGAGTTGATTCTTGTATAGGGGGTGAGATAGGGGTCCTCT
>JAKSZT010054055.1:14402670-14531210 GCA_026826555.1 Tolypeutes matacus
GCTTCATAAAATGTGTTGGGTAATTTTCCCTCCTCTTCAATTTTTTGAAAGAGTTTAAACAGGATTGGTGTTAATTCTTTTAGAAATGCTTGGTAGAATTCACCTGTGAAGCCATCTGGTCCTGGACTTTTCTTTGCTGGGAGATTTTTGATGATGGATTCAATCTCCTTAATTGTGATTGGTTTGTTAAGTTCTTGTATTTCTTGTTGTGTCAGTGTAGGTTGGTTATGAGTTTCTCGAAATTTGTCCATTTCATCCAGGTTGTCTAGTTTGTTGGCATATAGTTTCTCATAATATCCTCTTATTATTCTTTTTATTTCTGTGAGGTCATTTGTAATTTCCCTCCTTTAGTTTCTGATTGTATTTATTTGCATCTTCTCTCTTTTTTTCTTTGTTCGTCTAGCGAGGGGTTTGTCAATTTTATTGGTCTTCTCAAAGAACCAGCTTTTGGTTTTGTTGAATTTCTCTATTGCTTTTCTGTTCTCATTTTCATTTATTTCCGCTCTAATCTTTATAATTTCTTTCCTTCTTTTTGCTTTGGGATTGGTTTGCTGTTCTTTTTCTAGTTTCTCAAGTTGTTCAGTTAAATCTTTGAGTTTAGCTCTTTCTTGTTTCTTAATAAAGGCATTTAGGGCTATAAATTTCCCTCTCAAGACTGCCTTTGCTGTATCCCATAAGTTTTGATATGTTGTGTTCTCATTTTCATTTGTTTCAATATATTTACTGATTTCACTTGCAATTTCTTCTTTGACCCATTGAATATTTAGGAGTGTGTTGTTCAACTCCACACATTTGCAAATTTACTTTTTTCCTGTCTGTTATTGATTCCTAGTTTCATTCCATTATGATCTGAGAAGGTGCTTTGTATAATTTCAATCTTTTTGTATTTATTGAGAGCTGTATTGTGACCTAACATGTGGTCTATCCTGGAGAAAGATCCATGGGCACTTGAGAAGAATGTATAACCTGCTGAGTTTGGATGCAGTGTTCTGTATATGTCTGTTAGGTCTAACTTGTTTATCATATTGTTCGAGTTCTCTGTTTCCTTGTTGATCTTCTGTCTAGTTGTTCTATCTAATGATGTGAGAGGGGTGTTGAAGTCCCCGACGATTATTGTAGAAATGTCTATTTCTCCCTTCAGTTTTGCCAGAGTTTGTCTCATATATTTTGGGGCACCCTGGTTAGGTGTGCAGATATTTATGACTGTTATATCTTCCTGGAGGATCGTCCCTTTTATTAATATATAATGGCCTTCCGCATCTCTTATCACTTTTTTTGCATTTGAAGTCTGTTTTGTCTGATATTAGTATAGCTACCCCTGCTCTTTTCTGTTTACTATTTGCGTGGAGTATCTTTTTCCAACCTTTTACTTTCAGCTGGCTTGTATCCTTGGGTCTGAGGTGAGTTTCTGGTAAGCAGCATATGGATGGCTCATGTTTTTTTATCCATTCTGTCAGCCTGTATCTTTTTTTTTTTAAAGATTTTATTTATTTATTCATTTATCCCCCCCCCTTGCTGCGTGTGCTCACTGGGTCAGCACGCCATGCGGGCGGGCTTGTCTTCACCAGGAGGCTCCGGGAACCAAACCCAGGGCCTCCCATATGGTAAACGGGAGCCCTACTGAATGAGCCACAGCCACTTCCCGCAGCCTGTATCTTTTGATTGGGGAATTTAATCCATTCACATTCAATGATATTACTGAAAATGCACTATTTATTTCCTCCATTTTATTCTTTGGTTTTCATATGTCATCTTATTTTTGTCTCTCTTTTTACTCTTTTGGTTATCCTTTCTGCTTTTCTTTCTTCTATACTCTCCTCCAAGTCTCCCTCTCCTGTCTTTTTCTTTCAGGTTCTAAGGCTTTCTTTAATATTTCCAGCAGAGGTGGATTCTTTTTTGCAAACTCTCTTAGTTTCTGTTTGTTTGTGAATACTTTATATTTACCTTCATATTTGAAGGACAGTTTTGCTGGATAAAGAATTCTCGGCTTGCAGTTTTTCTCTTTCAGTTTCCTGATTGTATCATACCACTGTCTTCTTGCCTCCATGGTTTCTGAAGAGAAATCTGCACTACGTCTTACTGGACGTCCTTTGTACGTGATCGTTTGCTTCTCTCTTGCTGCTCTGAGCATTTTCTCTTAATCTTTTACATTTGACATTCTGAATAATATGTGTCTTGGCGTAGGTCTATTTGGATTTATTCTTATTGGGGTACGGTGTGCTTCTTGGACATGAAAGTTCATTTCTTTCGTGAGAGTTGGGAAATTTTCAGCTATTATTTCTTCAAATACTCTTTCTGCCCCTTTTCCTTTTTCTTCCCCTTCTGGAACTCCCATGACACGTATGTTCTTGCGTTTTGTGTTGTCATTCAACTCTCTGAGCCCCTGCTCAATTTTTTCCATTCTTTTTTCTCTCTGTTCTTTTCTCTCTTCAATTTTAGCTGCTCTGTCTTCAGTATCACTTATTCTTTCTTCTATCATTTCGAGTCTGCTGTTGTATGCTTCAAATGTATTTTTGACTTCACCTTTGTGTCTTTCATTCCCATGAACTCCGTTACTTTTCTGTTTTGTGTTTCAAATTCTTCTTTGCGTTCGCGCAATGACTTCTTGATGTCATTGATCTTTTTAACTATATTCTCTTTCATCTCATTAATTTGATTTTGGAAATGTGTGCTCATCTCTCTGATTAGTTCTCTCAAATTCTGCATCTCTTCTGGGACTTTGCTGTGTTCCTTTTCTTGGGCCATGTCTTCTATTTTCTTAGTATGGCCCGTAATTTTTTGTTGGTGCTTAGGCATCTGGTTAGTTTGTATTTCACTTAGATGCTCTATCTCTTTCTCTTCTATGGGGTTTTAGTGGCAGGAGGCTGTGAGTTACCACCACTCTTTGATTTTTGGCTCAAACTTGATTGTTAGGATTGTTCTGCTGGTTGCTCAAAACTGGGCACTGGACCCAGTAATTGGTTGTAGAGTCGTTTCCTAGGGCCTTGGGCAGGGAGGCTATAGAGGCCAGGAAGAGCCTCGCTTACTTATTAATTTTCTTATGTGCACTTCCTTGGTCTGCCAGGAGATGGCGCTTGTTGGCAGCTCTCAATTCAATGCCTGGTCAGAGCGTATTTGTTGTGACACAGACCAGATCAGTGTGATAGAGCTTCCTGTCTGGAGGCTAAGAGCTCTGTGATTCAAACTTTCTGAGACAGTTATCCAGACTTCGCCCCCCTTTTCCCAGCTAGGAAGTATTTCCACTCCCTTCTGAATCCTCAACAATCAGTCCCTGTTAGTAGAGGAGGAGATTGGGAGGTTTGTATAGCTTTAGCCCCTTACAGGCTTCAAGGCAAACAATAGCGCAGCCCCACCCAGCCTGGAAGGGGTCTCGGGACAGGGCAGACCAAACCTGGGAGTCCAAAGCAGGGTCAGCCCCAGGCTCTCTCTCCCCCCTCCCGTGGAGTCCTCAACAAATAGTCCAGGCTAGAAGAGAGGGAGGTTGCGAGGGTCAGATTTCTCCAGTCCTTTTTAGGCTCCCAGGGCAAACCACCGTGTGGAAGGGTCCGTGGGGCTCCGCAGCCCAAATTTCAGGTCAGAAGCTGAGTCAGCCTAAGGCTGTGTCCCTCTCTCTCCCCTTTCCGGGAGTGGCAGATCCCTGAAGCCCCCTTCGTCTGTGGTCGCAGGCCCAGGGGCCTGAGAATTCTGAAGAATGTGGGGGAGGGTGCTGGCAGCAGCAGAAGCTGCTACTTGCAACTCACAGTTCTGTAGTCGCGATTTCCCTCTTCAGTCCCTCTCTCCTCTGGGTAGTGTGCAGCCTTCACCTGCTGTCCTAAACCCTAGAAGATCTTTTTCGGGGCTGTTTCTGCTTGTCCTCTAGCTATTTTTCTGGAGAAGAGATTCCTGTGTCTTACTAGTCCGCCATCTTCCCGTAAGTCTGAACCATCAACTCTTAAGGCTAAAAGCAGGCTAGGCAATCCTCATCAAATCTGAAGCTTGAGGACTCTCTACCATATTCACCAACTGAGCCTCCAAGGTACTCGGCAGTTAGCCTCTGGCTTTAGGACTCCTTGCTTTGTGATCATTCCCAAATCCAAAGTCCCCAGCTGGGACTTTCACACACAAACCATCCTTGCACCCTCAGAACCAGGGAGTCTCAAGCAGCTTTTATGGGGTTGATCCTTTCTCCTGCTGGATATGTCTCTAAAATAAGAAAGTAGGACTGCTGGCAAAGTGTCTGGAAGGAGACTTGATTTGCCCAGTCATAAAATAGGAGTAATGCTTTCCAGCTTCCAAATTAGAGTGATGCTATCACTAAAATATGCTAAAGCATATCCAGAAGAATCTCCCAATTCCTTAGACTCAAATCTAAAGAAGTTTCAGATTAGAGCATGCCATGAAACTCACCTAGCTCGATAGCTTATCAGCAGGTAGGATGCTGCCCCACAACCCGCGCAGGCATCTGCTAGTGCTGGGAGAGAGGTCAGCTCTAAAGGGATGGAGGACTCAGGAGCACCATCATTTCTTGAGCATGCACCCATGCCAAGCCCTGTGCTCGGTGCTTTCCATAGGGAGGCGTGTGGGAAAAGAGTCTTCTTTTCTTTGGTTTGTTTTTTCTCTTCTTTAGGGCAAGATGAGGTTAATCCCATCATAGGCAGGGTGGTCTTCCATAGAAGTGTTTGGGGGAGGAGAGAGTTTGGAATCTCACAAGGAGAAAGAAGGGCAGGGATGTTGGGGGAGGATGATGGAAATAGTCCTGATTTAGTACTTCTGGGAGCCACTTAACCAGAGGAAGTAACTGAGTATGCAGGCAGAGCTGTCAGTGAGAGCAATCTCACTCTGGGCAGGGCCTCTCAGGGTAGGAGGGTGCTCAGCTAGCCTGTGGCCCCAGGTGATGACCTTCCCCAGAGACAGGCTGCAAAAGGGTCCTGCCTCCACCCCATACCCGCGGCCGCAGCCAGCGAGAGGACTCAGGCCGCTCCAAACTGAAGGCTGAGGCGCCATGGAGGCAGCACTCCCTTCCTTGAGCAGCCTCGTGTCTTCCATTTGGACAGTTCCCTGGCTCCATAGGCCTGAACAGCCATCACCCCGTGAGCGACACATCAGTGCCCAGGGGTGCTGCTCGCGACAGCCCAAAGCTCTGCAGCCTGACACTGATAACCAGGGAGTGGGCAGCCCAGACCCAAAGCTTCGCCACTCTGGCAAATTCCCCAGTCAGGCCTGAATGGGAGAGAGAAAAGTTGACAGATTTAAGAAAATTTTAGGAGGTTAGAATCTGAATTTAGCAAGTGTTTGGGAGTGGGGAAGATAGGGAGGGACTGTTGGTTGGTGGTACCATTTACCAAAACAGAGAATGCAAGGGGAGTTTTGGAGGGAGATGATGAGTTCAGGTTTGAACGGCTAAGTTTGAGTTCCTAACATCTCTCAAGCAGTGATGTCCAGAAGGCAGTATCAGGCAAGGGAAGTGGGGCTAGAGATTAGATTTGACATTCATTGGCATATTTTGGTGAAAGAAGTTGCGGAACAGATGGCATCACCTACGGAGAGGACCTATGAGAAGAGAAAGCTAAAGCCACAGACGGTTAACAACAGCAGGTTTAAAGGCCTGGGCAGAAGAAGAGGTGTCTAAGGAGGGCCAGGGAGTCAAAAGGAAAACGTAAAGGGTGAGGTGGCCCAGAAGCCACAGTCCTTGTCCGCTACCGCTAACCAGTGTTACCATTAACATTTGGGCACAGTTTCTTTTAGTCTTTGTTCTTCATTTTTCTTGTCCCTGCTAAGTATTTCTATAATTTTAACATATCTTTCTTTTTTCTTTAATTAAATCTTTTAATTAACAGAAGTAATTCATTCTCATTGTAGCAAATCAAACCCAACAGATATTTTTAATAAGGGAAAAGCTCATGATTTCCTCCTAGCTCCCCTGAGGAAGCATTGCAAACAGTTCCTTCCAAATCTCTGTGTCCCTAATACAGCATGCTCACACACACATCCACATTCACACCACACACACACTCACATACACAGACTCACACACACACAGGTTAGGTTTTTGTGAGTGGGGGGGTGTCTTTTTTTGGCTCGTTGTCTGCTTGTTTTTTTCTCTTGTCTGTTGTTTTTGCTCTATATCTGCTTGTTGCCTGCTTGTTGTTTGTCTTCTTTAGGAGGCACCAGGAACTGAACCCAGGACCTCCCATGTGAGAGGGGGGTGCTCAACTGCTTGAAGCACATCTGTTCCCTTTGTTTGTTTTTTTGTTTTGTTTTGTTTTTGCTTTGTATTTGACACAAATGGGAAACCATACATATTATTTAGAAAATTTTTCACTTAATATTTGACAGATATATACAGACATGTAAAGATATATCTATATATATTTCATTCTCATTTTAATTGTTAAATTACTTAATGTCCTATAGTTTAGCTACATCAATCTGTTTCTTTTTTCATTTTCAGATATCATTGAGATCACACTCTATATTATAATACTCTTTTTTCCTTTAGTATTCAATCAATTCCCTATGTCATTAAAAGTTCTTTATAAACATAATTTTTAATGACTACAACAAATTCCAGAATATTGGTATATCATTTTTAACTTACTCATAATTTACTTTCTGCCAATGTGGGGCTATTAAAAATAATGCCACAATGAACACTATAGACATTAAGCTGTGTCCACATTTCTGATTATTTTCTTCAGGATATGAGCACTTTTAGAGTCTTCGTCCATGCTACTAAATTGCTTTTCCCAGAAAGACTACAACAATCTGTGTTCCCACCAGCAAAGACTGAGGGAGTTAGACAAAAGTGGTGTCCTAGTCTCATGGCTGCTACGACAAAAAAACACAAAATGGGTGGCTTAGACGATGGGAATTTTTTTTTTTTTAGAAGGTACCAGGGATTGAACCCCAGACCTTGTACATGCGTGGCAGGAGCTCAAACCACTGAGCTACACCCACTTCCCTAACAAGGGGGAATTTATTGTCTCACGGTTTTGGAGGCTGGGTCAGTAGTGTGCTGACACCTGGCAAGCCTTGGGGTTCCTTGGCTTTTCCCTTTTCTTCTGGCTTCCAGCTGACTTCCAGGTTCCAGCTGACTTCCGGCTTCCAGCTTCTCTCTGTGGCCTCCTCTGACGCTGGCTTCTCATTTCTTTCTCTTTACAAGGCCTCCAAGAATAGGTTTAAGACCTGTCCTGATTAGCCACACCTTAACTAAAATAACATATTCAAGAGATCCTATTTACAAGGGGTTCACACCCACGGGAATGTGGGTAAGGTTAAGGACATGTTTTTTTTTTCTGATGTACATAACTCAGTCTGCCACAAGTGGTATTTTATCATTTTAATTTGCATTTCAGGGTCGTTAGTGAGGTGAGTTTTGTTCAAGTTAATTATCCATTTGTAATTCTTCTTTTAAGAATCACCTGTTTACATGTACCCATCGCTCGAGTTTTCTGTCAGCCTTTGCAAACTGGCGGGCAGACCCCAGGGCCCAGGGAAGAGTGGGGGCCCCAACCTTCTGGGACTCTGCACAATCCTGTTTCAGCTTTTCCTTTTCCATCTTTTCTTCTCTCCACATTGTTCTGACTCAGGCTTTAATTTTCACAAACGATTCAATTTGGTGGTTTGGGGTTTCTGTAGGAGAATGCCTGTGATCCTCAGAGCCCTGGGCCTGTTTGCCCTTGTTAGAGAAGAGGGGCCCTGGATGCTCCGCAGGCCCCGTCAGGCTGCGGTAATGAGCAGGGGCTGCTGGAGCTGCAACGTGTAAACCTGGTCCTTCTCAGTGAGACTTCGCAGAAATCCCACTGGAGATTTTTCTGCCCCTGCCCTGTCTACTTTCCTTCATAATGATAAATGGCTGAAAAGAAAACTATCTAATCTCCAAACTGCTTCTTTTTTTCCCACTCGTCCTTCAAGGAGAGAAGGAAGAACACAGTCACATAAAACAGAGTCCTTCATCGCCTGCTTCTCAGGAGAAAGCTCTTTCCCTTTTCATCCCAGGCCTGTTTCTGATCTGTGATGGGCTCACACTGAAAGCTCCAGCCGGTCCCTCTCTAATCAGCTGCGACAGATACTGCAGTTGCTTGGGTCGCCCACTGAAATTGAATTGATTACCAGGCCCTTTGCCATTTTGTTCTGTGCACAATTGCTTAATAGCTGTCACCTTGGCTTTCAGTCCCGGCCAGCTTCAGGCTGACTGGTTCCCATTACTCAGGATGGCCAGTGCAAGTTCATCACCTTTACAGGATGTCCCTGATTGATTCCGTATGCCTTGGAGACCTGTAATATATTTGCATGGGGTGGGGGGAGGTTGTTGGGGGACGGAATAGAAATCTCTTGGCTGCAGGAACTGCCAGTTTTTGCTGAGGGGCTCGCCATATTTGAATCATTACCAGGGCTTCTTGCCAGGCGTCTGGCCTCTGCTGACATAGCTGCTAATGAATTTGTAAATTTAAAAAAATACCAAACAACCCAGCCTGTTATAACCTTTGCTGTCGCCACCTGCTGCCTGGGTGGGGGCTGTAAACAGAACCGGTGCTTTTCCGGTTTGAGGTTGTGTTGGTCTTTGGAATGACATTCTCTCCCCCACCCCCCACCCCCTCTTCCTCTGCTCGCCAAGTGGGAGAACTAGGGCTTGGAGAGAGACATCTTTCAAGTGAAATCCTTTGCACTGGGAACTATTTCAATTAGACAGCAAGGGGAATGTTAACATGCCCTCCGGCCTTTTAAGTGGGTTTTAATTTTATGTTGTAAGATAAGACACTGCAAGGCTGGGGCTGCTACTCCTCCAGCAGGCTCCATTAGTGGGGCGAGCCGGGGCCTCTTGACCCCCTGAGGCCCAGCCGAGGCTAGAAGTTGCTTTGGTTTTTTAACAATTTGTCAGTCTGACCCAGCTTCTTTCCATTCTCTCGTTTGTTATTCTAGGCTTTCCCTTTGTTGGAGGGCAGTTGGGCAGTGGAGCCTGCACTGAGAAGCCTAGCTCGGTTCCCTCCAGTGGCCTGGCCCTGGGCTGGAGAGCAGAGCCCTGCGTGCTGCCTGCCCATGGCCACGCAGCTGAATGTTAATCATTTTTTTTCCCCTTCTCAAGCAGGGCATAGCAGAACAGACACTTTTCATGTGGCAGGTTTCTGGCCCGATGATGTATGACCTGTTGGTGCTACTGAATGGTGCCCTTTGTTCCAAGATATCCCATGTGCCCCCTTTTTATTGAGCTGTTGATTCAGAGGGGCAGAAAAGTTCCACAAATCCCACTGCAGGCTCTGCTCTAGCCATGCCCAGGTGGGGAAGCCCAGGGATCTTGTGCTTCCCAGAAAGCTGGTAGGAAACCCTGGGCTGCCTAAAGTCGAAGTACTCCTCAAGAAGAGGCATTCTTTACCTTGTGCTCAACTACTGTATGTCTGCAGAGAGCCTCGGAATACCCATCTAGCCCCTAGCCCTTGCCTGGGGCCCTAGAAGATCATGCTAGTGTGGAGTAGCCCAGAATGCTGTCTTCACCCAGAGAGACAAGAGCAGACCAGCTATGAGCCAGGAGGAGCCCCCTTTCCCCATGTTCTGAGCCAAGCTCAGTTAAGTCGTTCTCTGTGACCAACAAGCCTGAGGTGGAAGCCAACAGCTAAAGGAAGAAAGAGCTTGGCCTCTTGTTCTGCAGCAAAAAGTCCAGCCAGAAATCAACCCAGGAGTGGCAAGGGGAAAACTCTGGGGGGCGGGAAACAGGAGACAAGGCTTAATTTTTACCCAGCAGGAATCTTAGTCCTGATGAAGACAAGGATTTAAAAGGCACCCCTCACCCCTGCCATCTCCTGGGTTTCCAGACCAGTCTGCAGTGGAGATGGTGGATGAGGGTGAACAGCTGTGGGGAAGGAGAATGGAGGAGCCAGCAGGCAAGGGGTTGTAAGGAGAGAGTCCCAACAGCACCCTCCTATTCCTGCTTCCCTTCTAACCTAGTAGCTGAGCCAGAGAACCTGGATTGGATTTCATCTCCTTTCTTTCTCCATTTTGTGGCCTAGCTTCAGCAATCTGGCAGTGGAATGGGCAGGTGGGGTGGAGGGTATTTCATCCTCTCTGGGGTGAAGGTGCTAGATGAGCTCACACATCTGACTACTACAGAAAGTCCCAGGTCTGACTCTAACCTGCTCTTTGGTTGCTTTTCAAGCAGCTGCACAAATCCCATCAAGAATTCCTTACTTTTGAGACCACCTTCCCAAAATTACCAGGTTGTGAGGTAACTGTTAAAAGGTGACAGACTGTTGCTTACTACCTGTCCCACCATTCTGGGGTCTTTGTGCGCCCCAAAATCCAGACCCATAACTTGGGGAGTAGCATGAGACTAAAAGTGCCATTTCTTCACTGGTCCTAAATTACTTCCCTCTGAGCCCAGAGGCTCCATGGCACAGATGCTCAGAGGTGCCAAGGGCCCCACCTAGTCCTTGAAAAGAAAATACAAGCCAAAGAGGAGACAGAGACTATTGCTGAGCCAAGAAATGACAAGTCAGTAGTAAAAAGCATCCACACACTTCACAGTTGTAAAATGGCTTTATGTTCCGATATGTAAAATAAAAATGTCCATGCTATATAACAAAACATTTGAAGTTCCGTATCACCTGTAAGCTAATGTGGTCTCTAATAAAGCTTTATCTGTAGTATGTGTGTGTGTTATGTATGTTTTATCTAACCAATATCAAAATGCATAATAAAAATTTAAATAGATGTCTCCCAAATACCTGTGCAATGTTCATTCTTACTAAGTTTATTCACTTGTAAAAAAGCAAAGCTGAATTTGACATGTGGCCTGCATTTGTGATATATATATATATATATTTATTTATTTATATAATATATAAATAACTATTCCGCATGCAAAGAGTTTAGTGATTTCCCAAATTTGATTATAAAGTTCACACCAGCCATACAGATGATCTGGTGATGTTCAATGCTAAAGAACTGGGGTGAGGACTATGAGATCTGCCTTGCTGGAGAAAAGTTACCTTTGCTCATTTGAGCTCATTGGCTGAATTTATTGGAAGAAACGAATGTTTTCTCAATTTTCTTTTTTATTTCTTTTGGGATCTCTTGCTCCAGAGACGTGGATTTTCTTCTGAAAGCAGAACACACTCTGGGGATGCCTGGCAGCAGCTCCAGTGTGGTCTCCTGGGGACACTGCCAGGTGAGGTGTGTTTCATAATTGCCAGTTGTAAGATGCAGATGGTGCCTGAGAGGCCAAGTCTTACACACCAAAGAGAGACAGTGAGAGACTGTGTGTTGGGGACTAAGAAGGAGGGGCTGACAAAACCTGAATGGTGACAGAGATGCTATTGGTTGTGTTTTCCCTACTCTTCAAGGAAAAAAAAAACTTTAAAAACACCCATCAGGTAGCACTTATCACCTTACCCTTTCTGAAAGTCATCCTTCAGATTTCGGCACTCCAGGGATCAGTTTCCAGGCCACTAACTGAGCAGTCAGCTCTATTCTCAGAGCATCCTTTGTCAGCTCTGGCTGAGCCCACTTCTCAGGTAGTCTCACAGAATCTCTGGAAACCAAAACAATGGGACTCCTGCTCCGAAACAAGATGCACAGCTCCCCTTGCTGTAAATAGAAGCCCAGGACTCTAAGGTGTGCACAGAGCCCTGCCACCCCAAAATGAGAGTTTGCCCCAACTTTCCCTGTGGAAAGACTTCACCACCTGGCCCCTGAGTGAATCAAAGATTGTATTTAAAAACTCCCTAAATATAATTCTCATGAACCCTGCATTTCCATTCCACCCATGGACTTGTTGAGAGATGTCAGACAACAATGGACCCAGGTCCTGCAGCCAAAATCACTTCTTAGATAATTGTTTTTTCTTCTTGCCATGGCCTCACTGTATGCCAAAAGATAAGATGCTCTCCAAATACATACACATATGCGTGCACACACACACACCCTTGGAAATACCTTCCTGTAAGGGTTTCTTGGTAGTGCAGGCCACCCAAAGAGGTTAATGCTGGATTAACATGGTCCTGTCTGTCTAGGAGACATGGAAGTCATCCATCAGTCCAGTTCTCTACAGTCCCCATTCCTGAATGATACTGTAAGGAAGATTCCCGGGACAAGGAGAAGCTTTGGGAGTAGAGAAATTCATTGGCAGCATTCAGGTGTGGAGAGGGCGGTTTTCTCTCGCACACTGGAGGGAGGCCACGCTCTCTTGGAAATGAGGTGGTGGGCCCCCGTTCTCGGACCTGAGATTGTGAGAGCTGATTGTAGACACTGAAGTGGGTGTTTCCTGGTGGTTGGGAACTCTGAGCAGAGATGGTAGGCAGCCGAGGCATCATGGTGGTGGCGGTGAAGTGCGTGGGGAAGGGCTGGTAAGGTACAGTCTCCATTGTCTGAACGCTGTAGCTGGTATATGGTGAGACCGAAGTCCACATGTTACAGCTCAGTGGGGGTGGGGGCAGGTCGTCCACCCCAGACACCCCAGCAATCTCAGGCCCTGAACCTGAGTACATACAGGCTTCTCTTGGGGTCACCTCACTGCAATAGGAGGGACTCAGCATCTGTTGGTCGTAGGGAGGGGGAGAGCGGAAATAGTGATCCTCCCCCACCGAAGAAGGAGCTTCCAGGTAAGATCGCTTGCAGGGTAAGTCCAGGTGGCGAGCACTGTCTGCTAGAAGACAAAGAAACCTTCAGGAAGAGTCATTTTCATCAGCTCAGGTCTCAGAGCACCCCTGCCAGATGCCAGCACAGCCTACCCTCACATTCAGGGTCCGCCCTTGCCCCATGTTGTCCCAGAACCATTTTAATCAGCAACAGCTTTTATAAGGTGGCAGCAGCCAAGAAGTGGTCAGATTCTGAATCCTGCTGAAAGGCCACAGGGGACAGCACATTGCTGGACACTGAGTGATGTGTTTAGCCAGGCAGCACACAGCTTTGATCCTTTGCCAGCCTGACTCTAGGGATGGTAAGAGGACTTAATGTGCCCTGGCAGTCTTAGGCTAGGCCCACTCTGGCCAAGGAAAGTGGAGGCAAATACCAGGCCAAACTAAGCCCAGAGGCCACATCTGTCTGAATTAGCCAGAAAATTAAGGGCACAGTGTTTCTGCCTCAATCCTCAATCCCCAGGAAGACCTTAGCAAGCCAAAGCTACTCGTAGGCACGTTTCTGTTCCTTTTAGAAGTGGAAGATAACTCTACACATGTTCGAAAAAGATACATCAGATTGTTGTAACAGATTCCAACACAACATTGTCTACAAAATTAAGAAATGGAACTGGTAATAAGTGAAAAGGGTGACTTGTGCTTTTAACGCTAATAGGCTAACCTAATACTCTGGGAAAAGATGACATCAGCTGCCCCAAATCATGTATGTGCACTTTCAACATCCTCAGCCTTTAGGACTTAACTATCTGAAGTAGCTGAGCCTCTCCTGGGATCCAGGTTTGGTAAGGTCTGAAGGCATGAGCAGTAGCCCATTCAACAAATAAAAGAACACTTGTCCAGGGCTTATCTTGCCCCCCCTCCTTCTGTTTTCTCTAGGGATTCATTCTGAGAGCTGTGTCTATAAACAGGGCAGGGTGGCCTAGGGGAGAAGGGAGGCTGAGTTGGGAGGCTTGCATGTACCTCTCCCCTTTACCCTGTCTGGAGTCATCTTCCCTCCCTGCCACGGTGAGGAGGACGGTTCCCCTTTCCTTTGCTCAGCCCGCTCCGTCACCCCTCACTCGTCCCTCCCTGCCACCTTCTCTCCAAATTCCTCCTTTCCCCCTACACTAAGCTCTTGGACTTGGCAGATGGCCAGTCACTCTAGGTCAGGAGTCAGCAAATGTTTTCTATAAAGGGTCAGACAGTAAATAGTTTAGGCTTTGTGGGGCATACGGTATCTGTCTCAACTACTCAACTCTGCTGTTGTCGGATGAATGCAGCCACAGATAAGACATGAATGAATGAGTGTGGCCGTGCTCCAATACAACTTTATTTATGGACACTAAAACTTGAATTTCATATAATGTTCAAAAGTCACTAAATATTATTCTTCCTTTGATTTCTTTTTTCAACCATTTAAAAATGTTGGGAAACGGATGTGGCTCAAGAGGTTCGGTGTCTGTCTACCATATGGAGAGACCGGGGTTCGATCCCTGGTACCTCCCGGTGGAAAAAAAAATGTTAAAACCACTTTTAGCTCATTGGCAGTACAAAAACAGGCAATAGACTGGCGCTGGTCCCAGGGCCGTCATTTGCTGACCCCTGCTCTAGATCAAGAGAACCTGAGTTCTAATAGGACTTGTGCAGGGAATGCTCACAATGCATCCTGGGACTGAGGTTGCTTTGATAAGTGACAGCCTCAATCCCCAAATCTCCAGACTGTGAAGCTTCAGCTTCCTCTGGTACTTCTTGGCAGAGCCCAGGTGATTTGTGTGTCTTCTGTCTACCCTATGGAGGCTCCAAAGCGGGAACTGCAAAGCAACACCTGGAGCTGAGGAGTGGGACCAGAGTCTGGGACACCAAGGCCACAAGCCATCTTCGAGGACTCCAAAGTCTGCATTAAAGGTGAGAGCCTGCATCCCTGAACTGGGAAAGATAGCCCTGAGCCTGACTGGGGCCCCTCACCCCTCAAGCTGGCTCTCCCAGGCCACAAGGGTAACCGGGTGTTTGTGGGTGCATGCGTGTGTGTGTGCATGTGCTCACATATGTAGTGAGGAGTATCTGTGGGGAGAGCTCCACCCAACCTCCAACCCAATAGGGCTTCCAGACCAGTAGAGAGCTACCTCGTCTTTTCAGGCAATGATAGAAGAGGCTCGAGTCCCTCTGGCTTGGAAAGGTGTTGAGGGGAAGGTCTTGTGGCTCAGCCGCAGCAAACTGCATGTGAGCCCCGTTTTCATACTGGTAGTGCTGGAGGGCCTGGTGGGCGCCATGCAGGGGGCTGACATCGGGCTTGGCTGACAGCTGAGTGGAGACGAGCCTCTGCCTCATGATGCTTTTGGAAATCACAGGATATTCTTTGCTGAAGGGGTGAGGAGGACAGTCAGAGAGAGACAGGAGGAGGGTGAAGACACTTTGAGGGTTACTGAGTCCATGTGCTTGAACAGAGGCTGCCCACCCCACCCCCAGGTTGGGGCAGCCCCACCTCTGCAGCCGGGCCACACGCAGATCACTATCGTCACTGCCCCGAAATCCCTTGGCAAAAGGGTTGTTCTCGATCTTCAGCTGGGTGATCTGTCAGGAGAGGACACACAGTAGAGTCACTGGGAGTACAGGACTGGGCTGGCCTCTGACCCTCCTCCCGCACCCCAGGCACATTCAGAACTCATGGCAGGGTTTGGGGAAGTCGCATTCCTTGGGGTCCTTGGGGTCTCTCCCTCAGCAGCTCTCCCCCACCCCATATCTTGGCTTGGCTTCTCTGGTGCCTCTGAAGAGGGCACAACAAATATTCAGTGACTTGTTTCTCTTTCTGAGTGGTTCTCCCCACCTCCCCATGCCCCCAACTCTCAGCCCATCTGTCAGGCCCTTCCTCATTCTGGTAGTGACCCAGAAGAGGAAACTGGAGAGAAGATGGTAAGGAGGGATAGGTGAATGAAGGAGCTGGGGAGGAAGGGAGGGAGGGAGGACTGGAGAGGGCAAAGGGGAAATGAATGAGAAGCCACACCCAGCCTTAAGCCAGAAGGAGTCATACTCGGGTCCATTCACATCTGGTTTGTCCCTGGCTTTTACCCATTCTTTCTCCTGCCCTCCCCAACTATGCTATCTGGCTTCAGTCCCCCATCATTCTCTCCTGGTGCCTATAAAGGCTTCCCAGCAAGCTTCCCCCATGCAGTGCAACTTCCACAGCAGGGTCTGAGTGACTGTTCTAAATGCAAATCTGACTCTGTCACGCCACTACCTAAAACCACCGCAGCCTATGGCCCGTCCCCATCAACCCCTGCCCACTTCGCCAGGCCCAACGTGTACAAGTGAAAAGCCCCCTGAGAAAGACTAATGGGAGCAAAGGCAGAGGCAGAAGAGAGAAGCCTGTTCAGGGTAGTTTGGGGTGGGCGGGCTGGAGCTGAGGAGGGGTGAGGGCTGGGGGTGGGGACCACCTAGGACAATCTAGATCCCTTTGACCACAGCCTGGGAAGGGACTCCAGAGGCCCAGTCCTACTGCACTCACACAGGTGACGGTGCCCAGGGCTCCTCTCCCCGCTGCCTTATCCCTCTCTCTCTCTGCAAGCCCAGAATCCTACCTTTAAAAGCACCAAAAGAAAGACCATAAAACTGCAGGGCCTAACACTCAAACCACAGGGTGGGTCCCATGCTCCCAATTTTCACAACTGCCAGCTTTGCCAATTCCCCAAAGTGCACAGACCATGACTACTTTGTGCTGGAGATTTATGAGCCTCTTTTTTCCTGCTCATTATGTGATTTGCTCACTGCTCTGAGGGACACTGCAGGATTCTGAGTTCCCTGTTCAGGGTCTGCCTCAGCCTGGCTACGACTTAGGCTTTCACTACTTGCCTCTCTGTTGTGGCAGCAGAGGTGCTGGGGGGTTAGTGGTAGGGGCTGTGGAGTCAGGGGCTGTACCTTGTGATTCTGGTAGGAGGTCACAGAGATGAAGGAGGTCTCTGGGAACACATGGGTGCAGAAGGCTGTATTTTTGGAGCCAAAAGCATTGTTCTCATCAGCCTTAACGATGTGTAGCCGCGGCTGGTACTTGTGCATGGAGTTGAGGATGATCTGGAAGAGAAGGGTCCCATGCTGAGCTCCAGGTCCTCCGCCTCACTCAGCTGGCCCTGTGCTGGCTTTCATTCCCTTAAAAGCCCAGGCTCCAGGGCCTGACTACCAGGACTGAGCCCAGAAAGGTCCTAAAGCTCCCAAATGAGGGACTGGGCCTCTGGCCTCAAACTCAGCCCCCATGGTCCCCACTTAGCCTCTCTGCTCGGTGCCTAATCCTTGTTCTCAGACCTTCCTGATGTTACGAATGTTTCACTATAGCAATGGAGAACTCAGGACAAGTCCTTGACAGTTTAAAAAGCCCCCAGTGAATTAATAAGCAGTGTAGTAGGAAGAATGCTGAGTCAGAAGTTCTGAAAGCCACTGCCTCACTGTATGACCTCAGGCAAGTCAGTCGACTTCTCTGAGTCTCGGTTTGCTTATTTGTAAAATGGGATAATAATACAAAACTGACCTCCCTGAGGTCCCCCCTCCAAGCTGACTTCCTCCCCTTGCTTCTCTCTCTCCTCTCCTGCCTCTTCTCCCTCTGCTTGCCATCTTCCCCTATCCGTTATATGTGACCTGCCTTTCCAAGAATAGCCTGCTATGAGCTTTCAGCCCCTCCTCCCACACCTGCCAGCCACAAAAGTAGCTTCAAGGCCCAGTTTTTGCAGAATTGGGCAGAGGTAAGATGCTGAAAAAAATGTCCTACTCTGACCTTTTTCATCTAGTTGCTCATTCATTCATTCATTCATCAACTTTCACAGGACTTGCTGAGGGGACGCAGGGAGACTCAGATGCCTCCTGCCCTCCTGCCCAGGACAGCTCACAGCCCTGGTAGAAGACAAGCAAAATTTCTAAAAACAATCCAGAGAAGGCCAGAGGCCCTAGGTACCTAAAGCCCATTAAGGATGTCTTGGGTTGGGGCCAGCCAAGCAAGGCTTAAGCAAAGAGGCCAGGAGCCTTGGCCACCAGAGCCCCAGGGAGTGACACACAGTAGTTGCTGCTCCAAACCTGCTTCATTTCGCTGTACCCCACAGTAGCAGCTGCATTGTGTGCCATTAAAATGTATTTTTTATCATTGACATTTGCCAGATGCCCTGGCCATTGGAGGCAGGAACAGGAATTTGGGGCATTTTATCAGCACTGCTGCTTTTGTTAACCCTTTAGCTTCTGTCTTGGCCAGGCTAGGCTGGCCCTCTGGTCCCAGTCCCTTCTGAGCTCCTTTCTCTCTACCTTGGGAGTGCCCCTTCCTTGGGGTGGCCCTGTTGGCTCTCACCCCTCCAGGTTTCCAGAGGCCAGGCCTGGTGTTGAAGACTATTGAAAGATTTAACCCTTGGGTGTCCAGAATGCCAAGAGAAAGCTCAGAGTCCAGGATCTTCCATGGCAAGCCTGGGCTAAAGCCTAAGTCTGGGAAAGCTCTGCTCTCATTATGCCCTAGAGGGCAGGGACAGCTTAGAGATCAGGCTCTGCTAGGGAAGTAAGCAGGCTGGGAGCTGGGCTGTGGGCTCTGGCCTTCCCTGGACTCTTCAGTTTGCCTGGGTGACTCCATCAAACAGGAACTATCCTTTCTACTCTCTGTCCCCTCAGCCCTCGGTGACAAATCTCTGGACCTTCTTGGGGCAAGTCAGAGCTTCCCAAACTCCAAACCAGGTCCTGCTGCTGGGAACCCACTGTTCACCAGTTATAGATCCTGAGCAAGCTTTCCCCCTCTCCAGCACTAGGGTTACCATCTGTAAAGTGGGACCTTCAACCAAGTGGTCCCAGACATGCCTCCCATCTCTCACAGTCTGGAACCTGGACAAGTGTCTGGAAGAAAGTCCCACCATTGAACCTATGCAACTACAAGCTGGAGCCTCAGTCCTATCAGCCCAGGAGAATGGGAAACCAACCTAGTGACTCACACCAGGCTTTCCTCGGAAGTTCCTCAGGTGCCCACATTAAACTGCTTTGCCAGAGTCTCACATTTATATTTGTTGCAGAAGACATCAGGCCAAATGGACCAGCCACATCAACAAACCCCATTACATGACTGGTCCTGACATTATCTCATTGTTTTAAAGAAACAGGATTCATTATGTTCTGGCCGCAATTCAGAAGCCTGTTCTATTTTAACAATTATGATAGCGCCAAACATCCATCTCCTCAAGAGATCACCATAGTATTCCTGGCCAATGAGGCCCATATTTTCTATGTTAGAATCACTGAACATTCCTGCATGAGCAGGCAAACCTAAGAGATCATTCTAGTCCAAACCCCTAATTTTACAGATGAGGAACAAGAGGCCTATAGTGGGAACGTGACTTGCCCAAGGAGACGCAGCTGGTTGGAGACAGTCCTGAGCAGAATCCAGATGTCCTTTGAGAGAGCACATGCTGCTCTCAACAACCAGCTCAGCAATTCATGATAAGGTGTTAATCAAGCACTGTAAGGGAAAGGGATTCCCCAGACCCCACTGGCCATCATGTAACACAACCTAGCTGGATGCTAGCCACACAAGAGTCTCATTTTGTCATATATTAAAAACAAATTTTACTATATAAGATAGAAAAACCCCATGTAAAACATGAATATGGGTGACATTGCATATATAAGACTGTTTTTACAAAATATAAACATAAATAAACTAGAGAGAAGGAAAAAAAATAGCAGCATGTACTATGCCAAGGCAAGGCATAGAGAGATTGAGAGGTGATGAGTTTTGTTTGTTTTTTGTTTATTATTATTATTGGAACAATGAAAGTGCTCTGGGAGTGATTGGGGTGATGAATGCACAAACATGTGACCACACCAAATATCATTAATTATATTCTTTGGATGGATTTATGCTTTATTAATATGTATCAATAATTTTTTTAAATGCTTAAAAAAAAAAAAACTACTATAGATTACCCAATGTCTATTCTCCCTTTCTACCTTACTAACATTACCCTCCATTGTGGTTAGGTAGCCCAATTACAAATACTCACTTTCACTGTCATTTCTATACAATGAAATGCATATGGATATCTACTTTGGAGCCTTAAGAAAAAGCTATCATTTGTCTTAATGTAAAAAAAAAGGAAAAGGGTGTTGACTCAGTGGGTGGAAATTCACACAATAACCAAAAGAATATTGTATTCCCATCCTGGGAAGTCCAGCCACATCCTCTAATAGAGTGGCAAAAATCCTCCGAGTACATGGGCAGTGCCTAGTGACAGAGGACAGACCAATATACCAGGTCCTTGATACTAATGGTTCTACTTATGAACCTTGTTCTTGTGAAATTGAAACTTAGCCTAATATTATATATTGCCTAAGAGTTACTTCCTGAAAGCCTCCTCCTTGCTCAAATGTAACCTCTCTCTAAGCCAAACTCAGCATATAAATGCATTATCTTCTTCCCTCTGGCATGGGACATGACTCCTAGGGATGAGCTTCCCTGGCACCGAGGGATTATTACCAATGCAATGCATTTGGAAAAACACCTTGACCAAAAGGGGGAAATAGTAAATACAAATGAGTTTTTTATAGCTAAGAGATTTCAAAGTGAGTAGGGAGGTCATTCGAGAGGTTATATTTATGCACACCTCAGGAGGATCTCATTGACTGCTACAGTAAACAATGACTCAAGCAAGGGGGCTCCTGAGAGCTCTAGAGACATCTAGACACTACAGGCAGGGCAGACAACCTCAGGAATTTGGCACCCTGTCAGTGAGCCTTACCTTGGAATATATGCTCCCCAATGTAACAGAGTTAGACTCATTTATAATTTCCCTATACATGGCTCTTCTGCCCCTTTTATTTGAACCTATAATTAGCACTATACTCATTAAATATATGTCCCAGGGACTTAAATCTTCAGTCTGTTCATATGCCAGTTGAGCTCTGAATCTCAGCAGAGTTGCAACACCTACTCTCCAGTTCACTGGACTCTCCTAGTACAACTAACAAACGGATGATGATGGACAACACCCATCGCAAAAAAAAAAACAGAATATCTACGACTGCAAGCAAGACTGTTCCATCCATCTGCCCCATGGGATCTAAGCCCCCTCTCAATCAGAAACAGAGTGGGCATCACCATCCCAAAATCCTCAAGACTGAAGAATGAACAAACATAAGGGGGGAATGCAACTATGGACTAAAGTAGACTTATTATTATTCTAGCAATGGAAGAACTGGTATCATTGATATAAAGGCAGTGGCTACCTGAGGTTCTGAGAGGAGGAAGAGGGAAGAATATGTGTAACATGGGGCATTTTGGGGACTTTGGGATTGTCCTGCATGGCACTGCAATGATGGATACAGGCCATTATACATTTTTTCAAAACCTATAAAATTGTGCAGTGTGTAGTGCAAACTATAAAGTAAACTATAGACCATGGTTAGTAGCAATGCTTCAATATGTGTTCATCAATTGTAACAAATATACCACACTAATGAAAGATGTTGTTAATGGGGAAAAGTGGGGTAGGGGTAGGGGGTGGGTATATAGGAATTCTTCTATATTTTTGATATAACATTTACATAATCTAAAGCTTCTTTAAAATAAAGTTTTTTAAAAAAAAGAAAAAAAGGAAAAAAACAACAACAAATGTTATTCTGCATCATAATTTTACTTTCCAAGACTACCTTCTCCATCATCCTTCTTATCCTCTCTAGCCCTGCAGAGAGGTTGGTACAGAGACAGAGACCTTGGCCAGACAGCCCTTAGGGTTCACTCCCAGGGCAGCAACCCTGCAGTCTTGCCACACAGGGCCCTGAAGCCTCCCTGGCTTCTTGCACAGTAACAGCAATAACAGCTAATGTTTATGGAGCATATCCCATTTACAAACAGGTCTTGTGCTAAGTATTTTACGTACCTCAGATAGTTAATTTTTACAACATCGCTTTATTATTATCCTCATTTTAACAGATGAGGGACTGAGGCTCAGGGGGGTGAAGGCACTTGCTCAACGTGAGGCAGGGCCAGAATTGGTACTAACTCCCAAGCCTGAGCTCATCCCTTCCCCTGCCAGGGAGGGCTGGGCCCAATCTGGAGTGCTGAGGGACATCTGAATCTTCCAAAGGCCTTGTCACAGGGCTTGGCACATTGTCAAGGCTCAGCAAATGTGGGAGAAAAAGAGGAAAAGAGGGAGATAAATAGCTCTGGGTCCCCACTGGCAAACTGACAGCATGAGCTTTGGGGAGACATCAGCCCCTGGCTGACGAAGTGCCTTCTCTATCTAAATACCACCCTCTTCAGTGGGTTTACACATTTACCTACTATTTACCAGCACCCACTGTTTTGTCAAATACAGGGCTAGACACTGGGGCACAAAAATAAAAATCTTGCGATATATTATCTAGTGGGAAAATCAAAACATTAATCCAAAAATCAAGCAAAAATAAGTGGTGAGAAAACTAGTGGAAGAAAGACTCCATTTATATATATATGTTTTTTTTTTTTTTTATTACCGGGAGGTCCCAGGGAACGAACCCGGGTCCACTCCATATGGGAGACGGACGCCCAACCAGTTGAGCCACATCCAACCCCTCCATTTATATATTGAAGAACAAAAAAGAGGACTTTAACAAAGAGAAAGACATTCCTATCAATCCTCCCTAAGTTAATTTATTATTTAAAGTAATTCTAATAAAAATATAAATCAGTTTCTTATTCAATGCTACAAGCTATTCTAAAGTATGTATGAAAAAAAAAAAAAAAACAGACAAGAAGAGCCAAGAACAATGAAAAAGAAGAGCAATGGGGGGACTAGCCCAGCCAGACACTAAAATATATTATAAAGTCTCAATAGTTAAGGAACTGGCACATGAATAGACACAAATTCATATGGGAATCTAGAATACATAAATAAGGTATCCTGCATTAGAGGGAGAGAGGTGACTGTTCAACTAATGGTACTAGGACAACTGGATAACTCTAGAAAAAAAAAATGTTGAAGCCATACCTCATGTCAAATGTCAGGATAAATTCCAAAAAGATCAATAGTTTAATTGCAAAAATAAATCCATAAAATACTAGAAGAAAACATAAGAAAATTCCTTTATAAGTAAGGAATGGATAAGCGTTTTCAATTACTCAAAATCCAGAATCCATAAAGAAAAGACTGATACATTCAATCAACAAGCATGTTTGAATACTACCATATTTAGCATGGGAATACTACCGTATGTAAAATCAAAAGACAGATAACAAACTGGGAAAACATATGTGCAACTCATATCACAGATATGAGCAAAATCTTCCTAAATTATAAAAACTCCTAGAAATTGACAAAAAAAAAAGAGATTAACAATCTTAAGAGAAAAATGAGCAAAGGATAAGAACAATATTTCACACAAAAGGAAAGACATATAATAAAAGATGCTTAACCTTACTTATAATAAAGGAAATGAAAATTAAAACTAAAACTGAGATCTATTTTTCACCTATGAGACTAGCAAAAATCCAAAAAGTTTGCTCTCGTGCCTTGTTGGTGAAGCTACAGCGATGGTGAGAATATATATCAGTACCACTCCTACTGAGGGCAATTTGATGATATTTTTCAAAATTACAAACCAAATACTCTTTGAACCAGCAATTTATCACACAGATTATACTCAGCACAGGTATAAAATGTGATATATATAAGCTTATTCAAAAAAGAAAAAAAAAAAGGGAAAGGGAAGCGGATGTGGCTCAGGCAACTGAGCTCCTGCCTACTACATGGGAGGTCTGTGGTTCGGTTCCCAGTGCCTCCTAAAGAAGACCGCGAGCTGGCATGATGGGCAGGCATGGCAAGCTGACACAACAAGATGACACAACAAGAGACACAAGAAGAAAAACATAAAGAGAGACACAACAAAGCAGGGAGCAGAGGTTCCCAGTGCCTCCTAAAGAAAATGAGCAAGATAGCAAGCTGACACAACAAGATGATGCAACAAAAGACACAAGAAGAAAAAAAGAAACATGAGAAACACAACAAAGCAGGGAATGGAGATGGCTCAAGCGATTAGGCACCTCCCTCCCACATCGGAGGTCCCGGGTTTAGTTCCTGGTGTCTCCTAAAAACAGCACACAGCGAGTGCAAACAACAAGGGTGTGGGGGGAATAAATAAATAAATAAAATAAATCTTAAAAAGGGAGGGGGGGGGGAACCTAATTCAATAAGGTACTGCTTACATAATTTATAGAACAATCATGTGATGAAATTCTACGCAGTGATAAAAAAGGAATAAGGAATGCAGCGGATATAGCTCAGTGGTTGCATGCCTGCTTCACATGTATAAAGTCCCTGGTTCAATTACGGGTACCTCCTTTAAAAAAAAAAAAAAAAAAAAAAGGAATAGGAATAAGGAAGCTCTCTGTGAATGGAATGCTCTCCAAAATATCTTAAGTTTGCAAAGATGCAAAGAGTATGTTTGTATATGAATAAAGAAATGCTAGAAATAAATTAATAGCACTAGTTACTTGTGGTACAGGTTGGAAGAAACTAGGTGGATGGGGGCTTCTCATTGTATACATTTTTATGGATTTATTTTTGAACCATGTGGCCACATTCCCTATTCAAAAATAAATTTTAAAAATACAAGAAAGTGCAAAATTGTAACTACTCACTAGGTAAGTACTAGTACAGAAAGGTACAAGGTACTGACAGCATATATCGGGGACCCTGAACTCTCTCCCTGAAAAGATGGTATTTGAGCTCAGATCCCAAGACTGAGGTGTAATTAACTAGTTGAAGGAGGTAGGAAGATTGTCCTAGGAAGATGGAGGCCCTGGCATGTGGCTGGAGGAAGAACGGACACATTGAGCGGACTGCGCAGGCTACTTTGTGGCCGGGGAGTCCCAGCCCCAATCTGACTGGGATTCTAGGACAGTTAGACTCACTATGTCAGAAATCAGAAGGTGGCCCTTCCTCCTTAGCAATCAGGAAGACCTGGGACACAACTGGGGTGAAGATAACCACCTCCATTCACACACAGGTGCATACACAAGTACACACAAACACACTCACACACACACATTCAGGGCCCAGCATGAGGGCACATTTGGGCCACTGCAGCTATCTCCTCCCTGCCTCCCCATCAGAAAGAAAGTCAGTCCTACATGCCAGTCATCTCTGCGACCTTCCACAGCATGCAGGCCCTGCCTACACCCCAGGGAGGCCCTCCTAGAATTCCTGAAGCCCAAGCATTGCCAGAATATTTTTATTCAGAGGAAGAGGAGAAGAAGAAAAAGAAGTTCTTCCATCACATGGTGGCCTGGCACAGGACCCTGTAAGGGGGTGGCAAGTAGGAGGGGCGATGGGCAGGCAGCCTCTGTAGCCAGCAGAGCAACAAGGGGAGCTGAATATGGGCCATGCAGAGGCTCAGTCCTGCTCTAGCCTCCTGATCCTTTCTGTCCATTCTCTGGCCTTTGGCTGACTCCCAGAACCCAGTGGTCATGGCCTGACCTATCCTCCAAGAACGGAGGCTTTCCTGGACTCACAGCAACAACCCATGGGGAGTTTTCTAGTCATAATTTAGTCCTATCTTATAGACCATATGGCCACTTGGTTTGAGGAGTTCCTGTTCCAGGACTCCACCTGCCTCACTGGATGGGCTTCCAAGCCCATCTGGATCTTCAGACACTGAAGAAAAACAGAATGTGTGGTGGTAGGAGAGGGGTCTTGGAAGATAAGGAAATTAGCAAAACATAGATTATCCCAAAATGGTTGCTCTATATCCCCCACAACCAGGATTCCTTTCTCCTTGAAGCCTTTAAGTATGGGGTAGACACATAGCCTCTCAGCCACCCGTGTCCAACTCCTAGGATGAGGAAATGTGGTGATTTGGACTCAGGGATCTCTAAGCTAGAAGGACACTGTGTCTACCTGGTGGGCCCCAGGATGATGTCACAACCACCCTGATATTCGACTTCACCATGATGAGCCCAATCCCAGCTCACACCTGAATCTGGCCCCATTCCCAAAGACAGATCCCCAGCCCTTTGGATGGGGGTCATGGGGGAGGGAAACCAACGGGAGGCAGCTGCTGATGCACCTAGGATATTGTGAGGACCCCAGGGAAAAGTCCAAACTGGAGAAAGTTCCCTGGGATTTGGAAGTTTTTAGGAAATCTGAAAGATGTGGGGGTGAGTTGTGCAGAAAAAAGGGTTTATTTGGGGCAAGTTCCTGCACTGAGAAGCCAAGAAGTGTGACTTGGGGGGACTCACCACTCCCACTGGCACAGACCAAGAAGCAGAAAGCCAATGTCCAAATAGGTTGGCTTGCTTGGATATGTCTAGAAAGTCAGCTCATCCTCCAAAACCCTTGCTTGCCACTCCCTCTCCAGTGATGCTTCAAATAGCTTAAGATCTGACTGCTAGAGTCCTGGGTACCAGAAGACAAGTGGGGAGCAAAAAGAGCACTGGACTGGGAAACAGAAGGCATGGGTCTGAGCACCTGTTCCTTTGTTTCCAGTTCCTGAGACAATCCTCTCTTCTGAGGCCTGCCACCCCCACAGGGGTTGTTATAATCAACAAACTGCAAGTGCTGGGTAAATGCAGGAATAAGGGGAGAAGAAGGAAGATGCTTTGCATCCCAGCCCTCCTGGGAGAAAGCTGGGTTGGCATGCAATACCCCCTGCTGCCAAAGAGGGGTGAACCCCAGGTAGGCATGATGAGTGTGCCAGAGCTACATGCAGGGCTATGGCGAGCCACATAAGGACCTGGGTAGAGCCTTCAAAGAGACAAACCAGACTGGGAAAACCTCCGGCTGGGCTGTGAAGGCCAGCTCTCTCTCGCCCACTTCCTGAAGAAGGCCCAGCTTTCCAACCACTTAACTCCCTCCCCTCCCACTTTTCTGTAGGGCCCTGGGGAGATAAAAGGGTCCTCTGAGTCATTCCTTCAGCTGGGAACAGTGATAACAAGCTGGTACATTCAAACTCCTCACCAGAACTTTGATCCCTGGGTATTTCTAGCCACCTGAAGATCCAGCTTCTGCCAAGCTCTGAAAACTCTCCCCAGAGATCTGTTCCACGGAGTCTGTATGTGTGTGTGTATGCAGTTGTGGGCAGAGACTGTGCCTGCTGGCTTGGCTCCAGGACTCACACTACCTCCTCTCACTTTTTGAGGTTGGTCCCATAGCCTAGCCAAGCAGAGGTGGCCAAGGAGGAGTTGTCTGAAGGCAGGAGTTAATGGTGTTAATTAAGCATTCTCCTAGCCGCTAGTTTATAGATCACCAATGAGTTAGAAGAGAACTGAACAGACTCTGAGAAAATTAAAATTAGGAGCTGTTTGCCAGTTACCAATCAATCAGAAATGAAGCATTGCTGCGGTTTTCCCTGAGGCACTATGATTCACAGAATGCTGATTTGCACACAACTCCCCAGAAACAGAACTGAGGCATAAAAGGGGACATACTTCCACCTCCTCCTCCACCACCCCTACCACCACCACTACTGCCAGGTGTGCAACACAGGCAACTGAATCTCGAGCCTCTACTGTA
This sequence comes from Tolypeutes matacus, assembly GCA_026826555.1. Lineage (NCBI taxonomy): Eukaryota > Metazoa > Chordata > Mammalia > Cingulata > Chlamyphoridae > Tolypeutes > Tolypeutes matacus. The sequence goes on from JAKSZT010054055.1 coordinate 14,429,753, forward strand.
TCCCCACCCACGCTTCCAGGAGAACTATGGGTCACTCAGGCTTCTGTCTGCCACAGACTTGAGCTAAGACTTTCCACATAAAAAGCTCCTTTCTGTGGGCCTGCCAGATGGGGAAAGAATGAGCTCCAGCAGCCCGGATGGGGCAGCAGCAGCAGCAGCAGCATCTCAGGGGCTGCAGAATCTCTTCTGTGAGAGCCAGGTCCCAGGCAAGGCCAGGAAGGAGCTGACCCAGAAGCCACAGCAAGGCATTCCCTTCCAGAGGGTGGGTGGCTGGCAGGCCAGGCAAACAGTAGACTCCAAAGGGGGAGCTTCAGAATTCGTCAGAGACCATTTCTCAGCAAGGCTTACTTCATCTTGTGTTCTACTCCAGCAAGAGCAAATTTGGGGAAATTGATATTGAGATTTGGCCCATAACCATCATTGTCATGGTTGCCATTTATTTAGAACCTTCCATGTGCAAAGAGCTTCCTGCATATCCTCTCATTTAATTATCTCAACCATGAAAGATTCATATGGTCATCTCTATTTTCTAGTGAGGAAACTAAGGCTCAAGGAGGCTAAGAAACTTGCCCAGGGGAAGCGGCTGTGGCTCAATCAGTGGGGCTCCCGTTTGCCATGTGGGAGGCCCCGGGTTCGGTTCCCGGGGCCTCCTGGTGAGGGCAGGCCCGCCCGTGTGGCGTGGTTGGCTGACCCGGCGAGCGCAGGCAGCAGGGGGGGATAAATGAATAAATAAAAATAAAATCTTTAAAAAAAAAAAAAAAAAAAAAAAGAAACTTGCCCAAAGTTACCCAGTCACTAAGTGGTAAGGGAAGGATTTATATAGGATCTGTGGGACTCAGAGAAGCCTTTGCTCCTTCCACAAACTGGCCCAGCAGGTGCCAAAGCCTGGAGCTGCATCCCTAAAGTGGATTCTACCCAGTTCCACCCCCTCCCACCCCTTCCCATCCCCCACACTGCTCAGAACTGCCCCCAGGTGAGGGAGTCCCCATTCTTACATGGCCGAAGGGGTCCAGGTGATTGTTTGTCAGCTTCAGCTTCTGGAAGGAGACCAGTTGCCGCATCCAGTGGGCCCCAGTGGCAGGAGAGTCTGGGTGGACATACAGCCTTCCTGGCATGGCCGGCTCAGCCTTCCCCGCCACCATCCTGCCAACAGAGCAGATAGTGCACTGCAGTTGACTGTCCTGGGATTTGGTGAATCCCAGATCCCCTGACCCCTCTGGGAGCAAACCCCACAGACCAGAGGAAAAAACATAGGTACTGGTTCTATCATATTGTCATTTTAGGAATTTGAGGATGAGAGTGAGGGACAGGGGAGAGAGTATTTTATTTTACTGCAGTAGAAAAATAAAAGAAGATTGTGGAGAAATGTGTTTATTTATTGGAAGGACTGGGGCTAATTATAAAAATCTTATGATTAGATCTGGGCACTTCTGTGTATGTGTTATATTTCACAATTTTAAAATGTTATAAATTATATTATTTGGAGGAAGCTTCTCAGAAGACAACTTTCAAGCCCTAAAACAATGATAAGAAATTGGTAGCTGGTTACTCAGCCACAGAGTCTGCTCTGCAGAGTGCTAATCCAGTCCAGAAAGAGAAGAAATAGAAACTTGTCCCTTCCCAGGACGTGGCCATCAAATTCTGTCTCCTCAGTCCAGTCTCTGCTGGCTCTACTATCCACCCACCTCAGAGCCAGAGGAACCCAGCCTCCTGAACAGCTGCTGATTCGTTCATGCCCCTCTCCTTGGCTGCTGGGGCAGGCAGGGTATGAAGGACTTGGTCTCATGAGATGCAGCCCAGCATTCATTCACCAGGCTCCAGTTTAGTTTTGTCCCTCAACCTGCCTGTCTCCCTCCTTCCTTTGCCAAAAGGTCCTACCAACCAACCACCCAGGCAGCAGTCCTTTCTCACCCTGGAAGTGGACACACTGCTGATGAGGGAGTGGCTTTACAGCCAAACAGGAAGAGGTAGCTTGACTAGGAAATGAGTGGAGAGAGCTGCCACAGGACAGGTCACTGGACACTCCACAGTTGAAGGCCCCCAAGAAAACTGGCAACTCCTCCCCAGTGCAGCACTGCCAGAGCCTGAATCTTCCCAGGGTCAGCGTTTTGTCCATTGCCCTGACAGCATAGTCTGCTAGTCCTGAGTGTCCATGGTTGTGAGGTGAGCACAGACCCTCGAAATCCACCTGAGTCACAAACACTGCAGTTGTGTTTTCAGCCTCCAGTCCCAACCTGCAGCGAGGGCACAGCCATTTGCCAACCCTCCCCAGCCTCTGCAGTCCCAGTTCCAGGGAGGGGACCTGAGGCTGCAGATCTGGGCAGTCACTTAGACTAACTTGGGAATCCCTGCATAAAGTATCAGGTGGGGTGGGATGGGTGTGCTGAGTGAAAAGAGCAGGTTAAAGGAAGGACGGTGATGTGATGAGGGTCCCAGGCCTCTTACCATTTGTTGTCGCAGAACTTGTAGCGGTGGTCATCTGCGGGGACGATGTCAATGAGCAGGATGTATTTCGTCTTGGGGTTCATGCCTGTGACTTTTACCTTGTAGCTGGGGAACATCCTCCTGGGTGAAGCCAAGGGATGAGGCAGGAGGCGTGGACAGAGCACCAGGAGAGATGGCACAGAGTGAGAGAAGGGGCCGAAGGCCTTTGAGAAGTACTGCCCTTTTAGCAAGAGATCTTGGCACTGGTCATAGCTGTGTGACCTGGCACGAGTCACTTCCCTCTCTGGCCTTGGCCTCGCCCCTGCACAAGGAGAAGGTTATACCAGCTGTTCTCTCAGAGCCCCTGCAGCTGCTGGTCTTTGTGTCTAGGAGGAAGGTTTACAGTTTCCCAAATTCCATGCTCCCCCCATTCCCAATTCCCTAAGATTGAGGCCTGGTGGCTGTGAACAGGTCAGGATTGTAAGAGAGGAATTTCAACAGTAATCTGGGGCTGCCTGAATTTCCTTCCTGTCCTTTGTCAGTCCTGTATGCAGTTAAAATCCTGGGGTGCCATTATAGAGGATTGAGCAGATGGCGTGGAAACCCCTGTCAGCTACATCCTTCAACAATAAGATGCCTCCTCTGGGTCACTCTTTCTCTGGAAAACTTCAGGCTTTAAACCAACTCTCAGGAAACAAGCAAAGGCTGCTGAGAATCCTGCTGGTTCCTTGAAATTCCTTAAGTGTGCTTAGCAAAGGTGCCAATGCCCGTGAACTCCTCACTTGGGCCTGCATACACTAACTGGGGACCAGGGGAAAGTCAGTCCAGGAGGCTCACGGATAAGAGCATGGATTCTGGAACCACGCTGCATGGTCCAAAGCCTGGCCCACCACTTACAAACTGTGAGGCCTTGGGCAACTTGCCTTGATTTCCTTATCCTAAGATGGGGTAATACTACTCCCTATCTCATAGTTGTGTGGATTAAAGGAGTCGATTTATGGCTGTTATCACTGACCCCTGCTGCACTCCAACCTCCATGAGCCAGTGGTATGCCTACTTCTATAAAAATAGTCACGGAAAAACACAAAGCTTTCCCAGTTCCTGAGCCCATGCTGAGGCCACACAGGATCCTGAGGCTCAGGGAACATTCTAGAGAAGGGCTTCCCCAGACCCCTCAGCATACACACACATTCAACAGCATGTGTACATACCTTCAGGGACAAGGCTCCCTCCCCTGGTCACCAGGTCCTGAGCCTGGACTTCACCAGAGTGGGGCAGACCCAGTTTCCTCATAATCGTCCTCAGATGCTCCCTCCCCCTTCCTAGATGATCTTCCCCAAAGAGGAACACCCCAAGATAGAAGCAGGATCCAAATCTAACTGAAGATACTAAAGGCAAAGAGGAACCAGCTCCCTTGAATTGTGATACTGTGCAACCAGTCCACGCCAGAAACACCAATCAGGTGGGTCCTTTTTGCCTCTCACTGACCAGATACCTCAAACAGATGATTGGAGACCCCCATTTTGTCAACAGGGGTACAAGCTTACCTGGATAGGGCAGGGCTTCCAGAAAGGATCAAGGCCTCCACAAGCTGGCAGTGCCTACAGCAAGCCCAGGCCAGGACCTGAGGCCAAGGGTTCAATCCCCCCCCCCCCCAGGCCAGCCCCAGCCAGCCCAGTCTGTGCACTGTCTCTGTGGTTGGAAGAAAGGCCAGTGTGAATACTGCAGTGGCCTGGCCTGCGGGGATGTGTGAGCGTGTGGATGCACAAGCGCATGTGCAGTAGTACACGATGTGAGTGCGCATGTGTATGTGTGTGCGTGCCTGGAGGGAGGAGGGAAGTTCTAGCTACAAGTCTAGGGACTTATAAACCGTGTGGAAGAATTTGTCTCAGATGTCAATTGAAAGCATTTTCAAATGTCCACCCCACCCCCTCCCCAGGAGTGGGGGAAGTGAGAGGGCTCAGGAACCCAATCCTAGCTTCTGCTCAACAGCCTGCCAGCCTGGCCTAGGGGCACAGCTGGAGCCTGTACCACCCTCTTTCTTGGCCCAGCCTCTCCCCTGATGGGCTAAGGCTAAAAGCGGGAGGACAGCAGCTGCTTCACCTACCCCCTCCCCGGGAGAAGGCCAAGAATCCTGTCCCCTCCAGACCACCATTTTGTAACTGTTACAAAAGTAGCCACAAAATGGGGCAGCCCTGGCTGTGCTTGGGCCGGCCTGGTACTGGTGTCCTCACTCACCCTATTTCTCTGGTAATCCTCCCAGGTGGCAGCAGCAGAGAGCACACATGGCCTCCCTGAGGGCCAGCGTCCACACAGGGGGCAGGACAAACTGGCTTGCTGCCAATTTGTCAGTGTTCATAACCCAGGCTGAGAGGGGGCTAAGGACCCTGTCCTCCCCTTCTCCTGCTCCCTATACACTTCATCTCAGCAGCTCAGGAGGCCAGGCTGACATCAGCTAAATGCTTTTTAAAACGCCTTTAAGGAGCCTGTGCTCTGCCTCCAAAGGCAGGGAACTGGTGATCTATGATTTGGCCCCTCCTGGAAGCTGACTATAGACCAGACTCCTGACTGAAAACAGCCTCAGGGAAGTGTGGTAGGAGTAGGGGCATGAGAGAGGGTATCTCCTAGGCTCTGCTCCCCTACCCAACATTTCCTCTCTGCCTAGGACAGCAGCCTCCAGAACCCCGGAGAGAGGGTGAGGTATCTGGTCTGATTGGGAAATTCAGAAACCCTAAGCGCTCCATTGCCTTCACAGAAACAGTCAGCTCCATCTCTAGCAGGGTCCAGTCAGGGGACTACTTCTAGGCCATATAGAACACACTTCTGTGGGCCAAGCAAGTACCATCATTGCCCCACTTGGGTGCACCTGGATTACTCCAGAGGATAAAGGGCCAGCGCAGTGTGGGGGAAGGACTGAGAGTGAAGGTGAGGCACAAGCTCCACCCACCCCACCTACCCCCAAAGACCTCCTCCTGCCCGGACTGAGGGGAGAAATCACAGCCCCATAGGTGTCCTTGGTTCCAGAGGTGGCTAAGGTTGGAGCTCAGCATGGGACTGTTCACCAAGTCAGACAGTTCATGTGACAGAGGCCAGGCAGGGTTTGGGTGCCTTCCTCTGAAGCCTACTGGCACTGTAAAGGTCGGTTCAAAGGTCCTTACCCAGCCTGCTCCTGAACATCCTGTGATGAATGAGCACTCTTTTAAGAATTATCTAGCACTGTGAGTGAGATGTAAATTGTTTCTGTGATTTACGATGTAAAATGTACCTGAAAAAAAAAAGCTTGGGCCAAAAAAGGAGGCACTGTCTGCTCCACACCATCGCTCGTGTACCGCTCAGCCCCCGCCCTGAGCGCTAGAGCTGAGGCCCTGGCCCCGTCCCCGTCCCGCACCATCTCCGTGCTCTCCCAGTTCCCCGCGCCCCTTTCGGCTCCCGCACACCCAGGCAGATGGGCTGCCCCCCAGCACACGCGGAAACGGCTCCGCCAGGGGAATAAACAAGCTGGCTGCGCTGCCCGCCCGGGAGGAGATGAAAGCCCAGGGTTTTTCCTCTGATCATGAAACAGGCTCTGAAAGGGTGCGGGACTGGAGCCTTTATCTACTTCATACTCGGAAATGGTTTTAGAATGAACTGCTAAGATAAGCTTCCTCGGACGTGTCTCGGTGTCGGAGGCTGGAGTGTGGGGGCGGGGAGGTGAGGGCAAGGGTTTCGGGGCATTTTAATTTTGGCAACAAATTCGTAAATACCGACTCGCTGCTGAGCGGGACACCTAAGTTACAGCTGTGCTCTGAGGGTCGCGGGGCTCCCGGCCCAAGGGGTTGCCAAATTCGCGGCGCCAACCAACTCGCGCTCTCCAACCAACCACCTGGGCGGGGAAGAGCGGACCTAGGGGCGCCGCAGGATTCTCTCCGCCTGGCCAGGGCCCGCACCCTCCCAGCTCCCACCGCAGCCTCCACCTCCCCTGAGGATCCCGGATACCCCAGGAACAGCTATGTGTGCCTTTCCCTAAATGTAGGCACAAAACCGCATGCAAGAGGGGAGAAGTCTGAAGAGTGATTTCGAGGGTAGGGGCTTGGTAACTAGGAGGGCACACAAGAAGGGTTCCAGGAGGGCGGTAATGTTCTACTTCTTTATCTTGGTGGTGGTCACATGGGTGTATTCACCCTGTGAAAGTTCACTGAGCTGTACAATTAAATTTTGTGCACTCTTCTGCAGGAATGTTCTGCTTAAATAAAACTTACCTTTTAAAAATTCATATATATACATACACAGGCACAGGCCTTGGAGCCCAGAGTCTGAAAGGAACTGGCTGCAGGAAAAGGTCAGGGATCCACAGAAAATCCCACCCATCTTTCTGTCCCTAATTTCTGGGAGTCTGGGGTATACTGGGGAGAGGCCCGGCCCAGCAACCAAGGCTAAAGGACTGGGGAAGGGGAGGGAGGGAGAGCGGTGCTGATGCTGCCTGTAGTGGCACCAAAATTTTTTCGTAGCCAAATGATTTCTGAGAGCAGTCACATGGCGACTTCATTTATTTTCACTTTTCTCTCTCTCTCTCTCTCTCATACACACACAAATGTTTTCTAATCCACCAAAATCATTTTTAAGAAACTTTCTCTGAAGGGGGGACAGGGTGAAAGTGTGTGGAATGAATTCTGTTTTGGAAGGTCAGCTGCTTCTCTTAGATTTTTTTAAGGCACTTCCTTCTGATAGACTTTTGCTTTCAGAAAATACTTTAAAAAGAGATCAAAGCACTCTCTCCCGAACCCACTTTCCCAGTGTCTTCAACCCTTACTTCTCTTATCACCCACGCCACTGGGCTCTGACGCTCTGTATACAAAACGAGGGCAATTGGCTTTGAAGCCCCGGATTAAGCTGGGCCAAATCCTTGCCTCAGAATAACAAACAATACAGGTTCAACAGGAGTTCTCATCGGTAGTTCATTTTTCAAACGCAAATTCACTGTCACTAACACAAGCAACATTGAACTCAACAGGCTATGAAGGCTGATAGGGGAGATTTATCTGGTGGCAAAACCATGACCTAGGAGGGCAGTCAGATGGTTAGGAAATTTTCATTTGCGGGAGGTTTATATTTAAATTTTTGTGGAGCTCACTTTTATCTGCGTTTGGGAGAAAATGCTGTTTCTCACATGTATCAAGCTTGGCAGGGATGTGAGTGAGCCAAGAAGGGTCTGCTCTCTGCACTTAGCAGCATGGACCTGAGAAGGACAGACACTGCTTGGGGAAGGGTTTGGCCCCATTTTACACCCGACATCGGGGGGTCCCTGAGCATGCAGAAATTGATGTCTCACCCTATGGCTGGCATTTTATTCACCAGATCAAATTGTTAAACAATTCTAAGTCACTATCCAACAAAGGGGACCATTTTCTCCTCTAGGCTTCCAACTTTAATGCATCTAAAGGGCTTAAGGCAGGCAGGAGGCTTGTGACCCAAAAACTCAAATTGACAGGAATATTCCAGGGCCTGCTCCTCCTGAAACTAGACAGTAGTTATCACGTGCTAACCAGCCAGAGTCTCTAGGGCAAAGCAAGAACCCCACATTGAACAAGGGCTCTGTAAATAAGCAATCAAGGGAATTTCTCAGAATTAGGGTTTTGTTCTGGGGGTGGGGTACAATATTGGATTGGCTTACACAGACCTGGCCATTACCCAACCCTTCCTCTTGTCTACTTGAATCCATGCTTTTGCTTCTCTGGGGCTTGGTTAATGCTCCCAGTTCCCCTCCACCTCTAGCAGTCTAGGAATCTATGCTTCAAGGTTCAGGCCATCTGTTGAGAAATGGAAGTGTTCTAAAAAGGGCTACAGTAGAGTCACAAAGAGTTTAGGGGAACAAGGAAAGGAATTGGACAGGACATTATTGAACAGCCACAAACCCAAGCAAAGCAATGTACATTCAGAGGCTGCCTATGTGAAGGACGTGATAAAGGGGAAAAGAGAAACATGGTGACCAGAGCAGGGAAAGTGGTTACTGAAGACAGCAGGCAGACTATGCAGGAGGAAAAAGGGTATGTGAAAACCGTGGGGATGCGGGGAGCTCAGTGACTTTCTTAAGGACTAGACCTGGTGCAAGGACAATTTTCTGCCAAAGAAATGAAAGGCTGTGATGAACCCATAATTGGCCAACATCACATCACAGCCATTTTAAAATTTAATTATTCCCTGAGGCCGATCTCTACCAGAATCAGGTACAAACATCTGCCAGAAGCTAGACACCTCTGGTTAGTGTGTGTTTGTGAGAGTGTGTGTATTGGAGGGGAAGGGAAGGAGGAGGACCTACACAGGTACAGGAAACTCACTAAAGAGAACCACAAATGCCTTTTGTTGAAAATGGCAGAGACCAGGCATGCCCAAATCCCATGATGGCCAATCATTTTCAAGAGACATAGTTGTTTCTGCTGCTTAAAAGTAGAAGTTCTGGGGAAGCGGCTGTGGCTCAATCAGTAGGGCTCCCGTTTACCATATGGGAGCCGAACCCGAACCCGGGGCCTCCTGGTGAGGGCAAGCCTGCCCGCACGGAGTGGCGTGGTTAGCTGACCCAGCTGACCCAGCGAGCACAAGCAGCAAGGGGGGGGGGATAAATGAATAAATGAATAAAATCTTTAAAAAAAAAAAAAAAAAAAGTAGAAGTTCTGGGTTTCTCTCTTTCTTCTTTCATTTCCTCCATCCCAACAGGTACAGGAAATAAATTCTCTTTCTTCACACCTGTAATCTACCTGACAATTTACCAAGCACCTTTTGCCTGGCTTGAGCCTCATAGTAACCGGAAAAGGAAGGTAGGTCACTAGGTGCCATCTCTATTTTATCCAACAATACTGAACCTCAAGGAGGTTTAATGATTTATCCAAGTGCATTCAGCTAGGAAGTGGCAGGGGCCCCCCACTGTCCTCAATAATTGCTTTGTCCACCCCCCCACCCCCACCCCTGCTGCCAGGCCCCACTAATACATTCTCCTTCCCCATCCCCAAAATGCAGCAAACTCGGGTCCTGAAATCTCCCTGCCCCCTCCCCTGATAAAGGCCCTGGGTGACCATGCCACCTCCCTGGCTAAGGAAAACAAAGAGGATCAAGGTTGGCTGGTCAGCAGAGACAGGAAGGACCACAGCACCCCTACACTGCACATAGCAGGCCACCTGTCCGGTTCTCTAAAAAGTAGAAGAAAATCCTGAGTGGATGCCAGGCATTGTTCTAATTATTATGGATGTGATTAGCTGACATTTACTGTGGGCTTACTGCACCCAGAGCTGTGCTACGTGCTTTACAAACAATTGTATGCGGTAGGATCTATTATTACCTTACAGATGGAGATGGAGTTGGGGCAGAGAGCAGAGACAGGTAAGCACCGTGCCTAAGGTTAGCCAAGTATAAACAGAGGAGCAAGGACTGCAACAGCCCCTCACCTGACTCAGGATCTCATCTCGGGCCCTCGGGGCTTCATGTTCTCCCCCCTCCAGAAAGCCTAATTCCAGCCCACAACCAGGCAAAGGGACATTTTCACACCTAACCTGTCTCCCCAGGACCAAAATTAAATGTGTACCTGGAAGGGTGGGGAGAGGGGTCCTGAACCTGAACTTTCCAGCTTCTCTGTCTACAGCAATCTCCTCCACCTGATAATGGCTCTCCTTGGCCCATCCCCTGCCCCACCCCAGATACCGCAGCCCCATCCGTGGTCTGTCTTCCTCCTCTCACCCTCTCCTCCCTGTTCCCTCCCTCAGACACCAGCACATTTTAAAGATGTTTCCACTTTATAAATCATCTCTTTCTGTCAGCCACCGGAGAGCTGCTCCCTGAACAACACGCACAGCCCAACAGTGCCTTCCCGTTGGCTGAGGAGGGAGCTGGAAACAGAGCATGGAATGAGAGACTTGGAGAGCCATGTCCCCAAAAAGTTATGGAAACAGGAAAAAATAGTCACATCCCTTTCTGCTGAGGGACATCTCTAGTTCCCAGTCAGTGCAAACCTGAGAAATCCCGCAAGTCCTCAAAGGTGGGGGCGGGGGAGAACAAAGCAGCCCCCCAGGGTGCAAAAGTGCTGGAGCAGACACCTCCAGTTATGCGACCCTCCTTTGCATCTCATTTGCATAATGCTGCCCCTCCCTTAAATCCTCTTCCCAGGGCTTTCTTGCAGGCAGCCCTCTGAGGGCTTCCACTACCCAGTCCCGAGCCCCAGCTGAGGGGCTGAGGCCAGAGTGGCGAAGGGGCTCCTGCCCAGCCACGCTGAGGACTGAGAGGACTGCTAAGGAAGCCCTCTGGGAGTCCCCATTGCTCCCACCCATCATCCCCCCAGGTATCTCTCCCAGCGCTGACCTGCCCGCCTTGGTGATGATCATCTCCGTGCCCGCCTCATGAAACTTCTTCCAGAGCTCCTTCTCATGCAGCCCCACCTTGATGTTCTCGATGGTCTGGGATGAAAGGGAGGGGGACTCATGTCTGCCTGGCCCACAGCTCCAACGAAGACACTCAGATGCCCTCCCCTGCTGGCCTGGGAGACCTAGCAGACCCAGCCCTCAAAAAGGAGAAGACCGAGGAGGAACTGTGCACAGCACTGCCAGCCCCGTGAGCCTATGCCCTGAGATTTCGTTCCACAAAATTATTTTGTACCATTGGTAAACTTTTAAAAATTTCATCAATGGCTGAAACTCCTTCCATCTGGGGTTCACCTACAAACAACCTGCAGAGGACATCTATAAGGACCCTGACAAGTAGATAGCACACTCCTACATAAACACAGAAAGCCACATCCACTTCACATGGCCGCACTTAGCCCCAGACTTGCGGCCTGACACACTGACATCCCGAGGGCCGCACATGCCCTCTCGGCCACACGAGAGCAGGCACAGTCAGTGCACACAGACCCACACAGCCCAAGGGCATGCACGGCCAGATTCCGTTAATTGCGATCAGCGTGTTATCACCGTGAAGCCTCTCCGTGACGTTTCCACGGCATGGAAGCTCCGTGGCCGCTCCAGGGCAGGTCGGCTCTTTCCATCGGATCCCTCGCCGCCCCTGCCCTTTCGAGGTACTCGAAGTTGCCGCAGGGGCCACCTCCCCACATCTCCCAGAGCAGCCCCCAGGATTCAAGGTGTCAAAGGGACGGAAAGGCAGCCCGACGGAGGACGAACAAATAATAGCCCGACACTCAGCCAACTGTCCTGGAAGCGAGCACGGCCCGCAGTCGCAGGGGTCGAGGACACAAGCAGCGCTGCCGGCAGCCGGGCGCCCGACCTCTACCCGACTGCCCACGCAGTCCTACCTGCTCGGCGGCGGCGGCGGCAGCGGGGACTTCGGCGCCAGGGCCGGGGGGGCTGCCAAGCGCGGCTCCGCTGAGGCCCGGCGCAGCCAGCGCAGGCTCGGGGACGTTGGCGGCAGTGGTGGCATTGGCCTCGCCAAGCGCTGGACCGGGGGCTCGGAAGGCCTCGTCGCTCTCCGACAGGCCCTTGTCCTGCAGCATCTCCTGCAGTCACAGCGCACAAGTCACTCGCCCAGGTCCACACTCGCCAGCAGCCCCGCAGCCCACCCTAGCCTAAGGTGGGGTTTCCATGCTGGGCGGGGAGGCCGCCCTGGCGCACGCCCGTGGACCCCGCCCCGTCCAGAGTTGAGGGGTGGGGGTAGGGGTAGGGGTGAGGGTGGGGGTGGGGGTGGGGGTAGGGGCGGGTGGGGGATGTATAGGAAGGGCAGGACCCTAGCCTCCTCCTTCCGGGTTCTAGACCTGGGAAGGTCTCCATGCCATTCTCTGCCTGCCCCTGGGTGTGGGACTGTGAGATGAATGTGTCTGGAGGAAGGTCCAGGGGTTACTCCAGCTGCATACCCAGTCCCTCCCTCCCGAGGCCTGGGCCTTCTTTACCTGCTCCCTAATAACAGCTCCAGGTTCCACTCTTGCCCAGGGCAGCCAGGGCACTTCCCAGGCTGGCAGGAGAGGGGAGCTAGGCCAGGGATGCTGGACTAGGCATCTGCAGAAAGGGCCTAGGGATGGGCTGCCCTTCAGGGCTCTGCTTGCCTATCTACCTACACCCACCTCCTCAGATAACTCTCCAGTAGAGTCCCCTGAACAGAATGCTTTCACTCCTGCACATTCCTGCTCCCACAGACACCCTCTTTCTACACCTACACGCACCCCACATACCCAGCACTTTCATCTAGCCTTCTAGTCACCCACACCCTCCTAGGGCTGCTCTGATCCAAGCACTGAACTCAGCCCTGGGCCTCCCCAGACTTGCCCTCCCATTCACATCCGCTAGCTCAACCACTTACACTTTAGTTCCAAAGGGCTCTGCTCTGGATAAAAGGGTGGAACCCAGACCCTTCCCAGCTGAGGACCAGGCAGGTCGGATGGGTCCAGTTCACAGGCCAGGTCCAGCCCTCCCCCGGGCCTAGCCTAGGCCACAGCTATCCTCCCCTAAGTGTCTGGGCCTGTTTGCCCCCCTGCCCAGGTTCTGCTTCCTGCCTAGATCTCAGGATGAGACTTCAGCCTTGCAAGGGCCTGCCTGTCCTGCCTCCATTAGGGGAAAACCCTGTACTATCCCTGCTTCCCTTTCCACCTGGCAGCTCTTCTCCCTTTTTCTGGATCTGGACAAGTTCTGGTGGGGCTTTCTTTATGCCTGACTGCCTCCCTTGTGTCTGAATGTCATCCTTTTCTCTTCCTACCTTCTTTCTGCTATCCCTTGGATCTCCCTGCATAGCCCAAGACCACATCAGAAGATCTGGGCCCCTCTTCTACCCTGTCCATTGGCCTTCCCATCCTGAGCCTAGCTTTAGGTTCCCGGGCCTCCCTATGTAAACAAGCCAAGTGCAACCAAAGAGATAAAAAGGGGCCGGGGACAGCCTGAGCTGGGAAAAGCCCATAAAGATAAGACTGACAGTCCGGTCGGTCCTCGGGCTACAGCCGGCTGAAAGCAATGCTCGTAGGGCAAGGCCAGCGCCCGCGCGCCCGCCTCGGGCCACGCGCGGGCTCCCAATGGAGCCTCAGAAACCAAGGAGCCCCCAAGGAAGGGGGCTCTTGCGACAAGGGTTGTTGTGCGGTCGGCCCCACAACGCTGGTTCCTGCCGCCGAACACAGCCTTGCTGGCCCGCACTACAACTGGGGCCCAGCCGCGATGCGCGCCCGCGACCGGTTGGTCCCAGATGCAGCGGCCGGCGGGACCCGGGTTGGGGGTTTGGAGGGGCAACTACCGCGTCGCCGGCCTGGCCGCTATGTCCTCTGCCGATATTTTTGACACCCGTGTCGTAGCACTGCCCGGCTCGCGCCGCGCGCCTCCCATCTTGTCCTCTGCCGAGCACATCCACCGCCGGTGTTCACTGACGCCAGTCCCGCCACTCGAACTCGGGACCAGGGCTGCGCTGTGCTCTCCTTCCCACTCCTCGGGGTTCACCTCTTCCTTTTCTCTCGACCACCCGGCCACGTTACCGGCTTCGCGACAGCTCGCCCTCACAGAGCTCCCCGCCAATGTCCTTTAATTCCCTCCCCACTGACCTGGGCCGGCCATCCTCGAGGTCTCCACGGCCCCCGAGGACCCCGAGCCCAGGCGCGCGGACCCCCCTCTCCCAGGTCACGCACCCAGCGCCGACCCGCACCGGTGCTCGCCGCTGCCTCCGCGCTCGCCTTCTGGCCGAGCCCTGCGCTGGCGAGGCCGCCGGCGCCGCTCCCTTTGAGCTTGGGTCTGTAGTTTTCAGCTGCCTCATTTTCCAAGGATGGCTTTTTTTTCCACCCTTAGAACAGTACCGGCGATATTTGTTGCACTGGAGAAATTGTTAGTATTTTTTAAAATATTTTTAATATTTCAATTGTTGCTATTAGAGTATTATTCTGGTCAGCTTGGTAACATTAAGAAATAGTTACCCTATCACGTAACCAATTGTTACTATTTTAATTTTTAACAGTGTATGGAGAAAGCACTCGCTTGGTTTGTTACTTTATCTTCATTAAATGTCGCTGCATTCCTGTCACTGCTCCATCATTCCAGGGCCTCCTGGTACATAAGTAATACTCTTACCAATATTTGGTAATTATTAGTGATGGTGCTCCAATAGGTTTTATTAATATATCGTTATTTTTATTTTTACTCCATACTCCTAAAATGTTTCCGTTGCTGGCTCTTCATTCTCTGTTTATACTTTGCCACGCTGCTCCGATAACTGTTGTTTTTGCCTTAATTTGTAATATTGTTCTTCATATTCGGGTTAATTTTCTTCACATTTTTATAAGACTTCGTTTGCCATAATTTGTTTTGTTAGGATTCTTCATAATACTCCAAATATTCATCACATCGTTACAATATCTTACTTCATCATTTTTTGTAGTAATCTTAATTCACTGGTTATTTTTCATCGTATCATTACTTCTTTTTTACTTTGTCCTAATTTGTAATATTGTGCATTTCTTAATACTCTGATTATTTTTCATCGCGTTGGTACAATACTTATTAATATACCATTATTTATAATGTTCCTGGGACTGTTAAGACCTTGGTCATAAATTGTCATATTACTCCAGCAATTCTTGTTGCTATGTCTTTATTTATACTGCTATTGCTTTCAAGATTTTGGTTAATATTTGTTTTAATAGTTCACAGTAACATTAATAATACATTATATTATAGTATTCTATCAATACTACTATTAGTATTACTCTTAACAATATTTTTCATTGTTCACCTTTGTCCTACAGTTTTCTTCGTTTGTTTTACTATTACTATGGATTTTAATACAATGGTTCCTATTACAGTGTTCTTATATTTGGAATTACTTTGTCTTTATCCTTTTAAAACTGTGGTTACTACTTTCACTTGATTCTTAAAGTGACTTATTTTATTATCATTTTGAAGTCCCTATGCTGCATTATTTATGGTGCTTAGCCCTTTTTCTTTGGTAATTGCTCACATTCTGTTAATTCTTGATGATCGATCATACACACACACAACAATCCTTGTTGTAATTTTAGGAGTTTGTTGCACCAAAGGCTCCGAAGTTCGTAATCCATCCCATCGCTCACATTTCTGCATCAATATTCGCCGCTGGTACCCGGGCCCTCTTCCTTGGCCTTTCTTATTCTGCAAACACCTATTCCAAGGTCACCATTCCGCTTGTCGCTGCTTACCCTTGCTCCCACGGTGGCAGTGGCGCTGTCGTTTCTACACTATGCTATTGGGTCCCTGGGTTCAATTCGTCTCGTTTCTGAGAGGAGAGGAGTGCTCGCGCCCCAACCTCTGGGAGTCGGGCCGAGGCGGCAGCGGACCCAAGACATGTCGCGCCGCCCTTCAGCCACCTTGGCCACCCCCCAAGTTCTTACCTCGGTCCTGTTACTTGTATACTTTCTAGATCATCCTCCCCGACCCTGCAGCCTGACCCCGGGCTCTGGGTGGCCCCTGTCCCGCACGTCGCTCACACCCTCCCCCGCCGGAGCCGACACTCACCCTAACTGCGCTGCCGCATGCAGAGGCGCCTGCGGCCGTGGATCCACTATAGGCTCGGGTCCGAGCAGCACAGGACAGCCGGGGCTCCGACTACCGGCCGCGGTCAGGGTCCCACCGCCAGCCTCGCCCTCGGGGCCGGACACATCCCGGCTCTGGAGCGGGCCCTTAATCTCCGAGGCTGCACTTTGGGGCCTCAGCTCCCTTCCCCTCTCTCCCTCCCTCCGGGGCCACCCCCTCCCCCTGCGCTGACGTCGCCGCTGTCAATCAGTCTGCACCCGCCGCCCCCCGTGGAGGGGAAAAGAGGGGGAGGGAACCGAGGGTCCCCCAGCTCCACAGCTCTACGACTCCAAGATCCGAGCCCGCCGCCCGATTCCCCACCGCGCAGCCCGGCGCCCTCCCCGCGGCCCTTGGGCCCCGCCAGCCGGGTAGGGGCTGGGAGCCCATTATGGTTTAGATTAGAGAGGCGGGAAGAGAGGCCAGCGGCCCGAACGCGCCCTCACCCGGGGCTCGACAGCGAGAACCGCACGCCCGGCGCCGTGGTGCCGGCGGACTGGGTGCTCGGCCACCCGGCCTGGCCCGTGTCGGGGCCCACTCCCCGGCAGATGGATCCCCAGGCCGCGGGCTCCCCACCCGCACACACCGCTCTCCGAGACGGCTCCCAGGAGTGCACGCAGTTTATTTGGGAGCCCGCGCCGCACGCCCCACCCGCCGTTTTTACCCACCACCGTGCACACCACAACTCTCACACCTACACGCTTTGTCTCGCGCCCTTTCTTGCTATCGGACTCCTGCACTGTCCGGTCCGCGCGGGCATGGCCTTGTCTGGGCACGGCCTTGTCTGGACACTGCCCCTCTGCTCACGGGCCCCTCCTCGCCCCTTCCCAACCGGGCAGCGGGCGCTGGACAGGACCTGAACGAGCCTCGGGAGCCGGCCCGGGCGTTCCCGGGTGAGGGCAGGCCCTGCGATCCGGCAGGGCGGAGGCCCGGTGGCCGGGCTTGGAGCAGCGGAGGGCCCGCTGAGCCGGTGCCCGGGGCCTGGGCTTGACTGAGCCCAGGCAGGGATGGAAGGTGCCAGAGGTTGGCTAGGCCTCTCTGGGAAACTGCGGCCAAGGGCCGGGATTCTGCCAGCAGCTCCCAGATATCCAGGAGAACCAGCCCAGGCCAACGCCAACCAACTCTAGGGATCCGAGATCCGGGAGCCCCTGCTCAGAGCCGCCCCTCCTTTGGGCCTCAGAAACTCAGGCCGGCTTAGCCTTCTAGACCTTGCTGCAGGGCAGGCCAGTGACTCTCCATCAGTCTTGCTCTGATTTCTTCTGTCTCCACTTACCTCTATTACTCCATGCCTGCCTGCACCTCCCCACAGGACCCTGCAGCCCCACAGGCAGACAGACCCATGTACATCTCACTCCATGTCAGCAGTCTCACAGCTTGTCACACACCTAGAATATGGGGACAAGGATAGACCTGCTCACCCACCACCCATCCTCAAAGGCACCCAAGTCTTCTGTCAATAAGGATTCCCAGATTAGCACCTCTCCCAATTCTCAACATGGACTGCATCCCTCCCCCTACTGCTGTCCTCAACCTCTCCTGTCAGCCTCAGTACCTTTCCAGATTCTGACCTCAAAATCAGATAGAAGAAACAGCACAACAGATGAAAAACTCATGACACATACACACACAAACACAAACACACACAAAACAGATAGAAGGGAATGGGACAGGGAAATGCCTTCCCTGGATGGGTCTGCCATATTTCTAATGCTAGGAAACAGAAAGCTGGCATCCATCCCCACCTCCACACTCCAGTCAAAGAAGGAAGCAAAACACCAACTCAGAAAAGCCAGCTGCTACTGTCAAGGAGCCTGTAACTCAGCTCAGCAATGGGCCCACTGCTCAAGAATCCCTACCACCCCCACCAGTACCAGATCTCCTACCCCATCTTTTCTTCATGGTTCATCTCACAAAGTCTCAAACCAGGAAGGGGGTGGGGGTGGGGAGAAAGGTCCGAGAGTAGAAGAGAAGCTTAATCCTCCGAAAGGGAATGCCCTAGTATTTCAGGAGAATCCTTGGGAGTCATGTTTCTTGTGTTAAAGGAAAATTGGATGACATGCCTTAGCTTCTGCTCCCAATCCCTCTCAAATGTCCTTCTCCAACAGCTTGTAGGGAAGTCTCTTGCAAATAACTAGTGTACAGAATAATCAACCACCTACTGTGTGGGATGGTGACTAGGGAGGGCAGTGAATCATCAGGTACTATGGAAAGACTAAAGTTAAGCCAGACTCTGGAAAGACTTTGTTGACAATCATTGGAAGAAGTTCATAATGAGACCATCTAGTGCAACTCTTAATAAGGACTACATTAGAATCAATATCAATTGGGTGGTGATGATGTAGAGAAATGAGATATGGAAGAGACATGCAAGGTTTTGGTAGTAGGAAGGGGCAAACCAGCCAGCAAGCAAGAGAGAGAGAGGCTGTGTACACTCATTCCCCACTACTGAAACGGAATGCCTTATTTCATAGCCTCTAAGACATTTTTCCACAATTTGACATCTCTGAAATTGGGATGCATCTTATAATTATGGTGTGTCATGGCTTCATTAGTAGCATTTTTCCTTCTCAGTGGTACATAAAATAATACAGTAGCTTGTAATTGATGAAATAATGTATTTGCTTATAAGTGGCCTCTGGAGAAAAGAAAAACATCAAATTCTTTTCCAAAACTGCTTTGATGAGAACATCCTCAACATGAAAAACCCACAAATAAAATCATACTCAATAGTAAAAGACAGCATGATTGTGTTACTATGTACTAAATATATTGTGCAACATATTGTATGCTTCCATTTATATAAAATGTAAATATAAATCAATTTATAAAGAAAAAATAGTAAAAGACAGAAAGTTTCTCCCTCAAATAAGGAACAAGACAAGGATGCCCACTCTCAACACTGCTATTCAACATTGTACTGAAGTTCCAGCCAGGGCAATTAGGCAAGAAAAATAAAATTCATTCACTTTAGAAAAGAAGAAGTAAAGCTATCTCTTTTTGCAGATGGTGTGATTCTACAACAGAGAATCCAAAAAATACATTTTTTAAAAACTACTAGAGCTAATAAAGGAATTCAGCAGAATTGCAGAGTACAAGATCAACACACAGAAATCAGTTGTGAATAGATATCAGGAATGAGCACCTGAAAGGGAAATTAAGAAAACAATTCCATTTACAATAGCATCCAAAAGAATAAAATAACTAGGAATAAATTTAACCGTGGAAGTGAAAGACTTACACAAAATATTATAAATATTGCTAAAAAGAAATTAAAGAAAACCAAAATAAATGGAAAGACACCCCATGTTCATGGATTGGAAGATGTAAAATCGTTAAGATGGCACACTACTACTCAAAGTGATCTACAGACTTAACACAATCCCTATCAAAATCCTAATGGGCTTTTTCTTCAGAAATGGAAAAGCCAGTCCTCAAATTCATATAGATTCACAAGGGGTCCCAAATAGCCAAAACAATACTGAAAAAGAAGAACAAAGTTGGAGGACTCACATGTCTCAATTTCAAATCTTACTACAAATCTACAGTAATTATAACATTATGGTACTGGCATAAGGGTAGACATATAGACCATGGAATAGAATTAAGGGTCCAGAAAGAAACCCATATATCTATGGCCAATTGATTTTCAACAGAGGTGCCAAGACCACTTAATGGGGAAAGAATAGTTTCTTCAACAAAAGGTGCTGGTAAAACTGGGTATCTACATGCAAAAGAATGAAATATACCCCTTCCTTATACCATATTAAAAAATTAACTCAAAGTGGATCAACAACTTAAATATTGAGCCAAACACTAAAACGCTTAGAAGAAAACATAGAGAAAACTCTTTAGGATTTTATATTTAGCAATGGATTCTTAGATATGACACTAAACTCATGAGCAACAAAAGAAAAAGTAGACAAATTAGACTTCACCAAAAGTAAACACTTTTGTGCATCAAAGGGCACCATCAAGAGAGTGAAAAGACAACCTACAGGATGGGAGAAAATATTTCTATCATATATCTGATAAATTTCTGATAATATTTGGTCCAGTAGCCAAAATATATAATGAAATCTTATAACTCAACAGCAAAAACACAAACAACCCAATTTAAAAATAAGCAAAGAACTTGAACAGATATTTCTCCAAAGAAGATATACAAATGGTCAACAACTACATGAAACATCATTAGTCATTAGGGAAATGCAAATCAAAAACCATTTCAGGGAAGCGGCTGTGGCTCAATCAGTAGGGCTCCCGTTTACCATATGGGAGGCCCCAGGTTCGGTTCCCGGGGCCTCCTGGTGAGGGCAGGCCCACACGGCGTGCACAGGCAGCAAGGGGGTGATAAATAAATAAATAAAATCTTTAAAAAAAAAAAAAAACAAAACCATTTCACACACTAGAATGGTTAGATATATATTTTTTAAAGTTAAGTAAGTGTTGGCTAGTGTAGCAGTTTGAGATTATTTTATGAATCCCCAAAAGAGAAAGTTTATGTTTGTAAACTAATCTGCTCCTCTGGATGTGATACCCTTTGATTGCGTTGAATTCAGTTGAAGGGATTTTAATTAGATTACTTGATGAGATTGTTTTAGGGCTTTTGATTGGACTATGTCAGTGAAGTGTGACTCAGGTTGAGTCCCTGCCCCCTTGCTGGGTCTGATATAAACGGACTCATATCGGCAAACACAGGTGAAAAAAAAGGCAAATGCCGTATTTGATTCTGCCGTGTGAGAAAAAAGACTCCAGTTTTTCCCACCAGCTGAGCTGCAAGGACAGAAGCCCTAAGAGACAAGCCCTATGCCAGGAGAGAGAGGACTACAGGATTGCTTAAGCAGGGTAGCCCCAAGAGGTTGGGCCCATGGAACAGCTCAAGAGGAGACAGTGAACCCAGAGGGTAAGGCTGAGACCTCCCGCAGCGATGGTGGCAACACACCAGGAGCAACAGTAGCTGACTTTAGTGAGAAAGAAACTGCTGATGCCTTGAGATGGGCATTTCATAGCCTTGGAACTGTAAGCTTTTACTCCAAATAAATCCCCATTATAAAAGGCAACAGATTTCTGGTACTTTGCATCGGCAGCCCTTTGGCAAACTAAAACAGCTAAGATGTAAAGAAACAGGAGCATTCATATATTGCTAGTATAAAACAGTTTGGTGCTTCCTCAAAAAGTTAAGAAGTACCGTATGATCCAGCAATTCTGCTCCTGGCTATATACCCAAAAGAACTGAAAACAAGGACTCAAACAAATATATGTACATGCATGTTCATAGCAGCACTATTCACAACAGCCAAAAAGTGGAAACAACCCAAATATCCATCAACAGATGAATAGATAAATGTGGTATATACATACAATGGAATATTATTCAACCATAAAAACGAATGACACATGCTGCAATGTGGATGAACCTTGAAAACATGCTGAGTGAAGGAAGCCAGACACAAAAGGTCACATCTTGCATGATTCCGTTTATATGAAATATTCAGAACAGGTAAATCCATAGAGACAGAATGAAGATTGATGGTTGGGTTGCCATGGGATGGGGGGATGGAGAGAAACTGCTTAAGGGTTGGATTTCATTTGGGGATGATGAAAATGTTTTGGAACTAGACAGAGGTGGTGATTGTGCGACATTGTGAATGTACTAAATGCCACTGAATTGTTCACTTTAAAATGGTTAATTTTGTTATGCAAATTTTGCCTCAATAAATTTTTTAATTAAAAAAAAAAAGCAAACAAACCCTCCTCTACTAGCTAAGCAAATAAATGACCAAAACCAAGCATCTATCACATTGAGCTGGTTTGTCTCAGGGGAAAGCACTAATGTTTGGTGTCAGGCTGATGGTGGTTTTGAAGCCTGGCTCTGAATCCTGGCTCACCACTTAGCAGCAATCTGGCCTTGGGCAAGTCCCTTAACACCTACATCAAACAGGGATAATCATACCAACATAGTTGCCTCTTGTAAGGATTGATTAAGTCAATGAATGTAAATGTCTGGCATGTGGTAGGTGTTTAATAAATGCTAGTTCCCAAGTATTTTTAAATTTTCTTTTACCCCACTTCTTTCCCAAAAAGGCTTGAGGTGGTCTACAGTCAAAATAAGCTAATAAAAATACAAGAATAAAGACAAATTAGGATTAAGGAAAAAGGAAGAAGCATATGTGCTATCACAAGTGTTGACAAACTTGTTATAATTGAGAGCAAAATCTGGTTTATGCGCAGCAGGGCATAATGGTAGTTCTCCATTTGTGGAAACAGTAATTCTTTGGAGAGGGGTGGGGGAACAAATGCTGTCCTGGTCCTACATTTTAAAAGTAATTTCTCATGTAAAATTTTATTCTTATATCTGTATGGTGTTTTACCATTTACAAAGTGGCTTCACTGCCATCTTACTTGATAAGATATTCACCCCATTTTATCTCCATTTGATGGAGTCATTCATCAAAAAATATTTTCCAAAGTGCTTACTATATGCCAGACATAAACAAGAGGAAAAGCCAACTAACCATTCTACTAGTTAGCCATCAATTGACTAACCAGTTTCTAACCACAAATTTACTAACGAATGACCTGGAAACTCACTAGTAAATCACCTAAATAACCAATCTCAAAGGAAACAAGAGGCTGCACGGAAAGCTGGGGAATCCCAGTCAACAGAGTAAGGTAGCTTGCCCAGAGCATAGGGGGATTTGGTTAAGGATGACTACTTGAGCGGATATCAGAGTGTAGTGAAAAACAATCACATTTTTTCAAACCTAAGTTTCTGGAGCATTTAATAAATACCAATACCAAGCCCCACCCCAGAACAAACGAGTCAGAATCTAGTCTAAGAGAAGGACTGAGGTTGAAAACCACTGCTCTATACCTCAAGAAAATCTCCTCCCTTGCTTTCCTAGTCTCCCTCCTTGGTAGGGATGTCATGTGATCCAAGGAAGTCTGGAGGGAAAGAGAGTTGTGGGAAATCTTTTGCTTTCTTGATAAAGGGGAAGAAATTATAGTCTTCTTTTACACTGGATGCTATCTTTGGAGTTCTCACCCTCTGAGACCTTGAGGCAAGAAGTAAGGATGAAAGCCAAAATGCTAAGGATATCAGAGCAAAAGAAAGAGCGCGGGTTCCTGATGACATCACTGAGTAGATGAAGCAGTCATTGTTAGTCATTGTTAGTCCAAATATACTCCTGAAACATAGATGAAGGTTCTAGCTCAGTGCTGAGTTCATGAGATATGCCATAAATGAAAGATGCACGCCTGAGTGTCTGTATGTGTCCTTGTGCATGTGCACACACCTTCCCACCCACATCTAGGGAAAAAAATCCTTCCCCACTCCTTTCCCAGCCATGTTTTTCTGTGTGTGCTGTGGCCAAACCCTGGGATCCTTATTAAGCTCCCAAAAGGGAAAGGGTGGGCGAAACAGCAAAGAATTTACTGTCCCCTGTGGCTTTATTGTTACCCAGTAGCCCCAGATCTTGGCTCCAGATTCCTACCTACATCCATTGAGATTATCAAACTCAGGACAGGTGGGTAGGGGGAGGAGCTTGAGCTCATTCTGGGAATTGGAGGACTGAGTAAGGGGGATGGGTAGTAGATGGCAGCTGCTGCTGCTACAGATGCTTCCCTTCACACCACAGATGTAGTTCTGCTCACCTGACCTCTCACCCTGGTCTCACAGGCCTCCTTCCACCATAAAGAATCAAGAAATTCCCAGTTAGAAGGAACTGAGCACTGGGCTGGCCTGATCCCTGACTTGCATGAGGTAGGCTGGTCTGAGTCCCCTCAGGACTTAGGGCAGAAGCAATGATTCACCAAAAATCCAAATGGGTCCTTCCTATAACTCTCATTCAAGACACTACAGAGATAGGAAATGAGTAATCAAATCTGGGTTTTGCATAGGCTGGCCTAGCAGTCTAGACCTTCTGTGCCAGAGTCCTTATCTGCAGAGGGATTCTCTGCAGAAGGTCAGGCTTTCTCCCTCATTACACTACATGCAACTGAACTGCCACTTCCGTTTCATCCAGTAAGACTTCTCTGAAAAACACTTTTTTCACTAACTGTCTGAGGAAGTTACATCCACTAAGGTTTTGTTAGGTCAAAAAATTCCTAAGTCATAGAAATTATTTAATGATCCACATACACACCCTTTTTTTTTTTTTCCTTTCTCCCTTCCATTCGTCCTAGCATGGACAATCCAAAGCTGGCTTTTAATTTGGCTCCTCAGGGATTTTTTTTTTTTTAACTAGAGGCTGAAATAAATTAGAATTTGAGAATGGGAAAGTATGTGTGCTCCGAGAAAGACCTCAGAATTTGACGTTGGAAAACCTGAATTCAGGTTGTCAGCAGGCTGAGGGATCTAGGGCATGATCAACTTTAACCCTCTGTTTTTCCTGTCTGTAAAATGAATTTAATATTAGCCACCTTACAGGGCAGTAGAAAGGATGAAGTGATATTACACAAAGTGCTGCAAGGGCCCACAATAAGAACTAGCACTTATTGAGCAGTGTGCTGGCAGGATTCTAAGAACTTGATGTCCATTATCTCATTTCACCCTCACCACTTTATCCAGTGGGTGCCATAATTATCCCCTTTTTAGAGATGAAGAAATGGAGGTTAGTTCATTTGCCCAGTCATACAGTTGGAAGTGAAGTCAGGATTTGAATCCAAATGGTCTGGAACTTCAGCGCCCTACATTTATCTATACTGCTCTATGGCCCCTTAAACTAATCCTGTTTCATTTGTTAAGTAGGGCTAACATTAGTACTTCCCTCCCAGGATTGCTATGAGTGTAACATAGTACCTAATACATAGAAACACTCCAATATTAGTTATATAAAAGGAACCTGCCCAAGGTCTCACAGTAAGAAAAGAGGCCAGTGAAACTATAAGACTCCAGAGCCCAAAATCTTAACCTATTAGCTAAAATTACTATCGATTTTCTAAAAAGTAAAATGAAATACCTATCAGGAGACTGAAGACTTAATCACTCCTCTTTTCAGATTCCAAAAAAAAGACACTTCCAGCATTCTTCATGATCCCAACAATAGCACACTCTGTCTCCAGGTGGCCTCTACAATGCTGGAAGAAAGTCAACAGAACCCATGGAAGTGGGCTGCTCATTCACTAGGACATGTTATTGATGGAATGGAGAACATTCTACTGCCCAGACTCTACTGCACAGGCCCTACTGCAAGCTTTTTGTGTGCAAAGATGATGTCAATGAGCCTTTCTAGCTGGGAACACAGCTTTGGCCAAAAAGGGAAATGACTGACTAACCCCAGCACAAATGGAGAAAAGGATAAATGTGCTTTCATCCGGAATAAAGTTCTCTATAACAGGCCACTGCGCAAAGAGGCTTCTTCCTCCACTGCCACTCCCCGCTCCATATCCTTGGGCACAAACCCACTGCCCCAAGGGTAGTCCCACCCTGGATGCAGAGCAGAGGCACTGTAAGGTTTGCACCCTAGGCTCAGAACACCATTCTCTCTCTTTTTTGAGTGTGATTCATTTTTACGAAGATACCTTACAACCGCAAAGCTAAGTAACTCATGGTAACAATGCTTTGTTTCTGCCCAGTGAAACCCCAACAGCAGACACATCTTCCACTCCCTCTCCACATCACAGGGCGCTTCTCTGTGTCAAGTTCTAATCTCTTTTCCACTCATAGTCCCAAAAAGTTTTCTCTTGGAGTTTCCTGGGTGCCTCCCTCAACCCATCCCAACCCCTCCTCTCACTGCTGCCCTCTCCCTCATACATCTCCTACTAGCCTTGGGCTCCACTCACCTAGAGCTGTGTTCTGTGCTTCAGTCATGGAGTTTTCAATCTCCAACTCTAAGGGGCAGGCAAAGCAGAAAAGGGAATGGAAGAAGGCTTGATGTGGGCATCAGTGGGAGGATTTGGAGGAAATTTGAGAAGGAACCTGGCTCACTACTCAGTGACCAAACTCTTCTAGCAGATTTCATGAAGGGAAAAGGCTGAGCTGCAGGCCTAGGGGAAACCGTTCTTTGCCTCCAAGATCCATAAGGTCCTAAGATCCATAAGATCCCTTAGTCCACAAATCCAAAAGCTCCCTCCATCTAGCTCATGTTTGGGAAGTGCCTCTTAACTTCTAGCTTCAGCCCTTCTTGCTGCAGCTGGTCCTTTCTCCACCTTTAAAGAATCAGAGGCACGCTGGGGCTCTGCTAACTGGTCGGACCTCCACAGTAAGAATTTCCATTCCCTCATCTGGCTCCTGAAGCTGGGTTATGGGGCCATCCAAGGAGCCTTGTGCCCCAGAGCTATGCCAACACTGGCATGGATCAGGGTTCAGGCCCACATCTGTTTGTTTCTGGGACGCAGGGCCCCAGGCTGTGACTACTCCAGGAGTATTCAGCAAGACCAAGAAGGGGAGGACAGGAAAAAGTCTCCAGGCCTGACCCCCACGTTCCTGTATTTTCTGAAGTTTCTCCTTTGAACACGTTCCTTTATTTATTGGGCCTCATTTAACCTTAGCCATGTCCTCCTGGGATCATTTATTTGGTAACTGTCACTCGGCCTGCTCTGGCATTAACCTCATAATCCTATTGATTTCCTCCAAGCTAGTTGGGGGTTTTCGCGACTTCTTCCTGGGCCAATGGAAGCTGATTCCCAGTTCTGGTCATTACCGAGGAAGAGGCCCCAGCATGGTAAGGGGCCTGGCCGGAGTACTAGCAGGGGACTCTTAGTCCCACCTTGGCCCTTCCCAGGTTGCGGGAGACGATTCGTGAGGCAGCCTTGCTTGCCTAAGTGTGAGGTAAGGAGACTGCCCCCCGCCACCACCGCCAGAGGTCCCTTGAGTGGCTACTGAGGCCATCCTTCAGCTCAGAAAGCGGGAGCTACTCCAATGGCAGCTTCGGCTGGGGCGGAACCACTCCCCTCTCCGCCATTTTGGATCCCGGAGAGGCAAACGGTCCAATCACCAACCCGGAAGCGGTGAGGGCTGGGCCTTGGCCCCGGCTGGCGCCCACGTGACCACCGGGCCTGCGCCTTCTCGCCACCTGCGGCCTGGAGCCTGGCCCCTGTCGAGCTGCAGCTGCGGTTCCCAGACACCACCCAAGCCCGTCGCCAGGGGATTAGTGACTGTCTGTCGGTTGGGTCGGCCTCAGTGGGGGTTGTCCCAGCCCTGACGAAGGCATCCACTCCGCCCTTCCTCAGGACAACCCCCACCCCCACCCCCCAGAGTCCAGCTAGAGAAGGGCGGCTTGTTTTGGGGGTCTGACAGCCTGGGGTGCTGATCTCTCCCAGAGCTGAGGTGTGGGGTGACAGGAGCCCCCTCCCTGCCAGGCCTGAGCCACATGTGCTGGGAAGTTCATTTCCCCTTGTTTTGCAGAATGGGCTCAGGGATTGACCCTGGGAGTGACCCCAGTGTCAGGAGGCATTAATGATCTCCATACGGGCAATAAACAGGCCGACCGGCTGGAGGTGCCCTGGAATAGGGCGGCCTTATTAGCCTCACATTCACTCAGGGGTAGAGGCTTAATTAGCTAGGGCTCCCTCAAATGTCTCGCCCCTCCCCCAAGCATCCTTGAGCTTCTTAAGAACGTGGTTGGAGACACTGTCTTCTGGAGAGTTCCTCTGTTCCTCGGGGGCCTCCTCTAGAGAAAGCATCTTCAGAGGTCAGCTCAGCCATTTGCCTACATCTGACAGGACTTCTAACTTGGTTGTTAAAGTCTTTCTTGTTTTTAAAGGCCCCCAGAGGCCAACTCCACAAGCATTCTGAATCCGCTCACTTTTTTGTCTACCAGAACCCAGCAACCAGAAGGCCTTCTTCTTCAAATCCCTCCTGACCGTGCCTTTGAGCCCCTTGAGCCTTATTTTCCCAAAGAGTAAAGGGAGATGGCTGGTTATCACTTTGTGTCAGGAACCCCCACCTCCACTCCCAACAGTCTTTAGCATCTGCCTAGGTAATTACAAAGCACAACCTGATCTATCACATTTCTCTTTCCAAATCCATTTCCATTGGGGAGGCTGCTGGTTCTAGGTGTGTGACTTAGCTTTCTTGGCCTTCAGTTTCCTTATCTTTACAGTTCATTTAAGATTCAGCAAACACTGCAGGATAGAAACAGTGCTAAGCACTAAGGGAATGAAGCTGAGGAATACTGAGGACCCAACTTAGGGGAGCTTCCAGTCTATTAGGGAAGATAGACTTGTAAACAAATGCAGAAAGAAAACAGCACTCAGGGTGCTAAGTCCATCCTGTGTGTGAAAAGAGTTGAAAAGAGGGAATAACAACCCATCCTGGCTTGTTGAGGGATGTCCCATGAGGAGATGACATCTGAGTCCATCTTTGAAAGATGAGTATGAAAGGGATGCTTCGAGATAGAGGATATGGGAAGGGCATCCCAAGAGAAGGAAAGAACATGTACAAAGGCATAGAACATGTACATACATCCTGTTTGGAAACAATGAGGCTGGAGTGGTGGGAAATGAAGCTTTGTGGAAAGGTAAAGGTTTGGGGAGGGCCTCATAAACCATGTTAAGAACTTTAAGCACAATGGAGGGACATAAAGGATTTTTAACAGGGAAGGGGCTGCACTGATCAGATTTGTATTTTAGAAGAAGACTGATGGCAGTGTGGGGGATGGCTGGATTTTGGGATGGGGGCTGGCAGGAAGGAGACCAGTCATGAGGGTAGAGAAATTATTAGAAAGATTTTTCAGAAGTGGAGTGTGGTAGAAGCAGGAGTTAAGGATTCTGTCTGTGTGATGGACAGTTGTGATTCTGCACACCCAGGGTCCATTTCCCTTTGTCAGGTTCAGAACTCATATTTAGTTTTAGGGGAAAGAACCATTCCCATTGAGTACAGTTTGGTGGGACTGCCAGTGAAGGGGCTACCCCCAGATAAGACCACGTGACCTGAGTTTACCCACACAGATCCTGTCTTCCTATGATTCTAATCTTGAGCAGAATGGCATAAAGAATAAGGGATACGAGTTTAATCATCCTCTTTGGGCGTCAGCTTCCTTACCCATTAGTCTCCTTCAGAGTCAACAAACATTGCATGCTAGGCTATACTCTTCACCCTGAAGAAGCCATCCACTTGTATGCCAGAGCTGCTCCAGCCCCATCATTTCTTCTTTAAAAAAACAAACAAAACAAACTTATAGTAGTAACAAATACACAACTTAAAATTCCCCATTTTTACCACATTCAGTTGTGCAATTCAGTAGTATTAATTACATTCACAATATTGTGCTTCCAGCACTCACCATTTCTGAGCCTGGATCTTCAGCTTTTCCTTCAAAAATAGGTAAACTGCCCTCATCACTCCAACAAATCCCTTCTCTGCTTAAGCCAATCAGGTCCATTTTCACAGCTTGTGACATTAGAACCCTATTTGGTTGTGATAATATTAAGTGAAAGAAGAGGCAATGGGTGTGGGGAGAGATAAGTCTTGTTTGTCATGATGAGACTGAAATTGGATGTACAGGGGCAGGAGATCCCAATTTGAGACACATCAGTACATGGTACGGGTTCAAACTGGGAGTTGATGAGGCCACTAAGGGAGAATTCATAGAAGGAGACCAAAAAGAGAATCTTGGAGGGTGTGGAACAGAAGAAAAGAAATCAGCAAAGGGACTCTAGAAGAATCAGTTAAAGGATTGGCCAAGAGAGAGTGCGCTCCCAGCAGAAAAAGGAGAACTTCTTAAGAGCAAAGGAGAGGTCAGCTGTGTAAAATGTTGAAAAGAATGTCAAAGAGGAGAATGTAAATGAATAGGGAAGAGGAGCAATTAGAGAGCACTGGTGAATTTAGGAAGATCAGTTTCGGTGGAGGGGAGATAATAGTCTACCTACTTCAGAAACTGTTGGAGGGTCAAATGAGCTGGCTACATACAGTAAGTTGGGAGGATCCACCAAATGGGAGAGGCTCACAATCTGATTTCCCTGGGATTCCAGAAAAAGACATAATGTTGGCCTCTTGAGCCATCTTTCCCTCTCGTGGACATTGACTAAATGTTGCCAGCAAGTCCCTACACACCACTGGATCCCTCACTTACCCAGACAGCCTGTCCTAGGGAGAGCATCTTGGGCTCACTCAGGAGCCAGGGGGCCCAGCTGAGAGGCTGAAGACAACCCTGCTATCTTCCTGGACTACTTCAAGGCCACCCTTCCCAACCCACTATCACCACCATCCAAACTCATCATCTCATATTAAATCCTCCAAGATTTAACACCCAAACCCTTCCAGCTCCAATCCCGCTGCTCTTACTCTGGAACCAAAGTCCCTGCTCACAGTTCCCCTACAATGGCCTTTACAGTTTTGTTTCTGCACCTTTGTTTCCAAGGCAACCCCTTCTTGCCATCTATTTCCTGCCTACAGTAATAGCTGCCAAAACGTGGGCTTCACAGTTTGCAAAGCATTTGCATGTACTTGAACTCTCAACACCCATTTTACAAATAAGGAAACTAAGGCTCAGGGAAGTTAAGAGTAAGTGGCCTCTTCAGACTTCTGGAGTCCGATGACTTCTGAATGCCAGCCCCCAGAATCATGATGCTTAGTGCAAATGTTGCCTCCTTGCCAGCATGGGGCAGGCTGTTGGCTGCATGAAGTTTGGCCCAGAGGGATCTGGCAGAGGGGAGGATTGGTGCAGTGCTTAAGAACTCGGCCTCTGGATCATGATGGCTTGGGTTTTACCTCTCTGGGCCACAGTTTTCTCATCTGTAAAATGAGCAAACTAATACTCATTTACTTCAATGGGCCATTAAATATTTGGGAAACTCTCAGAATACTACCTAGTAAATAGATTTACTTGCAAGTCAACGAACCTAGTGATTTAGGCAAAATGGCATTTGCTAGAAAAAGACTACCCCGGTCTCTTATTACCCCTGGTATCGCTGCCATTTTAGGGTAAAATACCCTCATTATAGACAATCTGACAATTACAACAAAGGTGCACAGGAAACAAAAAGGATAACTGCTGTTATCTTTTTGCTAGATTCCCTTCCTCTTCTTTTTTTCTTTATTTTTAAAAAACATTTTTTAAAATCATGAAATAAAACAGATCTAGGATAGCTGGTCATTGAGTTTTCAAATGAGGATCATTTTTGATGGACCAGAGAGCACTTTAAAAAAAAAAAATGAGGCATTAGTGTACAATTTTTAGACTTTTTCAGAGGTTTATTTTTTTCCTAAAAGTTTTTAGTCCATTACTTATGCTCTTGACTATGGCCACCAGAATTTCTGAGGGGAGGGAGAGGGAAGTACAGGTGTAATATGGGGCATTTTTGGAACATTGGATTTGCCTTGCATGACATCACAATGATGGATACAGGCCATTATACATTTTGTCAAAACCTATAAAATTTTGGGGTGCAAAGTGTAAACTATAGATCATGGTTAGTTGCAAAGCTTCAATATGTGCTCAGTTGTAACAAATGTACCACAATAATGAAAGATGTTGTCAATGGGAAAAGGTGTGTGAGGGGAAGGGACTAAGGTATATGGTAAGCCCCTTATATTCTTTATGTAATCTACAGCTTCTTTCAAAATAAAATGAAATAAAGTGAAAAAAAAAGCACAGAGTTGCAACAACCTAACTGTCAATCAATCGATGAGTTACTTAAATAAATTATGGCCACTTACCAAATTGTATGTGTGTGTGTGATCCAATTAACTGTATCTCTGCAGGGATCCACAGCAAGGTGTGACTGGTAGTTGTCGCTGAGAAAGTAGGATTGTGGATGTTACATATGTTCTTTTTTCTTTCTTTCTTTTTTAAATTGTGGGACCGTGTATACAACATAAACTTTTCCATCTCAACCTCTCCCAAGCATGCCATTCAAAGGGCTTAAATCACATTCACATATTTGCAGTACCCTTACCACCTTCCATTACTAAAACATTCCCATCTTCACAAACAGAAACCTTACACCCATTATGCACTATCTTCCCATTGTCCCTGCCCCTGCCCCTGACAACCTGTACTCTAATTTCTGATTCCATGAGTTTGCATATTCTCTGATATTTTCTTTGTAGTTATCATGGGGCGTAAATTTAGCATCCTAAATCTATAACAATCTCATTTGCTTTGATACCAGCTTGATTTCAATAGCATACACAAACTATGTTCCTTTGTCCCTCTGTCCCCCCCACCTTTATGTAATTCTAGTCACAAAATACGTGCATGTGCATTATGAGTCCACAGCCATTGAGTCATCATTACATTTTATACATTTGCCTTTTAGATCCTGTAGGAAGTAAAACGTGGAGTTACAGACCAAAAAGATAGTAGCCCTGGCATTTATATCAACCCATGTCATTACCCTCATCAGAGATCTTTATTTCTTCATGCAGCTTTAATCTGTTGTCTGTTATCTTTTCCTGTCAACCTGCAGAACTATCTTTAGCACCTCTTGTAAGGCCAGTCTATTTATGATGAACTCCCTCAGCTTTTGCTTATCTGGAAATGTCTTAATCTCTCTCCCATTTTTGAAAGACAGTTTTGCTGGATATAGAATTCTTGGTTAGCAATGAGATATCACTTCATGCCTTACAGATGGCCATTATTAAAAAATAAAAAACAACATAAAACTACAAGTGCTAGAGAGGATGTGGAGAAATAGGAACACTCCTTCACTGTTGGTGGGACTGTAGAATGGTGCAGCCTCTGTGGAAGAAAGTTTGGCACTTCCTCAAGAAGCTGAACTGCTGTATGGTCCAGCAATCCCACAACTAGGAATATATTCAGAAGCACTGAAAGCAAGGACACAAACAGATATTTGCACACCGATGTTAAGAGCAGCATTACTCACAATTGATAAAAGGTAGAAACAACCTAAATGCCCATCAACTGATGAATGGATAAACAAAATGTGGTATATACATATGATGGAATACTATTCAGGTGTAAGAATAACTGAACTTGGGATGCATATGACAACATGGTTGAACTTTGAAGACATTATGTCACGTGAAATAAGCCAGACAAATGGACGAATGTTATATGCTCTCACTATGAGCTAAATATAATGAGTAAACTTATGGAGTTAAACTATAGAATATAGGTTATTAGGAGATGGAATGTGGGTTGAAAAGGGGGCGCTTATGCTGAATGTATGTAGAATATTTAATAAAGTTGATTGTAAGTATGTGGAAATGGATAGAGTTGGTGGTAACACATTATAATGAGTATAACTAATGCTGCTGATTTATAAATGTGATTGTGACTGAAAGGGGTAGTCTAGGGATGTTAATATTAATTGAAAGACAGCTAGAGGATAATCTAGGGACTGTATAATATAATGATTTCAGTGGTAGTTGAGGATTGTGGTTAATAATACAAATACAAGGATGTTCCTCTGTTACAAGGCATTAAGAATATGGTGATACATGGGAAAATAGAACTAATATAACTTATAGACTACAGTTAACAGTAATATTGTAATATTTCTGTAGCAAAGGCAAAGAAGGAACTATATCAATGCTAAGGGTCAAAAAGAAATAATACGGGATTTAGTTTTATGAGATGTGAATATGATCAAGCATTTGTTTTTCATTTTCTTCATTAACAAGGAGATCTTGGTCATGCCATTTAACCAATCTGTACTCATGTATTCATCTTTTGGAACACTGGAGAAACAATTGAGTTTGTTTTTAGGATTAAATGAGATAAATATGCCTGGACAGGATTTTTTAAAGTAATGCTTCCATAATTTGTTAAGATGCCTTTTGTCTGTTATTTCATTTTTTTACATTGAAATAAAGTTAAAAATAAATAAATAAGAGAAGAAAGAAAGAAAGGAAGGGAGGGAGGGAGGGAGGGAGGGAGGGAGAGAGGAAGGGAGGGAGGGAGGAAAGAAAAAAGAAAGAAAGAAGCACCTAATTTTATTGAGGCTCCCTTGTATGTGATACACTGCTTCTTTCTTGAGGCTCTTGGAATTCTCCCTTCATCTTTGGCATTTGACAGTTTGATTAGAACATGGCATGGTATGGATCTATTTGGGTTTATCCTGTTTGGAGTTTGGTGAGCATCTTGGATATGTATATTCCTGTCTTTTGTTAAATTTGGGAAGTTCTCAGCCATTATTTCTTTGAATAGTCTCTCTATCCCTTTCTCTCTTTCTTCTTCTGGGACTCCTACAATGCATATATTGGTATACTTGATGGTATCCCACAGGTTCCTCAAGTTTAATTCTCTTTTCTTTATTCCTCTTCTTTCTGCTCCTCAGTCTGAATGATTTCAATTGTCTTATCTTCAAGTTCTCTGATTCTTTCTTCTACCAGCTCCAAACCACTTGTGAACCCCTCTAAGGAAGTTTTAATTTCTGTTTCTGTGGCCATCAGCTTTTTTGGGTACCTTTTCATAATTTCCATCTCTATATCAATATCCTCTTTGTGTTCACCTATCATTTTCCTGATTTCCTTTAGTTCTCTGTCCATGTTTTCCTTTAGCACTTTTATCATATTTAGGACCTTTTTTCTTTTTTTCTTCTTTTTTGAGGTACCAGGGACTGAGGATTGAACCTGGGACCTTTTATGTGGGAAGCCAGCACTCAACCACTAAGCCACATTGTCTCCTCTAAGTTAGTTTTTGTTTGTTTGTTTGTTTTGCTTGTTTTTGTTTTTTCTAGGAGACACAGGGAACTGAACCAGGGACCTCCCATGTGAGAAGCAGGCACTCAACTGCTTGAGCCACATCTGCTTCCCAGGACTTTTTTTTTTTTTTTTTTTTTTCAAGTCTTTTATGTCCCAGGTCTGGTTCTCACATTGGTGGTATCTAATCTTCTCCCTTGCCTAGGCCATCACCTCCTGTTTCTTTGTATATTTGTGATCTTTTGTTGAAACAAAATCTGGGTATTTTGATATTTTAATGTGTTATCACTGGAGTTTAGACTCTGAGGCATCGTTCCTTAAACTTGTATCCAGCTAGTATTATGACAGAGCTTGCCTTGAATGCCAGGGGCTAACAAGGAGGAGGAGGAGGAAGAGGAGGAGGAGGAGGAGGAAACACCTTTCCCAGTTCTTGCAGATTGACCTATTAAAGTGCATTCCTTCAGAGTTTATCCATACAATGAATTTAGAGAACAGCTCCAGGCCAAAGTGTAGGGGCCTCCCTGGTCCTTTCTCCGCACGTGTCTTGTCTTGGGCATGCATGTGCGGCCCTGGGAATTCCCCCGTTTCCACGGTTCTGAATGTCCCCTCTTCCCTAGGATCTTCTGGCACCCTGGTTGTCCTCAACCCTCACCAGCTTTGCCTGGAGCTGGCCTGCATTTCCAGTATGTATCCCTCATCCTGGTTTTGGAGGGAGCAAGTAACTCTAGTGCACATCCTGGGAGCATATGTGTCTGGCCCAATCTGTCTGGTGGTGGCCTTGAGGGACAAACTGTCCTAGAACTTGCCCTACATGTAGATGGCAGCTCACAGAATTCTCCTACAGAATTCAGTGAGAAAGCAGTCAAGTTGTGCTGCCTGGGGCAAAGAATTGCTGGCTGTAAGATATACAGTGCAATGCCTGGGACTGAGGAAACTTTCCTAGGGAAGAGGGGACATTCAGAACCATGGATATTTAGTTTATAGTTTGGATTATAATCCAGTACTACATCATTTATTTTGTGTTCAAATTGTTCCAGCTTTGGCTACTGGGAGCTCTTTCAAGAGCTCCTGTACCCCATTTTTATCTACTTTTTACAGATGAAGAAATTGAAGCTGAAAGAAGTTGAGTAATAGTCCAAGGTCTCTTTGTAAATGGGAGGCTCTTTCTAGCTCCTGGGGAGCAAGTGTGACTACTCTATTCTGCTGCCTCCTCTAAAAAGATTCTCTAAAAAAATTATACACACACGCATTTATGGTGTGCTGGTGCTTTGCCCATGAAAACAAAATGGCTGCCTGCAGAACACAGTGCTATAGCCATGGTGACCAGGTCTTCCTGTTGCCTGAATTGGCAGATTTGGACAGAACTCACCCCACCCACCCCATTCTTAGCCTGGGGAATGTGTTTACTAGATTTAATAGGTTAGCATTGAGTTCTCTGGCTAGAGGAACAGAAGCACTGGGAAATAGACAGTTTCTAGTCGAAGGGCCAACACTAATTGGCCCATGTTGCAGAACAGCTTCATAAAATACTTACCCTTCTGAAAATGGTGGCATTGGGGAAGGGTGAGCTGTTTCCTCTTTCTCTCAGTTTGCACCTAAAGTTCAAGAGCTTCTTCTGAAGCAGGAGATATTTAGCTAGACAGTGGGACCTTTCTCCTGGCAGGCAGGGCATGAGGCTCAAAGAATGGAGGGAAAACAGGAGTGATGGGTTCTTTTTGGCCAGAGGTAGATGAGTGAACAAGTGACTCTTCACATTTCCTTATAGGACAGAGTCCTCCAATCAGCTGTGGGACAGTGATTCCCATCTAGACCTGAGATAAAGATCCAGTCAAGTACTTTCTCTAAACTTACCTACTCCAAAGATTTACCTGGGTCACTCATTTAAAAAAATACAAATTATCAGGCCTTGCCCACCATTATGACTCAGTAGGTCAAGGATAGAGCCCAGATGTCTTTTTTCTGCTTTCTTTGAGGTACCAGGGCCAGGGATTGAACCTGGGACCCTGTATGTGGGAAGCTGCCGGAGCTCAACCACTGAGCCACATTGGCTTCCCTGAGTTGTTTTTTTCATTTGCTTGTTGTTTGTTTTTTTGTTTTTAGGAGGCACCGGGAACTGAACCTGGGACCTCCCATGTGGGAAGCAGGCGCTCAACCCTTGAGCCACATCTCCCCCTAAATGCCTTGAATACTTTTTTCCCCTACTTTTTATTTATTTTTTTTTTTTAAGGGTAGGCAAGGGAGTAAAGGGTTTATTAAGAAACAAGAAAACGAGGAAAGTACACCATCCGAGGCACAGCCCACAGGTGTCCTGCAGGGTAAGATGCTCCCTACTTTTTATTTTGAAATAATTTCAAACTTACAGGACAGTAGCAAAAATAATACAAAATCCATACAGAGAACTCCAGCATACCTCCCCACCCACATACCCATTTCTGCCAACTTTTTAACATTTTGCCACATGTACTGTATCATTCTATCATCTATATCTATCTATCTATGCATATCATCATCTATCTATATCTATCTATCTATCTATCTATCTATCTATCTATCTATCTACTCTTTTAATAGTTTTAACAAGCACGTCAGCCAAGTCTGGAAGCATTGAAGAGGCAAATTCATGTTCTTTGGCATTGGCATATTCTTTTCATCACAGCTCCCCTCTTTAAGAATGTGGTGAGCTCTGTTGCAGCCCTGGGCTTCCTGAGGGCGTGGACTGCATCATGGACCCTCAGTGCCAACCCGACACCTGCAGCGAGTTTGGGCTCCATCATATTTGTTGACTAAATAAGTTCTCAAATGGGCCTCTCCAGGATGTGGAGAGATAGGAACACTTCTTCACTGTTGGTGGGAATGCAGAATGGTACAGCCACTATGGAGGACTGTTTGGCAGTTCCTAAAGAAGTTGAATATAGACTTGCCACGTGACCCTGCAATACCACTACTGGGTATATACCCAGAAGAACTGAGAGCAATGACACGAACAGACATCTGCACACCAATGTTCATAGCCACATTATTCACCATTGCCAAAAGTTGGAAACAACCCAGGAGTCCATCAACAGATGAATGGATAAACAAACTGTGGTCTATTCACATGATGGAATATTATGCAGCTGTAAGAAGAAATGAAGTCATAAAGCATATGACAACATGGATGAACCTGGAAGACATTATGTTGAGTGAAGCAAGCCGGACATAAAAGGACAAATACCATATGAATGCATTACTATGAACCAAATATATTGTGTAACATATTGTTTGATTAAAAAATAAATTTATATGTATCCATTGCATTTATTTGAGAAATATATATATTTATTCATCTGTGTTTCCTTTTTAGTTTTTAATTGTTTATATTTTCAATTATTAAATGTACAAAATAAAGTAAAAAAATAAAATAAAATAAAATTTTAAAGAATTTTAAAAAGTGGACCTCTCCATATATAAGATGCTTATCCTATTTTTATTGAAGCAGAGGAGGGAGTATTTAGGGTCCAGGCTCTACAAGAGTTTCTTTTTTCAACTTTAATGAGCTATAATTTATATATAGTAAACTGCACCCATTTAAAGTGTACAAATGTACATAACAGTTTAACTGTCACTACAATCAAGAAAAAGAACATTTCATCATCCCCTGGAGTCTCCTCCTGTCCCTTTGCCGTCAATCCGCCCCCTCTCCATTTCCTGCCCAGGCAACCTCTGGTTTTCTTCCTGTAACCGTAGATTAATTTCCATTTTTCTAGAATTACATGTAAATGGAATCATAAAGTATGTATGCTTTTGTGTCTGGCTTCTTTCATTCAGCATAATCCATGTTGTGTGGATCAGTAGTTTGGTCCTTTTTTTTTTGCTGAGCCGTATTCCATTATATGGATATACCACAATTTGTTATTCATTCACCTGTTTTTCTGATGGACATTTGGATTGTTTTCTAGTATTGGCTATTGTGAATAAAGCTGCTATAAACATTCAAATTTGCATAATTCTTTGTCTGGACATACCTTTTCATTTCTCCCAAAATTTTCTAGTGCTGGGGTAGAGGTCAGAAACATCAGAAAGACGCCTCCCTCATTCAGGAAATGAATAGACATTTATTAGCGGTCTATGCCAGGTACAAGGACAAAGAAGGCGTCTCCTGAGGCAGACTATGCAGTGTGGAGAGCACTGAGCTGTACCCGAGGTGCCTTCCTCAGAGGGGACCCACCCAGTCAGAGAGGCAGAGAGGGAGTCAGACATCTTGAGACCGCACTCTGCCGAGGCCTCATTTACAATGCAGGTGCGTGAGAGAAACTTTTTAATGGCTTGGAGAGAAAGATTTTTTTTACTAGTTATCATAATTTTTTCCCACTTAACACCAGGGTAAGTTTCCCTGAGAGATGGGTGCTTCCACTGTGAAGAGAGAGGAAATGTGGGCCTGTGGAAAGTCCCTTCAGTGAGAGCGAGCCAGGATGGGGTCTCAGAGTGCTCTGGACAAACAGAAAGGAAGATGAACCTCCATGAGTATAAAAAGCTCTGAGCATAAGTTAATAATTTAAAAAGCCAGTTTTGGGAGTGGATGTGGCTCAAGCAGTTGAGCACCTGCTTCCCACATAGGAGGTCCCAGGTTCGGTTCCCGGTGCCTCCTGAAAAAACAAAAAACGAATGACAAGCAAAACAAATGAAAACACCAACTCAGGGAAGTCGATGTAGCTCAGTAATTGAGCAGCGGCTTCCCACATACGAGGTCCTGGGTTCATTCCCCGGCCCCCAGTACCAAAAAAAAAAAGCCAGTCTTGTTCAGAGTTTCCTACGTGCCAATATCTGTCCTAAGCATTAGACCTAGACTATCCCATTTAATCCTCCCAGCAATTCTGAGGTAGGTACCACCATTGGCTCCAATTTGACAAGTGAGGAAACTGTGGTACTAGGAGCTTCATTAAAGAGTCTGCCTAAGACTGCACAGCAGGACCACTGCATCATTTTACCTGCCACAGGTGTTGAAGAGAAATGAATCCTAGCATAGGCTCTGCCCTAAAGTTCCTTGGAGGTCTTGGGCATCTTTCTCCTTTCAGGGCATAGGGGTTGGGTGTGAGGGGTGGGGAGGGAGCTCAGAGTCTAGGCTTGTGGGCTTGGGAAGGGAGTAGAAGTGTTGGGTGCATCTGCTGCCCTGCTGGCTCTGTCCAGGAGTCCTGTTCACCCTCAGGCCCGGGGGCAGCAGTTGAGGCAGGAGGACCGGGGTGCTGGACAGCACCCTAAACAGAATCATGGGAACAGAGGTTAAGGCAAATTTTCCATTTTGAAGAATGTGTCTCAAGAGTAGGGTAGGTTCTAATACATCCTACAATATAGGTAAACCTTGAAATCACTGTGTTCAGTGAAATGTCAGACACAAAAGGATAAATGTTGTATGATTTCACTTATATGAAATATCTAGAATAAGCAAATTCATAGAGACAGAAAATACATTAGAGGTTACCAGAGGCTGGGCAGGGAGAGGGGAGGGTGTGACAGAGAATGGGAAGTTATTGCTCAATGGGTATAGAGCTTCTGTTTGGTGTGATGAAAAAGTAAAAATGTTTTGGTAATGGATGGTAGTGACATTAGCAACATAATATGAACAATTAACATCACTGAATTGAACACGTGAAAGTGGTTAAGAAGGGAAATTCTGTGTTGTATAGATGTTACCACACGCACAAAGAATAAGGCAGGAAGTCGGGGTCAAAGGAGCTGCAACAGTCAGGCTGTTCAGTGTGAGGCCAGTTGCAGCTGGGGTGCCTCGACAGCCCCGTCCACCCGGGGCAGGCGTTTGCCCTGCCTGAGAGCCGGGCACCTCTCGTCTTGGTCTGGTATGTAAGAATGGGCTGTGGAAACTACAATTCTGATAGCACTACAAATGACCCAGATAAGAGGCCAAGGAGTCACAGTGGGGCTTGAAGTTCCTCTACTCTCCCAGTTCAGTCAGTCCTCCCTCCTCTCATCCGAAGGTTTAGTCTTTTCTCCCCACCCTTCTTAATCAATCTACTTTCTTCAGGTACTCAGTTTGAAACCTGCCCATTACTTAGATCAGCCCCCCAAAAACTGAGGCCTTACCAACCCTTGCTCTGGTGTGAGGGATGGATTATACAACAGTGGTGCATAAGCAGTTTAGAAAAGTGGCCAGCACAGACTTATTAGTGGGAACATTAAGATGAGAGCCAATATTTATTGATCACTTATTATGTGCCAGGCAATGAGCTGAGTGTTTTTTATTCATAATCTTTTTTTTTTTTTTAAGATTTCTTTATTTTATTTATTTATTTACCCCCACCTCCCCTCATTGTTTTGCACTCACTGTCTGCTCTCTGTCTACTCTCTGTGTGTTCTTCTGTGTCTGCTTGTCTTCTCTTTAGGCAGCACCGGGAACCAATCCCGGGACCTTCCAGAGTGGTAGAGAGGCGCTCAATCTCTTGCGCCACCTCAGCTCCCTGGTCTGCTGTGTCTCTCCTCTGTGTCTCTTTTTAGTGCATCATCTTGCTGTGCCAGCTCTCCGCGCAGACCAGCACTCCTGCACGGACCAGCACGCTGCGTGGGCCAGCTTGCCGCTCGGGCCAGCTTGCCGCTCGGGCCAGCTTGCCTTTCACCAGAAGGCCCCGGCAATCAAACCCTGGACCTCCTATAGGTAGACGGGAGCCCAATCACTTGAGCCACATCCATTTCCCTGCATTATCTTTCATAATCCTCAGCTACCCATGAAGTGGATTTATCATCTCTATTTCAAGGAAATTAAGGCTCAGACAGGTTAAAGTCTGTCTGACTCCAAAATGCTCACTCTTATTGCCATACACCAGTGGTTCTCAAACTGTGGTCCCTGGACCAGTGGCATCAGCATTGCCTGGGAACTTATTAGAAATACTTGGGCCCCACAGATTCCTACCAAATCTGAAATTCTTAAGGCAGAGCCTGGCAGCCAGCCACCTTCCAGGTGATGCTGGTGCATGCTCAAGTTTAAACACCACCGCCTTGCACTATCCTACCCCTCAAAGATAAAGGGAGGCCAAAGTAGGGTTTTTTAGTTTTTTTTTAATGATAGATGTCCAGATGGAAGGTGGACATCTATCTGCGAAGGTGGTAAAAATACCACTTATCTAGAGTTCAGTGAAGACTTTGATCAAGCTCTCATGAAGTTTTTGTGAACAATGTGGGAAAAAATGTGGAGAAGACCAGTGAGAAGGGAGGCAGGAGACGACCTGACAATGTGTCATTCCAGAGACAGCTAGGACCAATGGTATTTGGATCCATCTGTACTGTTAGAACAGGGGTTCTTAACAAGGGGTTTGAATTTAAATTAAAAAAAAAAAAAGACACATTATTCTTGTGGGGACATGTTGGTGCGGGTGTGATATGTTTAATAAACAATACACAGTATAGTGTGGACTTGGTAAGCGTCTGTGGTTTTCACCTGGCCAGCGAACAAAAAGTTTAAGAACCCCCGTGTTAGAGTATCTGTTAATAGGTCGATAGCAATCCAGCAGGTCTCTGAGAAGCCACAGGGCTGTGCCCAGTTTGACTGTTTAATCAATGGTGTAGGGAATAGCCTAGTATCAGCTTGGTAGATACCATAAAGTGGGGGAGATAGTCAATACCTTGGATAACAGAAGGAGGACCCAAAATGATTTTTACCTACCAGAGATAAACATAAATATAAAATCAGCACATGGTCATCATGGAGGGCTGTACAGGCTGTTCGCTGCCCAAGTGCACCTGTTGGGTTGAAGGGCTATGTGGGGCTGAGATCCAGCCTGCACTCCACTCTCTTCCACCCAGAGGAGGAGGAGCCTTTTGAAAGTTCCCACTGAAGGAGCTTTTTGGATCTGTAGCAGTGTTGACCCAATGCTTGTGACACACATGAAAAATCAATGTCACCTGTCCATGGTTGGGGGCACAGCAGACTCGGTAGACCTAATTTGAGCCAACAGGGTGACATGGCTGTCAAAAAGTCAGTGCTGTTGGGCTCTATTTAAACAAGTGCAGGAAGAGCAAGGCCCTGTCTCCTATGCTCTGCCCTCTAAGACCTATACCCCTCCTTCTCCTAGAGAAGGACCATACAGCCAGATAGTCACAAAAACAGTGAATAAACCTCCTTACAGGAGGTCAGTGAAGAAATTGGGGATGATGACCAGGTGAAGCTGGGGGCAGAAGGAGCATGCTCAAATACTTGGATGGCCCATCTCCACTCTACCTTTCCCTCTCCTCTTCTGCCTCTGAAGCAGAAGCTTCCCTACAGATGAATTAAGACAAGGGAGAAGGAGCAGGAGCTAGCTAGCCAAAAGTGCCTTGTTTCTAACCACTGTTTCTAACAAGCTGCCTACCAGGTGACAGAGCCTTCATTCAGTATGGCAACTGGGGTCAATGATTTAGAAGCAACAATCCCAAGCTCCTTATTCCACTTCCCTGGACTCAGCCTTCACTTCCTCCTCACTTGTAGACCCTGCCCTGGACTCTCTGAACCTGTTTTCCTGCCTGTCAGTAGGGAAAAGGGAAATTATCCCTCAGCCCTGACCCAGGGTCTAATGGAAGCAAAAGAGATTGCTTTTGTGTGATAGGGGAGAGGGCTTCTGAACCTCTAAAATGATGTCCCTGAGACTCAGGCCAGAGTCTGGTCTCCATGGCACTCATGGAAACTGCAAGCATGGCACAGGGGCAGGGAACACATCAAGTCAGGCAAGCCCCTCTGCCAGCAAGGCCCTGAGGGACGGAGCCCTGGGATAGGTCAGTTTCCACCAGTGAGGTGAGGGTGGAGGTTTGGAAGGCAGGGTGCTGTCCAGGAGGACAGGCGCCTGGGGAGTCCTGGACATTTAGGTGGTCAGGGTGCAGCCCAGGGGAGGGGTCCAGAGGACAAGCCTCACCGATGTCCAAAACCAGCCTGAGGCTCAAGCACAGCCAGGAAGGTCCAGTCTTGATGTGAGGAGAGGCAACCTTAGCATGCAGCTCAGCTGCTTTCATGAAGGTGGCACTGCAGGGGCACGATGGGGGACATTGAGAGGGGCTTGCGTGGGGAACTGGGGAACATTGTAAAGCACTCTGTGCCAGGAGCCCATCCATGGTAAAATCTCAGATCCAATGAGCTGGTGCCAGCAGAGGGATGTATCAGGACTGTGGGAGGATGGACCACATAAGACATCATGAAGGAGAGGACATTTGACCCAACCCTCAAAAAATAATGAGGCAGGGGGAGCAGATGTGGCTCAAGCAGTTGAGCACCCACCTCCTCCATGGGAGGTCCCAGGTTCGGTTCCCGGTGCCTCCTAAAGAAGACAAACAACGAGCAGACAATGAGCAGACATCAAGCAAAAACAATGAGGGGAAAAAAACAACGAGCAGACAATGAGCAAAAACAAACGAGCAAGGAGTGGATGTGGCTCAAGCAGCTGAGCACCTACGTCCTACATGGGAGGTCCTGGGTTCAGTTGCTGGTGCCTCCTAAGGGAAAAACAGACAATGAGCAGACAACAAGCAAAAACAACGAGGGAGCCATCTCGGGGGAGGGGGAGAAATAATGAGGCATTTAGGGAGACAGAAGAGTTGGAGAAGAAAGGCACTCCAGGTAGAAGGAATCTGGGTATTGCCCTGTCTTAATGGATGAAGAGCGCAGAGCCCTTTGTTCCCACCTCTCCATGGCCTTGCCATATTCTATGCCTTGTCTGTGGGAAACCTGAGGGGGAACCAGACATGCTCCCTTGAGAACCCAAAGAGCCATGGGAGCAGGGAGTTCTGGGAGAGTGTTGGATGAATGTACAGGAACCACCCCAGGCCCTTGGCTTCCCCTCTGGGGCTAGCTTGTCTTGGGGGAGGACTCTGAAGCACAGAGCTGCCCATTCCCCCATTCTGGGGGGCAATCAGGAAGCCACATTTTCTTGTCCCCTGCTACAGTGGCCTGGTTTAGGAATGAGGAACCTGAGGATCAAGGGGTCAAAGTCACAGCTCTAGAGGTACAGTTGGGATTTGAACTCAGGTCTCGCAGGCTGCACAAAGTCTATACTCTTAATCACTTCTCTCAGTGTTACTGCCTGACAGAAGGACCTCGCCAGAAATTACAGTGGAAGCATAGAGAATGAGGCCCAGATCCCTAGAGGGGTAGCCAAGCCAGCTGGGAAACCCTGACCTGAAACAGCCCTGAGGCGGGGGGGCCTCCAGGCCTAAACCCAAGCCCCAGACTCCAGCTCTAGACGACTCCATACCACCATCTAGTGGTAGGAGGGAGCAACTGCCCGCATGTTGCTGATCGCGCCAGGTCCCCAGCAACCCCGCC
Organism: Tolypeutes matacus; assembly: GCA_026826555.1. NCBI lineage: Eukaryota > Metazoa > Chordata > Mammalia > Cingulata > Chlamyphoridae > Tolypeutes > Tolypeutes matacus. Next base: position 14,474,478 of record JAKSZT010054055.1, read on the forward strand.
TCCTGCAAGACATGCTCCCTCCCTGGGCCTTGCTCCTCAGAAGACAGAAGAGGTCCTGTCCTCAGAGCCTGAGGTCTGGTGCCCTCATGAGCTCTGTGCAGCAGCTCGGCCACCTGCCACAGGCTGTTTCCTCAGTTCAGACCCCCCAAAACATAGGCTTCTCAGGCCAATCTCCCTAATCTGAACCCCCTGTTCAGGCTAGATTCCAGGCTTTGGGGACTTGGCAGCCTGTCGCCCCACAGTGTAGGCTCCCATTGGCCTGTGCCTGACCTGCAAGGCAGGAGGGGAAGCCAGCTGCTGCCCAGGGCTGAGGGGACTCTGTCCCATGACCAAATTGCCCCCTGCGTCCCCCAGATCTCCATCCTCAGGTGCCCTCAGGCTCCTCCAAAGGGACAGGGCCTAGTCAGGAGGGGCAGGAAAGCAGCGTTCACTGTAGCCAGGCCCTGTGTCAGGCAGTGTTAAAAACAGCATCTCAGTCCTCTATTGGCTCCATTTTGCAGGTGTGATGGGGGAGGGGTAAAGGTCACACATTCATTGAGTATTGACCGCAGAACAATGTGCGTGGGCACCTAACTTAGAAGGGAAAAGGCCTTCCAAACTACATTGGGCCAAGTTTTGAAGGCGGGCAGGCAAGGAGAGCACTGCATGTGGAGGGGAGAGCACTGTGAGGAGGCCCCGAGGCAAGGTGAGCAGGATTGGCCTAGAGTTAGACAGGGGGATGTGAGGTGGAGCCCCGAGGTGGCAAAGAGGTCTCATACAGGCTTTACTACCAGGTTGACAGGAGTCTGGATTCACATCTTCCCCAAGCTGGGGTTAGTGGCCTTCTCCCCCACACAACCCTAGTAGAGGCATTAAACAGGGCAGATCACATCTGCATTTCAGGAAGGCCCTCTGGCCGTCTGCAGGAAGGATTCTGGAAGGCAGACAGGCTGGGAGGTTCCCCAGGGTCCCAGGTAGAGACGCTTTTCTGGAGGAGGTAGAGGCAAGGTTTTTGCTCCAGGCAGGGGGCTCAGCAGAAGGAAAGGTCCAGAGGTCAGGGGTCACTGGGTGCCAGACCCCTCCCCACCCAAGAACAGAGAATCACCCAATGTGGCTGGAGAGCAGGGCTTGAGGAGTAGAGGTGCCAGGTTGTCCTTGGCAAGACACAATCCCTCCCTGGGTTTCGATTCCTCAGGGGAGAGGAGGGTCCAGGGACTGGGAGCAAGGTGCGAGGCCCTCAGGGCCTCTCTGCAGCAGACTCCAAGCTGTCATAGAGCAGGGCTCAGAGCCTAGGGGGAGTATCCTGGAGGCACCAGGTGTGGGTCCTGCTTCTAGACCGTGCACTCCATTCATTTATTTATTCAGCAAATATTTACTGAACCCCTGCAATGTGTTAAGTTTTAGGTCTGGGGACCCAGCAGTGAGCAAAACACCAGCCCAGCCTTGAGGAGGTCAGTGATCTCATAGGAGATACAGACATTAAATAAATATATTCCCTCCCAGAGGAGACACTGCAGCGCAGAGGGGTGGGGTGGGAAAGGGCTTAGCGCCAGCAATTTGGGGGAGCCTCAGAGCCAAGTAAGGCCAGGCTGGGGGGTTGGTAACAGGACTGGTGTCCTCCATGGAAAACCACCCTCACCAAGGGTCTGCATGCAGACATGTCTGTGTGGGTGCATGGTGCCCACCTATGAGTGTGTCTGTCTCTGCATGCATGTGTCCCTGTGTACACGCATTGGTGTTTCTGAGCATGTTTATGGGTGCATGGGTCTGTGTATGCACATGCCTGTGTGTTTGTGTGTGTCCATGTGTGCATGTCCATTTGCATGTGGTTGTTATATGCTTGTGCCCCTCGGGGGCGGAGGGTGCCTGGATTTGTGTGTATTTGTATGGCTGTGTGTGGGTGTTGATATGCGTGTGCATGGGTCTCTGTGTGTGCATGCATGTCACTGGGTGGAGGGATCTGTGTGTGTCTGTGTGGAGGTGTAGGGTGACCACTGTCCAGTTTGCTCAGAACCGAGGGGTTTCCCAGGAATTTCAGAACTAAACCAGATCTGGCCTGGGCAAACTGGGACAGGTGTGGGAGGCCAAAGCCTGGGACAATATATGGAGGGGAGGGAGCCTCTCTGAGGAGTGAATAGGACCCAAAGTTGAGTGGGGTGAAGAAACAGACCAGCCCATCAAGTTGCTAAATAAGAACCAGTCCCACGACAGCCGCACCCCCAGCCAGAGCTGGGTTAAAATGGCCACTGGGGCTCTGAGGCCCTGGGGCTGTACAGCAAGAGCTCTCAGGGCTCCTGGAACGAGTACTGGCTTGGGGTGAGCCAGATCTGGGTGTCACCCTGTGGTGTGCTTCTTAGCAGCTATGGAAACTTGGACAGGTCTAAGCCTTGGTTTTCCTCTCTGTAAAATGGGGATCATGGGAAGCAGATGTGGCTCAAGCGATTGGGCTCCCATCTACCATACAGGAGGTCCAGGGTTCGATTCCCAGGGCCTCCTGGTGAAGGCTAGCTGGCACACACGGCGAGCAGGCCCACGCGGAGTGCTGGCCTGTGCAGGAGTGCTGGCCCGAGTGGAGAGGTGGCACAGCAAGATGACACAACAAAAAGAGACACAGAGGAGAGACAATAAGAGACACAGCAGACCAGGGAGCTGAGGTGGCGCCTCTCTCCCACTCCGGAAGGTCCCAGGATCGGTTCCTCGTGCTGCCTAAAGAGAAGACAAGCTGACACAGAAGGACACACAGCAAATGGACACAGAGAGCAGACAGCGAGCACAAAAACAACAGGGGTGGGGGGGATAAATAAATAAATCTTAAAGGGGGGGGGTCATACCATCTACCGGTGCTGAGAATTAAAGAAAACGTGTGCCCAGTGGGTGCTCCACAGCTCCTGCCAGGCTGAGAAGGGGCCTGAGGACAGCGGGTTCTCTTTGAGAGAAAAATAAATAATGATGAGAACAAGCACGGGCCATGCCCTGAGCTACGCACTTGACAACCATGTCTCGGGTACACCTCTCCACAGCCCTGGGAGGGATGTCCTGTTACTGTTTTTCAGTAGGCCCAGCTGGACTGACGAAGCCGGGTGGCTGCCTGTTCCTGGACGCCTGGACGTGAGCTCTGAGTCAAGCTGCTTCTCCCATGGACACACCTCCTGGGCAGGCCAGCAGGGGTGCAGCATCTGGCCGCAGAGGGCACCCACCCGGCCCCTTTGCCCTTTCCCAGGGGTGAGGCTGACTCTCACCCATCATCACTTCATCAGCTGACATTTCCAAGGACCCTGCCCATGGGATTGTGAAAGAGTTCTGTCCTTTGTTTACTGGATAGCCTTGGGCATCTCACTTCACTGCTCTAAAACCTCAAGGTCATTGTCTGTGAAGTGGGAGCTCATAATCTCTACTCTGCCGGTGCAGGTTCAGTGAGAGCTGGTGAAAGCATTTGAACACCACAATGCCCTCCACAGAGGTAAGGCATTCATTAGCAAGTCGGGCACCCAGGAGGCAGAGACACCTTTAAACTTTGGTGCCTGAATGGCCACCACTGGTATCCCCTTCTCTCTTTAGGGAGAAGTCACACACAGTCAATAAACTGTGGTGCCCAGAGTCAAAGTCACCCTCTAGCCTACCAGGCTGCGCCTCCCCCAGAGCAGCTTGCTCTGAGGTGGAACGATGCCCACATCCCACAGGGAGCCAAGGCAGCTGGAGCTAGCCGGTTCCCTGAGGGTTTCAGGACCTGGAATGTGATTTCCTAATTGGGAATTCATCCAGGCCACCAGCCCTGCCCCCATCCCAAGACTCTTAGCAACAACAGCCTGGGTCCCTAAGGCCTGTGAATAACCCCACCTAGCTCTCAGACTTCAGGCTCCTCAGGCATTAAATGGGCGCATGGTCCTTACCTCTTGTCTGAACAAGTTGAGGCTGGGGGTCATGGAACTGAGCCAAGGTCAATCATTCACAGGACAATTTGAGTGACCTTGTCCTAAGGTCACATAGCTAGAGGCAGGGCTCAACCTTGTTCCTATCTCCTGTCTAATTTTCCTGCCAAGCAGCTGCTTCTATGGTAGATGGATATATAGATAATTATTAAGTTATCAAAGGTTTGATCCTATCCTATGTTATAGACCAGACACCTGGGTGGGGTCACACAAGTTAGTGACTGTGTCGTGCTGGAAATGACCCTAGACTGGTGTTGACTGGGCTGTTTTCCAGCTGTGTGCCCTTAGGAAATCTTATAGGCTTAATTAGGGAGCTAATCTCCCAAGGTGCCAGAACTCATCTGGGCATTGAAGGGTCTGCTGGAATCAGGCTTCCAACTGAGGCAGGTTAGAACAGGAAAAGAGTGAAGGCGGCTGGGACCCTGCAGAGAACATGGTTGTGAGACCCCACCCAGAACCCCCTGCTACTAAGAACAAAGCTGGAAAGACCCTGCTTTAGACCCTGACCAGAGGTCCCATTTGGAACTCTCTCCAGGGTCAAGGAGAAGCCCTGGATAATTCTAAACAGGAGGCCTCCCCATTGGGCCCCTGAGAGCTAACAGGTGGGGCAACCAATCAGAGCAGCAAACAGCTGGGGCCCCTCCCCAGCATTAGGAAAGAGGAGAAGGAGAGGCTTTAAAAAGGCCTAACCTGGGGCTCCACCTGGGTGGCTCACTCTGTAGCTCGCTGTACCCCAGCCTAGGGTTGTGTACTTATCTCATTTCTAGTTTTCTTGTTTCTTAATAAACTCTTTACTCCCCTTGCCTACCCTATGTCATGTCCTTAAATTCTTTTAGGCGACATAGCCAAGAACCTGGAAGCCCAGAAACCAGAGCATTCTGCTAACACAACCCCACACCACCACCACTCCAGGTACTCCCCTGCCGCTGGACCTCACCCACCCACCCTACCCCACGGCTTGGTGGCTTCTAACCTAAGGGAGAGGTTCTCAGGCTACCTCTGTGCCTTCCCCATTACCCACCATCTCCCGCTAGAACAAGGAAGACCCAGAGCCTCCAGGGGGTCCCTCACACCCCAGGACTGAAGGAGGCAGGACCCCAGGAGGCCTGCCCCAGAGGGCCCACCTAGCAACACCTCTGCGCTGGACCCTTGAAGAAGGGGGATGGTGAGGAGGTGTGAGCCCAGGAAGACCTCTTGGCAAGAGGAGCCCTGGGTCCTGCTTGTGACCTCGGGCACCCCAACCCGTATCCCCGCTTCTGAAAGACCTGGAAGGCCGAGGTAAGGCCGCCGCCGTGTCCCCAGCCCAGCCGGATACACAGAAGGCAGCCGGTCCGTGTTTGCTGTTCAGGCCTAGTGGACTCGGGAGTTGTCCTGGCAGTACGGCCCCAAGAGAAGGGGAGAACCCCCACCCCAAGCTTCTCCCACGCCGCAGCCTTCACCCAGAGTCGTGTCGGGCTCGGAGGCACACCTTGGTCTCTCGGCTGCCGGTGTCTCTCTGCACCTGGATCTACGCCAGTGTGTGTCTCTGTGCCCATCTCACCGTCCGTCCCTCTGTCCAGCTATCCTTACTAACTCTGGGTGGCCTGTCCGGCCGCCGCCCGGCCTCTGGCCTGGAGCGCCATCTCGTGGGCATGTGGGGAGTTGCCGCAGCTCGCGGACAGGACAGATTCCAAGGCCTCAGGCCTCAGGCTGCGGGCGGTACCAGAAAAAGGGGCCCGGAAAGTGGGGGCGGCCGTCGACTTTGAGAGAGGATGTGGAGTCCCGGCCTAGCCGAGTGGGATAGCGGGTTTGTGCCTCCGAAGAACCCAAAAGGAGCTCCCAAAGCAAAACAGTCCCAGGCGCGCTCGGACAGAAGGTTCAGTGAGGGGTGACCAAGCTGCCCTTCCCAAGGCGTTCCCAGAGGAATGCCCGGAGAGCACCTGGAGCTCGGACTCGCTCCCCTTTGTCCCATTCCCCTGGGGCTCACGGGTCTCCCCTCTGCTGCTGGTCAGTGCCAAAAGCTTGTGCAAGCACGGAACGCTCGGATCTTCGCCAGACCGCGCTGCTGCTCCAAACTCCCAGGTCAAGGACCTGGAAGGAGGGGGGTGGAATTGGAGTTGGGGTCCTTCTCAAAGCACAGGAGGAAGGTGGACTCAGAGTTTAAATCGCGGTCTCCTTGTGACTCTGTCCCTTGAGCCATCCTATATTCGGGTGATAGGGACGCCCGCGAGCTGGAGCGTTCACATAGGTGGGTCCTGGAGAGCTCGAGGCTGAACGCGCCCCCCTCCAGCCCCAAGAGGTGCCGGGCCTGGGCGTTCGCGGTGCCCTGGGGAGGCGGACCCTGGTACTGCACCCTCCGGAAGGCAGCGCCGCTCCCACACTAGTGAATTCCTCCGCGGCAACATTTGCAGGGGGTGGGAGGGATGGGGTGGTTGACAGAAGAGAGGGGAGGGCTTGAGCACTCGGAAAACTCGAATTAATTGAAGAGGAAATGCGGTCCTTTGGGCTTTGGATCCATGTGGCTAAGCCTCTAGGGGTCTCACGGAGCGCCCCACATCCATACCCCGAATCTCCGCACTGCCCCAGTGAATCACACTCACAATCCCACACCGACACACACAATTCCACTCAGACCCCATATTCCCAACACACGGCATTGCACGGCGACACATCCAGTCACCAAGAGGCTTCAGCGACCCGCTCAAGCCCCATCACCCCAATACACGCCCTCTATAGCCGCCCTCGTGCTGGCGGCTCCACCGTCCAAGCCCTGAAGGGTTAAGGAGTCTTTGGGGCACCAGAGCGGCGGGTACACAGGGCGCCTGAGCTAATTGGCGACCCCGGGACAATGGGGGCCGGGAGGCCGGGGAGGCGGGTGGCCTAATTGGGCTTAGGAGTGGCTTCGCCTTTGTCTGGGACTAGGCCCTGCCGCCCGCAGCGCGGTTCCCGCAGCCGCACTCAAAAGGGAGGGCGACGTGTGCGACGGAAGGCGGAGGGGTACAGTTCCGAGCCGCCTCGGGGCCTGGGAGCTGCTCGAGGGACTGGGAGCCTCCCGAGGCCCTGGAGTAGCACCCCACCCCGCCCAGGACGCCGCATCAAGGACGCAGCCGCCACCCGGCCTGCGCAGGAACCCTGCTGGCGTTGCCATCTGATCGCGGCTCCTAGCGCGGCCCAAGGGTGGTGCTGCCCCCTGGTGTCAGCGGCCGGGTCCTCAGGACACGGACCCCCGGCCTCTTCTCAACTCTCCTTCCTGGTCATGCTTTGAGTGAGAAACGGGAAGAAGCAAACGTTCTCCTGCTCTTCGAAATTTAGAGGCGTTTTTAGCCCAAAGTGCCCTTGCGTGACACATTCGCCACAGGAGATTGTATTTGAGCTGGGAGAGGGATTTCCCTGTTCCCCACCGAGTTCCTGGACTGCCCCTTTCCCGCCCCTCCCGCAGGTCAGACGCAGGGAGGCTTGCAACCCCTCTCCTGGGGCAGCGGCAGGGTCTTCAGTTCCAGAATTCAGAGTGGCACAGGAGCAGTTCCCGCCCTGGAAGAGATGGACACGGGACTCTTTCCTTGCAAATGTGTCGGCCCATCAAGGCTGAGGGTCGGGGGGGGGGGTCGGGGGGGTACTTTCACTTTCGTCTCCACCTTCATACGCCATCAGATCACCCTGGTGTCCCTGCTGAGTTGGGGGCTAGCTCCATACCCCGTTCCCCCACCCCACCCCCACGCAGTACCCAGCGTGTGCACCCTCCTTAGCAAGGGCGTCAAGGGACCCCGAAGACTTGAGGAGGAAGCTTCAGGAGAAGACTGAGAAAGGGGTGAGAATGGGTCTGACCTATACAGACCAGGGGCGAGTTACGGAGGTGACCTCCCATTTCCCTCCCCTTTTGTTTTCCTCCCCCTCCTACTGGGATTTGGGGCAGTAGCTGGCTGGGCGGGGGCGGGGGAGGGAGCCATGACGCCCAGGTGAGCTCACAGAATGGGGGATGATGGGCAGGTCCTTGTAGGAATGGGGGGCGGGGAAGGATGGGTCTAATGGAGACAGACACAGTGGACCTCCAGAGAGACCCCCAGCCAAGTCCATTGTTAAACAAGAGGAAACTGAGACAAGAAAGGGACTAGCTGGGAAACGGATGTGGCTCAAGAGGTTCGGCATCGTCTACCATATGGAGAGACCGGGGTTCGATCCCCGGTACCTCCCGGTAAAAAAAAAAAAAAAAAAAAAAAGAAAGGGACTAGCTTATTGACCCACACTAAAAAGAGAGATTTGGATTAGATACCAGGAAAACCATTCAGGCCAGACTGCCAGTCTAGTCAGCAGCACTGGTCTGGGGAGGATGTTTCTCTTTGAAGTTCGGGAGGCAGAGAGGTGGGAAAGGTTTCTAGGGTCCGTGGTAGCTGGGTGGTGATGGCCAGCCTTCTCCTTGGAAAGGAGAAAGGGGGCAGGGAACACCCATTCTCCCAGTCCATCCAGCCCAGAGGCGCTGAAAGGGGACGCCTTTCAACTATGAACCTCTCCTCTGAGCCCCCAGGAGAGGTGGGGACCTGCCCTCCCCCTGTCCCACCCACGCGTGCCCAAGAAAGTGCCCGCCACTCTGCTGCGCTCCGCCTGGCTGCGGTGTCACCGCCTGCGGCTGGAGCTGCCGACAGACTGCGAGCGGCCAGCAGAGGGAGCCCGACCCCCCGCCTGGGACGCGGCTTGCGCAGGGAGCGCGGGGGACTACAGGCAACGCGGCGCCTCGAGGCCAAGCCCGCGCTCCTCGCCGGCGCCGCCCTGCCTCGCGGCCCCGCCCGTGGCCCTAGCCCCGCCGCCGCCCCCGGGGTTGCAGCTGCCGCCGAGCGGGAGGCGCCCACCCCTCGGGCTGCCTCTACAGTCGCTCTCTAGGCGCTAGCGGCGCCCCGAGCCCCACTATCCAACCCCCACCTCTGGCGGCCCACAGAGCGCACAGCGCCGTTCACTTCGCATTGCAGCGTTTTATTGTTTTCTCGCGTTTTTGTCGTTTTGTTCTCGCTCCGTAGCGAAAAGTGAAAACCTGAGGTGGAGCACACGGGCCGGGCGAGGAAAGCCCGCGCGGAGGGGCCGAGGGGCCGGTGGGTTGGGGGCTCCTCCGGCGCGCAGGGCCTTCTCCCCACGTGCAAGGACACCCCCCGCCCCAGCCCTGTACAATATAGATGCTCATGTAAAATGGAAAAAAAATTTTAAATGCTATGAGTTAATCTCTAAATATTATGTACACAGCAATGTACACCTCTGAATAAATTAATACCAATTTGCATATTCTGGGAACCTTAAAGCTTATTTACACAAATTACCATTTATTTCATAAATATCTTTTTTCCCCTGGGGTCTCAAGGCAGAAATGCCACTCCCTCCATTGACCCAGGGGTGGGAGGGGCGCCTGTCACTTAGAGGAGGAAGAAATGGAGGGACTAAAAAGGACAGGTTCCTCCCAGCTCAAGTCTACGCTGACATCAATCTTCACAGACCCCAGCCCCCCCACCCCTCCTCTTACTCCGTATAGGCACAAGGCCAGGGGTTCCTGGGCTCCATCCTCACCTCCCACCCCTGGGCTCTGGCCCTGCCGGAGGGAACCTGCTGTCCCCCCCCCCCCCCCCGGAATGAAGCCAAGCCCACAGTGCTGGGGGACCCGGAGAGGCCCTTGGCAGATGCCTCCTTGACGTCGGAGCAGATCTAGACCTAGTCCAGGGGCTCCAAAGCCACTATGCTCCCGGCAGCCGGATTCCATGTTGAGGCCCCAGGAAGTGTCCCAGGCCACAGCTGACTGGATGGGGCTCTATTCCTTCTGCTGCAGCCCGCTTTTGCGCCTTTATTTAAATAAATACCCATTCTGTGCAGTACACTTCCCAAGCAGCAGGAGCGGGCAGCCCGGGAGGCCTGCGTAGCAGTGGAGCACCTGGGCAGCCCCTCATTTGGGCGACTCTTGGCCAGGAGAGAGGGCTCGTTGGCTCTCCAGCCCACTCACCAGTCTCTGGATGCTCTGCAGTTCACTGGCCACCTCCTTGGCTGAGGCGCTGGGCGACAGGGCAGTGCGAGGCAGGCCCCCCACTTTGCGGAGAGCCAGCTCGGGCAGGGGGCTGGGCTCCCGGCTGTTGACGCCAGTAGCCTTGGAGCCCTCGGCCGCCAGCCCGGTGGTAAGGAGGCTAGTGCTGGGTGGGATGCTGACGGGGATCTGGTAGGGGCTGAAGCGCAGGCGGGGCCGGGCACTGCCCAGGAAGGGGCTCCGGGACAGGGAGCCCGCAGCGGCAGCGGCTGCAGCTGCAGCACTGGTGGCTGGCAAAGCAGAGGCCGCTGCGGCAGCAGCTGCCATGTAAGTGTAGGGATAGGGGAAGAGGCCTCCGAAAGTGGGCATCGGGATTCCCTGGAGGAAACAGAACAAAATAAGGGTTAAGATCCTGCCTGAGGGGTTTCTCTGAGAGTGGACTAGGTGCTGATGGGTGGTGCTACAGCAAGGAATCCTGGACAGAAGACCAGTGCTTCCAAGCTGTAGGCCCAGACGGCAGGGCTGGGCTTGAGCCAGGGTGCCTCCCTGCCACCCAGTTAGAAGGGAGCTCAGGCAGGCTGGGATGCTGAGGCCTGGTGCCCTCGAGCCCTGTGCTGGGTGTTATAGTCAGGGGAAGGGGAAGGGCATCTCAGGTGCCTGAACTAGCATGGGCAAAAGCCTGGAGAGAGGAAACAGTGCAGACAAAGGTCAGGTGGCGAGCAGGTAGCTTTGGCTGTCTTGAGAGGTTCTGCTCACATAAAACCATCTCCTCCTCACCCCTCCTGTCAGTGCCCCAAAAGGCTAGGGAAGTCACAGGCTGGGGGGAGGAGCTTTGTAAATTCTCCCTCTGCTTGCCTACCTGGTCAGGGAGCTCTGGCCTGGGCCAGTAGCAAGGTATTGATGCCAAACAGTTCTAGACTGGCCTGGATGTTCTACAAAGAATTCCTGGTGGCATCTCAGTGGCAGCTGAGGAGGGAATGCAAAGCACAGTGGCCCGGAAACCCAGGGCAAACGCCACCTGTGTCCATGAGGATTAGCTGAACTTTAAGATAATGGCTCACTCCCCAGAGTGTGTGTGTACAGAGTGGTGAGGGGAACAAGGGGCTGACAGTGCTGGGCTTCCAGGAAGCCTCAGGCTTGGATTAGGCAGGGAGAAGGAGGCCGCTTAGGTAAGAGTGAGAAAATATCCTTCCTGAGAGGATCAAGCCCTGCTGAGCATTTCAGAGCTGGCAGCCCAGGACAGGAGGAAGCACGTGGCTCTGGATTCCCAGGATTTGGCTCTACCTGAGAGCCAGGGGTGGACTGCACTGGCCTGGGAACACCAACTGATGTTTCAATGCCTCCAAAGTGCTGGATACTCTCACCCTTGCCTTTCACTTACTGGCAAGGCTGTGTCTAGAAGCCCTGACTTCCCCCCACGATCTCTGTGATGCCAACGGTCATCACCAGAGTCTGGGAAGGAGCCAAGAGACACACAGAGACAAGGATGCAGATTAAACCTCCAGGCTCTGAACTCCATTCTCCTGAGGCTCCCCCACCAGCCCACGGCCCCCGATATGTGATGCTGGTGCTTCGAACACTCCACACACCCGCGACACAGCTCTGTTTAAAATTCATTTCAGAACCACCCCTCTTCCCGCCTGCACTTTAAAAATATTTGCTTCCTAACCAAAGGAGCCTTCTCAGACCTGAATTCCTATTTTTCCTACCCTGAGATAAGATCTCAAGGGTTCAATTTGCCAGAAACCTCAGAAGGAAGAAAATGAATGAAGAGATTCCAAATCTTTCCACAGGGAATATTCCACCCAAGCAACCAAAGAGGCCGCGCTCCCCCTCGGATCTCCTTATTTTGCCACTGGCCACATTTTTCATAAACTCTCCCCTGGGAGCTCACAATTTCAATCAACCCGGACCTGGGGAGCTGAGCTTGCCTTCTCTGAGATGTGGCTGGAGAAGCTAAAGGACCCAAGGTAGAAGAAAGACCAACCTGTCCTTTGTCAGGGCACAGGACTTCCTAGAGGGTTTGAAACGTGCCAGAGGTGCTGGGAGGTGGGGAAATTTGTAGTCAATTGTCAGAAAATAAAGCGAACTTTCCTTTTCTCTTTGTCCAGCCACCCTGGCTTTGAGGGACTGAGACAGAGCCAGGGGTCTCTGTTCCTAAGAAAAATGCCCTGACGCTGGAAGAGTAGGTTGCACAAAAGCCAGGGGCAGCTCTAATCTGTCAGAGCAGGAAGGCTTGATGGATGTCTCACTCGATTGTGGGCATATAGAAGAAGAGACTAAGGACCAGAGAGGGTCAAGGATTTGCCCAAGGTCACAGGGAAGTCACAAGGAGTGCCCTGACCAGGTACTAGACCTGTAGCCTTAGCCTCCCACAACTTAGGTGTTGGGGAGAGTGTCAGTGGGGCCTCCCAGAGACTGAGTTTTCAAGCTGGAGGCTCTCCGGGCCTGGAGAATGCTCAAGTTTTCTGCCCATCTCAGTTGCCCAGCTAGCTCTTCCTCCTTCCACCCTGCTGCTGCCAGATCACAGGCCTTACCTGAGATGCCAGCATATGCTGGGAGAAGTGGAATGGGAAGGGTGCAGCGGTGCCTGCTGGGCCGGCTGCGGGGCCCAGCCCGCCTGTGTCCAGCCCGGTGGCCGTCCCGGGTCCGCCGCCTCCGCCATTACCGCCTGCCACCGAGGCCAGCAGGTGGCCCATGCCCATGGCGGAGAAGGCACCGGGGCCCATGGCGAACTGTCCCGGGTGCAGGAAGAGCGGCTGGCCGGCCCCCAGAGGCCCAAAGAACTGCTGCCCGTGCAGGTGGCCCGAGAAAGCCAGGCCCGGCAGGTGTCCGGCACCTAGGGGCGACGCGCTGTCCGTCTGCACCATCAGCGGCGCCATGCCCGGCTCCTTGCCCTCGCCAGCTTCCTTGCGCCCCTCGTCCTTCCGCCGGGCCTCGGAGCGCTCCTTCTCTAGGCCGCGCAGGCCGAACAGGCTGTCCCCGCCGCCTTCGGTCGGCTCCTTGCTCCTCTCGGGGCTACGCCGCTCCCGGGCGCGCTCGGGTTCGTTCAAGCGAGGCGGGGTGGTGCGGTCCAGGCCCGGGCTGCGGCCTCGTGCCGCCCGTATGCGATCCTCGCCCAGCCGCTCCGGCTCCGGGTCGCTGTCCGCGGCGCACGATTTCTCCTCGGCTGTGGGCAGAGAAGACGCGTTGCGTCACAGGGGCCCGGGCGGAGATAGACGCCAAACCCTCTCCCAGTGTCCAAGCCCGGTTAGGGAGACTGGGAAAGGCTGCTCGTGGGGAGACCGACGCTTCTAGGTCTGCATCCGACAGCTGCAAGACCATTTATTTACAGTGGAAGAAACTGAGTCCTGGAGGGGAGACCTCACTGTCGCGGAGTCCCACGGCGCACAAGGGGCCAAGCTCCGCGTCCAGCCAGAACTTCTGGTTCCCTGAGACGCCCTCCTGGGGAGGATGGCCCTGACCGACGCTTCCCCCACGTCTTAAGATTAGCGGGTCCCTTAGCCAAGGACCAGCCTGGTGCCCTGAGGACACCCTTCCTTGTACCCCCATCCCTCGCCGTCTGGCCGCCGGACCCTCACCTCGGGCCCGGTGCAGGCGCAGGGGACTGGGCGCTGCTCCCGGGGAGGGTGGCGGCTCCCGTGCAGGGGGAGGGTCGCAGGATGAGGCGTCCGACTCCGCGCCGTCGCGCTCGGGCTTGCAGTGCTCCTCGTACAAGCGCAGAGACGGCAGCGTCAGCTGCTTCCTGGGAATAAGCGAAGGGAGACAGTCGGCGCGGGGTGCACCCCACCCCTCGCGTCCTGCTTTCCCGCGCGTGCACCCCTCGCAGGGCGGCCCCTCGCACCCCTCACCTTTTCTCTCGCCGGCCGTTCCCAGTGTCCCGGAAGCCCTTGGCGAACGGGTTGTTGTCGATCTTCAGCTGCGTGATCTGCGGGAACGAGGGGGCGGACTCAGGTCAGTCTGTGGCTCTTCCAGCCAAACCCGGTCAGCGGCTCACGGCTGGCGAGCCGAGGAGCGCCGGCACAATAACCGCGCGCACCAGCCGGAAGGCCAGCTGAGGCCGGCGGGCGGGCCTCGCAGAAAGGGCCAGGGTACCTCCTTCTCCAAAACGCTTTATTCGAGGAAAATTCCCTTAACACGCACACACAGGCCCAGAGCTGTGCGCACAGACTCGAAATCGGCCCAAGCATGCACACGGTGCGTGGGGTCACATGGATCAAACGCTTCCGGCACCTGAGCAGGCCGCACAGGCAGCAGAGCACACGCAGGTCCGCAGGTACACACAGAGACAAATCAGCACACGCACGGCCCGGTGCACACTCAGGAACACATGGGCAGAAGGAACAGTCGTCCCCACACACCAAATGAGTCACACGTCTCCAGGGCGTCCAAGGCGCCCCCACAGACACAAGCATAAGCATTCGCAAACACCGTTCATAAATACAGAAAGAGCGCCCCGCAAACACCGTTCATAAATACAGAAAGAGCGCCCCGCGCGAGACCGCTTACACTCTCATTCAGCCGAAGGAATGAAGCCCACTCATGGGCAGTGGCCTGGGGCGGGTGGGAGGGGAGCGCCGGTGCTTTACCCTACTAGAACTCAGGTGTAGAAAGACAGCAAGCAGAAAAGCCCTTTAACGTGGAGGAAAGGTCTCTAAGCACCTCTCAACGGGTCTGGGGTCTGGACTGACCCAGCAGGGGATTCTTGGGGGTGGGCTGTGTCACCTGTCCTGCCCTCTGACTCCCTGGAGAGTGGGCCCCAGGTCCCTAGCCCTGGAAGAGCTTGGGCAGATTGCCCCAGTCTCCCTTTCGTCATTTAAATCCCCATCCGGGAGCCAAGAAATAAACGAATAAAATGAAAAAGTATCAGAGCGGCCCCGGGCCTCTGCTAACTGCTAAGTAAACATCTCCACCCAAGCGAGCGCCCAATTGTTCGCGGGCCCCGGGAGCCTGTGTGTACGTGTCGTGGGTTTGGGAGAGGGTCTGGGGGATTGCGTGGGTGCTGAGGCTACGGGTGCGTGGCTTGGTTCTCCACAGTATTGTCCGTGAGCGCGCTGGGCGGGTGTCGAAGCTGCGGGCGGTTGAGCGTGGAGAGTTGGAGCCCGCCTTTCCCCGGAGCGTTAGTGCAGGGGCCGCGGCCGCCGCCCGCCCCACGCACCTTGTCGTTCTGGTAGGCAGTAACGGCGATGAAGTCGGTCTCCGGGAACACGTAGGTGCGGAAGGTGCTGTAGGGTAGCTTCAGGATGTCATTGGCTCGCACGATGTGGAAGCGGGGCTGGTACTTGTGCATGGAGTTCAGGATGGTCTGCGGGGAGGGCGCGGTCAGGAGGCAGCCCCGCCTTTGGCCCCAGCATTTTTACTCTCTGGGGACCCGACCTCTCCCTCTTTCTCTTTTTCATGATTCTACGTTTTTTTACCAGCTGTCTCTGCTATTTTCCCGGTCTTATCTGTCTTTTTTTTTTTTTTTTTTAACAATTCGGTTTTCTTTCTCATAGCTCCTCTCTTTTTCTCTCTCCATTTAAAATTTTTCTCCAGTTGAAAACAGAAACAAACAAACAAAACCCTATAACTCTACTCCTAAACCCCTCTACTCCTGGAAATGCTAGGAGCCGGGTCCCTGAGACTTCCCAGGGGCTGCCCTATTGTGCACTTTGAGCAAGGGAGAAATTCCCTTTGGCTCCATGAATTTCTCCCCACCCCACTGACTGGGGCCTCTGCTGGGGATGCAGGGCAGAAATGGGGAGAACCCACAAACTTCCTCCTTCCTGATGGTGCCTCCCCGTGTGGGAGGACAGAAAGGTGGATCTCAGGGAGGCTCTGGAGGGGAGCTGGTTTAATTTTTAAATCCTCTTGGAGAGAGCCAGGGACATGGGTCTTGGAGAAAGATGAGAGACAAGTCGAGGCCCTGGGCATGTCTTCCAAGCTACAGGTCAAGAGAGAGTGACCTTCTGGGCCCAGATGCCGCACCACCCAGGTCTGCACCTGCCTCCTGCCTGACCCTAAGCATGGGTCCTCGCAGACCCCAGCTGGGTTCATGAGCAGCCTGGCACTTCCCAGCCACCCACGCTGCTATTCCTCAGCCTCTGGACTGAACCCCTTCCCACCCTGGCCCAGCCAGTGTAGGCCATGGGGTGGTGACCTGGGCAGGGACACTCTGGGGCCTCAGCCAGCGCTCCCAGTCTGGGAATCCTGCTTCCTAAATCCCTGTCAGGCTGCAGAGCCAGGTGTGCAGTCTCTGACCCCCACCCCTGCCCAGCACTCACAAAGCCGTGCTTGTCTGAGATGTTGTTGGTCAGCTTCAATTTGTGGAAAGCCACGGGCTTGGCCATCCACTGCTCGCCTGTGGCTGGGCTGTCAGGGTGGATGTACATGCGTTTGGGCATCTCAGGGTCGGCCTTGCCCGCCACCATCCAGCGAGAGTTGTGGAACTTATAGCGGCAATCATCAGCGGCCACAATGTCCATCAACAGGATGTACTTGGCCTTCTTGTCCAGGCCGCTGACCCGCACCTTGAAGGGGGGAAACATCCGCCTGCGAGGGAGGGAAGGAGCAAGGGAAGGAGGGAGATGCTCTTGGGACCTGGCTCTTCTATACCGGGAGACCCCTCTGCCCAGTAACCCCCTCTCCCCATTGCCTGGTGGTCCTTCATCTGTGTTTCCTTCTTGTCGCTGTTCTGTCCCCTTATCAATGCCTGAGAGACCCCACCTATGGTTGTTATTCCCAGGAGATCCCATTTTGGCGGATCAAGACCCTAGCTCCCATCAGTCCAATGCTCAAATCTGGGGATCCCTTTTCTCCTGATCTGAAATGGAAGCAGAGGCCCAAGAAAGAAATCCAGGCCCTCTGGAAACACTCCCGCTTCTCCTGAATCTTTCCAAAAGTCGTTCAGCAGAAACAGCCCTTTGAGACAGAAGCTCCCAGAAATAAATTCGGATAGTGTTTGGGACCCTGGCCCTGCAGTTCGGGGGAAGAGGGTGAGCCTGAGGCCTGGATTCTCCGAGGCTGAGCCGAAGGGTGGAGGGGTTAGGGACTGGGATTCTTCTTGCTTTAAGGCCTGGGGAGGCCGACGCGTCCCGGGCTCCTAGCTCCTCGGCCAGGACAAGGTTCCCCGGCCGGGTCAAGCCGCGGGCTCGGCAGGCCTTGGGGCTCGCTGGCGGAAACCGGTAGGCCACAGCCGGCCTACCGGGGCGCCGGTCCCACCCTGGGTCTCAGGGTCGGAGCAGAGAGGCCAGGAGACGCTGCATCTCCTCGGAGCACAGAGCCGGACCGTGCGAGAGGCCACCGGACTGAGGGACTCTGGCCGAAACCGCCGAGACCAGCCAGGACCCAGCCGCGGGGCCTCCTCGTCTGGAGGACTCGGAACGGTTGGGGCTGTTCTTCAGAAGCATGTTTTCGTTTTATTTCATTCGTTTTTTTGTTGTTGGGTTTTTGTTTTTCTATGTTTTAGTTAAAAAAAAAAATTTCTCTCCGGTGCCAAAAGAGAAAAGTAAACTTGGGTGTTTGGGAGCGAAGCGTGGCTCGGGCGTCAGAGCCGGCAGCCTCGGCTGGCGGGCTCGGCACGGGTCTGTGCGGTCCGGTTCCCCCGCGCGCCCGCCCGCCCGCCCGCGCGCCCGCCCTACCTCCCGGACTTGGTGATGACCATCTCGGTGCCCAGCTTGTGGAACTGGTCCCACAACTCCTTGGCCTCCAGCGTCACCTTGGGGTCGTCCTCTACCTCATCCTCCGGCTCCAGGCTCTTGAGCGAACGCAGATGCGCGGCGGGCGTGTGCGGGCCGAGAGCCGAGACGTGCAGCCCCGCCTCGGCCGCCGCTGCTGCTGCCGCTGCCGCCGCGGCCGCCGCGCCCGCCAGGCCCGGGTCGGGTAGCGGCTTGGCCAGCGCGCCGGGCGGCAGCGCGAGTGCCGGGAAGAAAGAGGGCTGCGCCGCAGCCAGGAAAGCGGACATGGGGAAGTCGGCGGGCCGCGGCGCGTGGAACGGGTGGTAAGCCATGGCGCTGGCCGCCAGCGCCGGCTCTTTCATCGGGACATCCGGCCCAGGCGCCTGGGGGCCGGGGCCGGGGGCGCGCGGCTCGGACCCCCGGCCCGGGCGGCGGCGCACGCCGAGGAAGGGCGACCCGGGCGGCAGGCACGGCGGAGGTTCCTCCTGGCTCCGGGTCCGGCCCACAGCTAGGGGCGCGGGGCTCTGGGCGTGGGGGCGACCGGGGACTCCGCACGGGGCTGGGCTGGACTGGCTAGCTCCGGCGCCGGGGTCCACGCGCGACTGGTTAGATCTTGTCGTGATCTCTGGAAAACTGTGACTATCTCACATGTCCTGCCCTGCTGGGATCCCCTGCGCTAACGAGCCAGGCCCCCCTTGATTGCTGATTTTACGCTTTTTGGACCAATTGTGGGTCTCCGGGGGCGGGGTTTTGACAGCTCAGGCCAAGCTCTGGTCGGGCGGGGGGCCGGGGAGAAGGTGTCGGAAGCCTCAGCAGTAAGAAAACATGTCAACAGAATAAAATATTAACCAATGACGGGCCGGCGGGCCCCGAGACCCCTCCCCCTGACCCGGCCCCCACCCCGCCGCCCGCGCCCACAGCTGCCTGCTCCGGGCCGGGAAAGCGCTGAGCGCCGACCCGACCCGCGGAAAGGGACTGGGGCGGGGGCACCGGGCTCCCAGGGCCTCCGGGAAGGACCCCCAGCCGCACGCCGCCCCCATGTGCAAAGCATTGACACGGCCGGGAGAGGAGAGGGGCGCCCTCTTTCTCCTGCGTCTCGGCAGCTCGGCCGCTCCGGCCCACGCCCCAGCCTGGCCTCCGACCCCGCTCCCGGCCACGGCGCCACCCCGGGCCCCTGCGCTCGGCGGGAGGCTGCGGGCGCTGGGAAGCTAGGCCGGTGGGAGGGCGAGTCGGAGTGGAACCCAGGTGGCCGGAGCCGGTGAGTGGAGCCTTGGCTGAGCCCTGCTGGGGCAAGCGCGGGCGGGAGAGGGACGCAGCCTTCCGCTAGGGAAACGCGGGAATCCTCTAGCCCGCGCCTTTCCTTGTAAGAATACTCGGGAGGAACCTGGAGTCCCAGCAGTCCCTGGACTCAGCCGAGTGTCCGTCTGAGTCCCCGACCCAGCACTGAGCTTGCCCCCGCGGCCCGGAGAGCGGGTCCACAGGGCTAGGAAGGTGGGGGAACCTTCTGCTGAGCACAGGGCGGCGGCAGCTCTTCCCGGCCCCCGGATTCTTGATCCGCGAACTAGCGAATTTTCGCCGCATCCGGTATGGGATCTTCCCTCCGCTCCCCTCCACTTTCCTAGAGTTTGTTTCCGGCACAAGCACGTGTCTCCCAGCGAGAAGTAACGCGTGCCAGCGTGCGGGGGTCCAGGTGTCTGTGCGCACCTGTGGTTGAAACTCGCACCCCCGCCTCCGCGAACACAGCCTTTGTCCTGCGGCAGCCCTGGTATTTTTGCGCGTTCGTTTGTGTGCGCGTGATTCGCGCCCAGTGTGTTGCCCTCCTGCGCAGTGGGAGCCGCAACTAAGGGCGAGCGTCCCGGGAGGGGAGCAGCCACATGCCTGCCTCGAATCAAGCTCGGGCTGGTGCCAGGCTGTCGCGGCCTCAAAGGACAAGAAAACGGACCATGAACAAGCCAAGGGTGACATGCCCGCCCGCACAACGAATACAAATGTGGGTGAGTTCGGCTGGCGCGGGCCCTGTGCCTGCCTGGTGAGAGTTCACAGCCCACATCCAGCAGTGGCCGCACGGCAGCCTGTCCAACCGCTGCGCACACCGGATCGCAAGGCACCTTGTAGCTGCGCGGTCGGACTTGGCGTGTAAAGGCCCGGGTCACCCTCGGCGGTGCGGGTTTGGGACTGGACGGAGCAGTTCGACCTCTGAGACCCCAATGCTCTCGCAACTTCCCTACGTGGCGCGCAAGTGGGCGCCGCCTCCATGGGATTTTCTTCACCACCTCGCCTCCTGTCTGGGACGCTCCTTTCTTAATACCTCCTCTCCGCCCATAACGAATCTTCTACTGGGTATTGGGCTGTCTACGCAGTCATGGCAGGGTTCGTTGCGGCTTTGCACAGGCAAGGTCCTGCCGGCTCCAAGTTTGGACGTGGGACGTGTGTGAATATGTTTGCGCAGTTGGTGAGATGCCCAGATAATAGCTAGGGCAGCGCTCGGTAGCCGAGAATTCGGGTACCAGCCTGGGACTCCGTTAATGCATTCGCCAGATCGCGCGCGCGCGTGTGTGTACACGTATTTGCGGCACTTGTAAATGTGTGTACACCTAAATGTGTGCATTTGGACATTTTCCTAAGGAGGGTCCACAGCTGGTCAGTGGTCCGAGGTCCGGAAATTTTGAAACACAATGGCCTGAGATTGTTTGCCCAATAAATCCGGTGGCTATGGTGCAGCGGCTACTTTTGGGGACCGCGATCTTGCCTGGCCACGGCCACTTAGTTCGACCCTTCCACGGCCTCAAGCTTTTCCCCTGCGACCCGCGCGGCTACTGAGTGGCCCCTGCAGGACCCCATCGTCTACCTTGCCCGGCTGTCCCGCAACCACCCCCAAACGGGCGCAGGCGTCCGGAGATTTTGAATAGATCTGCCGGCTAAATTCTTCAGGGACTAATAATCTTAACTCATCGAAAACCCTCGTTGGCCAGGCCCGAGCGGCGCTGTGCGTCGTCCACCTCCCCCCCCCCCCGACTCCACCCCCACCCACGCCCCCGCCTGGAAGTAGACCCCTTCCCACTTTCCCGGAATAGGCCCTCCTTGTGTGGGGGGGAGTCCTTGTCTCTTTAAGAGGCCCTGGGGGGCGCCTCCAGGGCCTCCCGGGGCTGGATGGGGGTGGGGAGGGAGGGCCCGGGAGGGGGCGGCTGGCGCCAGGCGGCCGAGGCTCCACAACAAAGCTCCAGCCCTGTCACTTCGCATCGGCCGGACACGCAGATGGGCTGGGGACGCGCGCTCAGCCGCCCCTCCCTGTCCCGGGGCGTCGGGTGGGCACGGGCCTCGAGGACTCCTGCTGGCTGCGCGCGCTCAGTCCCCTCGGCGCTTCCAGCAACAGGGGAATCGGACAGGGACCGCCCCGGCCGGGTGCCTGACGGTGGTGCCCGTCAGTCCTTTGGCCCCGTAACCTCCCGCGGGGTCAGGGAACACTGCCGGGACCTTCCCCGAGGTGGCAGGGTCCCTGCCGGTGTCGGGGTCTGTGTGAAAGAGCGTGGACCCTCCTGCGCCCGCCTAAGGTGGATGGCAGGAACGCTAGGGGATGGGTGGCCGTGTAGCAGAGGGGAAGTGCGGCCGAGTAACGGGGCGCTGGCTTGGGACCGGCACCAAGCGTGCGGCGGTATATGAGTGTAAGCTCGGGTGCCAGGGCCGACTCGGGTGACGTGTGTGGCCCTGTGCGTGCGACCAGCTGTGGAGTGCCACTGGGCGCGTCCTTTCCCGCCCTGGTGTGCTGTGTGAGTAGTGAAGGCACTCCCGCCGGCAGCCGGCGTTGCTCCCCATTCCAGGCCTCCGCGCCTCCCGGAGCCTTGGCGCCAGCCAGCCCAGTTTAACGGCTGGGTCCGGCTCCCCCGCGGTCCCGGGTCTGGCCGGGTTGGGGGCCGCGGCCTCGGTGACCTCGGCCCGCAGGGACCCAGGCTGTCCCGGCCACTTAGACAAATTGCGGCTGACAGGCGCGTAGCCTCTCTGGAGCCGCCGTCCGCCTGTCGCCTCACTCCCGCCCCAATTACCCCGCGCAGGATCTGGCCAAGTGGCTGGGATGGGGCGGGGGGCGCGGGGAGTGCGGACGGCGCGATCCCTTCCCGGCCGCGGCATGGCCCCCGCCTTCCACGAGCACAGGCGGCGGGGTCACTTCCTCCGGGTAGGCACCGGGAAGTGCTTCCGCAGCCACGGTGTGTGTGGCCCAGACCCGAGTCTTCCAGGCTGATGGGAAGGCGAGGCCCAGCCCGACAGGCCCGGCCCTGGAGGCCGTCGCTCTGGACCTGAAACCGAGGTCATGCGGTCGCAACGAGGTCGTGTCCCGCCGGACTTGAGGCAACTTCCTGAAAGCTTTGGGGATCCCGTAGCACTGAGAGCGTCAGACAGGTCGCTGCTCTGGGGCCCAGGTCTAGTGGGTCGCAGCTATCTGCTTGGGACCCAGGGGCCAAGGAAAGTGAGGTGTGGGTCTGTGAAGCTGCGCGTGCGTGGACTTGTGCGGGTTTGAGATGGTGGGTGCGGAGGCCTGGGGCTGCCAGAGCCCAAGGTCGGACTCACCTGCGGGAGAGGAGCGGGGCTGGCCCGCGCGCGCTCACCGAGCTCTAAATTCGCTTTCAGAAATACTTTTTGCAGGGACCGGGGCCGGGATCCCCCGGAGCAGCTTCGGGGGCTACGCGGCGCCGCAATGCGGGCTCCAGCCCTCCCTCTGCCTGCTACGGAACTCTCAGGCCTGCCCTGGCAGCCTACACTTCTCAGACCACTCTGACCTGCAGCGTCCACCCTTGCATCCCTCAGCTTCGTTGCTTCTCTCGGCATGGGATGCACCCCCTTTCTCCCACATTACAGTTGAGGCCGCTGAAGCCCAGAGGCCGCACAGTTGCTGGTGGCAGAGCTGGGATGGGATCCCCAGAGCTTAAAAGGAGAGCAAGGCCGAATCACTCCTTAGAAGGTGGTGATGTTATTTGTGGTCAAGCTTACTGCCCATGCTCATACAGCACTGCAGTCCTGAGACTCCTTTTCTCCAGGGCCTCTATCCTCCTGCTTGACTTCACTTTGAATACAAGACATACAGGATGTCCTGCCAGCTTCTCTCCCTTGCCCTAGAGTTTCCAGTTTTAGGTCTGTAGGAGGAGGGGTTGCCTTCCCAGTTACACAGGGGCACGGGAGCAGCTTTGGTCATTCGGGGGCTGGTTGGAGCCTTGAAGCGGGTAGAGGTGGAGGGGGCGGGGAGAGACTGGGATCAGAGTCCTGGATTGTGTGGGGGCCTAGCACCTGGAGAGCAACTGAGATTCTGGCCCCCTCCAAGGAGACTGGGGCCTGGGAGGCAGCAAGAGGCAGATATGTCAGCAGACTAGCTTTGTGCCTTCATCACCTTGGGCAAGGCCCTCCCTTCTTACCATCCACAAAATGAGGTGGGCAGAAGAGTGCTCTCTTAGGTACCTTCTAGTTTAGAGATTCCCTGGTTTGTGAAAAGGAAAAATCAGCAGAGAAACCATCTCTAGTCCCAGACTGGCAGCTGCCTGTTCTGGCTTCTGCTTGCTTCCAGAAGAGCTGGAGTGTTTGACAGAGTGCTGTGCATCTGAGATTTGCCTAGGCACCACGGGGCCTTTTCTCAAATCAATCCCAGACAGTACCCCCAGCTCCTGTCAGCAGACCATGAAGAGATTTTTTTCCTCCAGGAAATTGAGATGGAGTTCATAGTAATCTGCCCACTCAGTAGTTAGTGCCGTGAGAATCAGGGAGGTCATGTGGCTTCCTCAAGGTCACCTGATCCGGACACAATTAGATTCATGTTCTGAGGGCCTCCTGGGTGATGCAATCATAGAGGGCTTCTGGGACTCCCAGGGGTGAAGTGGAGATTGCCCTGCATGATGTCTGTGGAGGACAGAGGCTGGCTGCTCCAAGGCCAGTTGAGCAGTAAGGTTCCCCTACCCTGCGGCCCAGCTCTCACTTCCAGCTGATTATAGGCTGTGGCAGGGTCCATACCCCAACCCCCCCCCACACACACACAAATTAGCCAGGGGCCAGGCCCAAGGCCTCTCTGATAACCTGAGCTCCAGAGCCAGCCGCCATGGGGCCAGCTTATCTGGCCTCTCTTATCCTTTCCCTTCCCCCACTACTCAGAGTTGCTCTGGCTGCAAGCAGATGAATAACCAGATTGTCCTGCAAGCTCAGCCGGCAAGTCCAGCCCTACACCCACCACTTTCCCTGACTGGAGGAGGCCACAGCTGTTTTGCCCCCCTGGAGGGAAAGGGTGGGGCCAGGCAGGACTCCTGACTCTAAGCTGCCAGCCACTTCCCTGCATGGCTGGAGAGAGCTCCTGGCAGCAAGGCCTTTGCCCATCCACGTGCCCTAGGTTGGGTTCAGAGGGGCTTGCCCTCCTAGAGCTTCTAAACCCATCCCCCAGGGAGCCAGCCCTTGGGCAGCACACACAGATAGCCTGGTGGCACCCTCCTCCCTGCCACCTTTTGACTTAATTACTGCTCTGGCTAGGGGTGGGGCTGGGACAGGCACACCAATGGCTTCAATTCAGCTGAAATAAGGAAAAGCTGCTGATCCTCCAGCAGGGCCAAATGGCTGTGCCCAGGCCACCTTTTGTTCCCAGCATGCCTCACTCTGGCATGTGATTTCTTACCCCAGGCAGGAGCGACTGGCTTAGGCCACCCTATTGCAGGACCAGCTACTGTGTGACCGAGGTCCCGATTTGCCCAGCGTGCCCAGCTGATCTGGCGGAGGGAACTGAAGATTGCATCTTTTTCTCAGGTGCTTGGGATGGGATGGGGTGTATGTGGGGGCAGAGGCCCCAGGAGCTGCTTGTCTATGAATGATGCTTGTCTATGAATAGATGGAAAGGACTGCTTGTCTATGAATTCAACTTTTCTATAGCTGTTACATTAAACTTTACCAGAAACCACACCTGGCTCAGTGGGTTTCCTTCAATCATTGGAGGCCTCCTGGGGTCTCTGGGAAGTCTGGACCAGGGAGGGGGTCAAGGCAGCTAGCATCAGTCTACTTCCTGCTCAACACACCTTTTTACTCCCCTGCTCCTGTCTCCTTGTTGCCATTTGCTTTAGGTCTGGAATTGAGAGGAGAGGGGAACAAACAGGAAGTTCTCAACCAAGGTTATAGCCAGGTTTCCTAAGAGACCCATCTTCACATGAACCCCTTTCTATCTTCTGTGTTTGAAAAGATGTGCTCCAAAGATAAGGCTAGAGGTTTTGTCAAGCTCTCCTTCCCACAGCCGCCCATTAGTATGTCAATCACCTGAATGGCCTTTACTGCCACATCCTGGAAGAGTTCATACCTCTGTGGTGCCCCTAGAATCTACTGACTCTGTTGATAGGCAAGGAGGCCCATCCAAATTCCAGAGCAAAAATTCTCCTCCCCAACCTTACCTCCGCAGTCCCCCTCCCCTCCACACAAATTGGGGAGTGTTGGGAACAGGGACACATGATCAGGCCCACAGGACTATTTTCAGCCCTTGGAGAGGACCCTGACCCCAGCAACTCAGGGATGGACACCAATTGCAGCGTGATTTATTGGACAATACGTGCACTTTTTTTGACAGGGCCTCAGTAACCATGGGTTCCTTCACTGAACAGTACCGGACCAGGGTAAAAGGGCTTAAAGATAAGAAAGACAAATTCTTCCCATGAGCGAATGGGAAAGAAGGGGAGGATTCTCCCTCCTTCCTCCTTCCATAATACTCTGGGCCTTTGTTCACCTCATGTCAGGAGGGTGGTTGACCAAGGGAAGCTGGAGGCAGCATGTCTCACAGCCAGAAGTGGGCTGGGGCTGAGGTTGTCCCACTTAGGATCAAAATGTCCAGCTGGGCCATCCACCCTATCCTCACCCAGGTCCCAAGATCTGGGCACTGTTCCAGGCTCCATGTGGGTATGGTTAGAAAATACAAAAGCGGATCCAATGCAGGACATCATGTGCAAACGGAGGAGGGGGACTGAGCTGCAGAGTCTCTTGAGGCCACAGCTTCACTGACAGGTGTGGCAGAGGTCAGAGTGTGCCAAGATGCTTTGGAGAAGGGTCTCCTCTCGATCCAGGCAGGGTGGATGGCTGTTGTCACTAAGCTTGGGGAGGGTGAATGATGAGAGAGGAGCAGAGACTGAAGGGGAGGACTGGAGGGGGGCATCTCCCCCCTCCCTTCAGCAGGTGAGTGGGCTGGCCAGTCAGAAGCAGGTTGCTGGTACCTATGGGAAGCCAGTAGGGAAGAGGCTGAGGGGCTGGCTCTCATTGGTGGGGAGCGGAGATCGGTAGCCATCAAAGTTTCTTGGGATGCTGCCGCTGGTGGAACCCGAGCTGTTACTCAGAGTCTCGATGCTTCCCTCTCGCTGAAGTTCTGCAAGACAGAGGAGAGGGCCAGGCCTGATCAATGTAGGGTCTGAGTGGTGGGGACACACCCTGGCCAGGTTGCCTGCCTTGAGGCACCAATGTGGTATACATCCTTCTGTGGGGGGAGGGGCCGGACCCCACCTGTTCTCCAGACAGGCCAGGAGGCAGCTCAGGTCATGGGGAGGCTCAGCTGGGAGAGGGAGAAGCTCCCTTGGCTGACAGGCTCCAGTTTTAGATGACAGTCTTTCCCTTGCTGTGGGGAACCCCTTTAGGCCAGAAATATGGCTGCCCAGCTGCTTCATCTGGGCAACACTGCTCTACATGTATCCACACCTGCACTTATACGCAGTAGCTCCTGCCCTGGACCTGCTGGCCAGGCAGGGAGGGAGAAGCCAGGGCACCAGAAGGACTGTAGCCTCCCTGCATGGTCTGTGCCTCTTTTTCCAACCCTGCCCCGTCTCCCCCCAGAGTTTCCACCCCTGGCTCACTTGTTCACCCCACCCCACACTCTGCCTGCTGCTCAGGCCTCGGCCCATCTTTGGCACCTCCTGGAAGGTGTCCTGTTTCCCTGCAGAAGGAAAGACCTGGTTTGAGGGCGCCTACTCCAATGGAGAGAGGATCCCTGCTTGCCTGGAGTGCCTCCTTCCTTCCCGCCTCTTACACCCAGGTCTCCTGGATGCCCTCAGGATGTACATGCTCAGAGTCAACCTGAAAAGAAGGCAGGGAGGGAGCTCCCACCCCTCCTCCTCTTCCCTTCCCTGGCTTCTGTACATCCAAGCAGCCATCCTGGATGCAGCCACTTCCTCCATCTCATTCAGCAGTGGGCATCTTAACTGCCCCAGCATCTCTTGACCCAAGACAAGGCAGGTGGGGTAGGGGGAGTTGGAAAGAGATTTTCTTGCTTGCTGGATGCAGGGAAGAAGGAATGACTTCTTAGCTCTTTGAAGGTAGTCAGTTCACATTACCTTTCAATCCCTCATAGTGGGCTCTAAGATACATCTCTCGGCAGTCTCTGCGAGTCTGCCTCAAGCCAAGATGTGTGACCTGCAGCTCTCCTTCTCCATAGTACTGCCTGGGACTGAGGGGATCTTGCCTGTCCCTCTCGAGAGCACAGGACCTCAAAGCAGTCGTTTGCAACAGCGAAGCTGTACTTCTTTGGTCTAGCCTGAGACCTTTATCTTCTGCCTGCACTGGCTCCCACGCCTGCTGCCTCCAAATGCATGCAGCACAGGTGGCTTTGGTTAGGGAAAGGGCCACAGCCATGGCCAGCCAGGAGCTCACCCCTGGCCCCCATTCTCCCTGCAGGCTGCCCCAAAGAGCACTGAGGCTGCCCAGTAGCAGCAGCAGCAGCAGCAGCAGCAGCCACAGTTAGGCTAGGGGGAGGGGGAGAGTCTTCAGAGGCTCAGGAAGGCACCTGGGCCAAGGGGCCCTTAGGGTGCACCAGCCATGTCTGGGGCCTGGGCCCAGGCTAGAAGGGTGTACCCGGACACCAGAACCTCTCAGCAGACTGGGGGCAGGGGAGAAGGAAGGTGTGCACACAGGCCAAGGGCCTGGTTGTGATCCCCGATCTCCAAGAGACAGTGGGCCCAACCCTGGCATAAGTCAAGAGTTTTCTGGATATGGATAGAAAACAAGGCAGGTGGCTGCTGGGTGGGATCTCTTCCCTGCTCATTCTTCAGGCTTACTAATTTGGGGGCACAAGCCATTGTGCCAAGATAGAAAGAGGATGAGAGAGTAAAGAGCAGACCCTGGGATTTCTATATGGAAGTTTCAGACTCCCAGAAAGTCCCCATCCTGCCACAAGTAAGCTGAGGCGTTTGTGGGAGATGCCGGAGGCCCCAGCTTGGTTCAGAGAGGCCCTTGCCCTCATGCAGGGCAGTCCCAGCACTAGGGGGCGCTGACAGCAGGGCCAGCAGGGCAGGAGCGGTGAGCACTGACAGCAGCAAGAAAAGCAGGGGCTTCCTGAGGTCCTGGACACCAGGCCCAAGGGAGAAGGCCCCAGAGGAAGGAGCAGGGGAGCCCACTAGGATGGGGAAGGTGGGCCTTTTACCAGAGCTGAGGGGCAGGCCCAGACCATTCTGATGCAGAATGCTGACATGCCACACTGCCAAGGAAGCTGAGGGAACCAGAGCCCAGGACCAAGCACGGCGTCCACACCCCTTGGCACAGGCCCCCAGCAACTCAGGGACCCCACTACAAGAGTTTGAATGGACGCACCCTGTTCCATCATGGGACAATGCAGGGACAGTTTGTTGAGGGGGTTTACAAGATGAATTGGCTGCTCTTGGGGGCCAGGGATAGCCTGAGCCACCTTCCTCGTGTTTCCTCTTCACTAGTTAAGTGTGGGGTAAGATGCAAGTGGGCAGGCTTCTCCCTCGCTCCCACATCCTGAGGTGACCAAGGCTCCAACGAATTCATCTCCCATACACCTGCCCAGCTATTTCCCTCTTCTCCACCCCCAGGGCCACCGCCCTGGTTAGGCCTGCACCGCCTCCCTGGATGCTGTCTCCGGACCTCTGACCCCTCGCTCCCAGCCCATCCCCCACCCCAGAGCCAGACTGGTCAGTGTACGGCACAAACCTCACCTAGCCTTTCCCCTGCTTAAAAGCTGGCCACCGCTCCAGTCTCCCTCAGATAAGGTCTTACCTCCAGAGTACTATAGAACACCTTCCATGATCTGCCCTTGCCAGGCCCCACCTCCCTAGTGTTAACCTATTATTATCTGAGGAACTGAAGTAATGAACTTGTACAGTTCTTGGGCCCCTCTGGGTTGCTTTAGGCCTCTGGGCCTGTGCTCAAGCAACTCCCTCTGACTGAAAAGCCCGTCACAGGCTTTCTCGGCCCTTCCAAAGCTTAGTGCCAGTGCCCCCTCCTCTGTGAGCCCGTCCTGCTACCCTGGTAGCGCTGGCCAGGCCTCACAGTGCTCTGTGCTGGTGCCTACCCCAGGCTCTCTAACACTCTGTGTACCACTTGCTTGCACGTGTGTTCCCATCTAGATGGAGAGCCCCTCAGGGGCAGGTGCTGTGCCTCATTCATCTCTCTAATCCTAGTGCCACCCACAGGACCTGGAAAACAGTTGGTGCTCAAAAACCATTTTTTGAATGAATGAATGAATGAATGAATGGAAGAAAGAACAATGTGGTAAGGGAAGGTGAGGATTCATTCTTAGCATGAACTAATAGTAAAAGAAGCAGGGGCTTGCCTGATCCTGGGACCTTCTCTCCTGGGTACTTCCCAACATGCCTTCTGCCAAACCCCTTTTTGACTCTTCCCACCAAAGACAGAAAACTCAGTGTGTGTGGGAAGTGGAGGTGAAGAAAGGGGTACACATGGGTTTCCCCCTTAAGTCATCCCAGCTGCCCAGCCCTAGGAGCAAGCTGCAAATGGAAATGGGTGGCCTTACCTTCCGCCATCCCGAATGCATGCTTTGTTACTGTTGGGTTGCTCACGGACGCTGGGCTGTTGGCATTGTTTTTTTTTTCCTTTTTTTTTCCCTTTTGAAAAGAAAAGCATTGAGGAATCTTTTTGGAAAAGATATGGACAACGATCGAGAACTATACTGATCTCTGCAAGCAGGTGAAGAGGGCGTCAGGAGGTGTGTGAGGGGGTGGGGGTGGCTGTCACACTGGGAGGAGGGGAAGCTTGCAGCTGAGTTCCGCAGTCAAGGAGGACAGTGACATGCATGTGTAGGGGGTGGGGATCAGTCTTGGGGACCCCAAAGATGGAACTGCTGTGTTGGAGCCAAGACCCCCTGCAGCCTGAGAGCCATACACTGAGCACGAAGAGCAGCTTTGGGACGGGGGAGAGGGTCCAATGGCCCATGCAGTTCAAGGGGGGCCCCATGCAGGTGGGCTGCCAGGAGGGGTGAAGGTTCAGGCTGCACAGTTTTCAGGGGTACCTCAGACCTTTTGCCTCATTGGCTTGTGACTGGTGGCCCAGCTACCGGCTGCCACCCTCCTCCTCCATTCCCAAGACCCCTAGGTTTGGGCAGCTGAGGTGGACTTGTGGGAGAGGCCACCAGAAGCCTGCCAGGGGCTCTTTGGCGAGGAACTTGGAAAACATCCCAGCAGCCTTCCCTCTTAGTAGAAATATGCAGACTCTGTCGGGGTAGGGTGGGGCGGGAGGAATGTTAGCTTTGAAAGAGGTTGTTCTCTGGCATCAAAGTAGGGTGGGAGGATGAGAAGGAGTGGCACCCAGGGAAGTGGCTGCACTCAGACGTCAGATAACCTTACTCTGACCTCACATTCTCCAGGAACTTTGTGCCTGGAAGGTGGGGGCTCGTCTTCCCATCTTGCAGATAGCAAAACCAAGGAAGAACAAGAAGCCACTAGCCCGGGGTTGTACAGACCACCTCAGAGAAAACCAGTGCTGGGACAGGCCATGGGAGCAAAATGCCAACGACTCCGGGGACCGTAAAGATGGCCCCCAGCTGCCCGTCACTGGCTGTGTCCCTCTGTCCTCTGTTAGCCCTTATTGGAAAGTGGACCTGCTACCCACAGTTGACCCTCTATGCCACAGGCCAGGCTGGGCAACCCACAGGGGGCAGGGAGACAATGGAAGGAGCAGGAACAAAAAGGGAAGAGCTTCAGCTCTCCTGAAACAACCAAAGAAACAGGAAAGCCCAATCTTCACGTTGTCCCTCTCCCTGTGGGGCCTGTCAAAAGTCACAGGGGTCAGAGGGGGCAGAGAGAAGGTGGCCCACCTTGTCAGGGAGAAGGAAGTGCATGGCAAGGGAGAAACAGGAAGGAGGAGATTCTCAGCCTATGTGAGGCGAGGGGAGCACAGCTGCCCGGTCGCCTGGCCCGGCTCGGCGGCTGGGCTGTGCCTAAGGAGGGGCCCCTCTGCTCGCTTCACCCTAACACTGCCCTCCTCCCACAGTGGAACACCACAGCCCCTGTGCAAAGGCATGAGCAGTGGGGACTGACTCCAGGGAGCTGTGGGTGGGTGTTGAGGGGCAGAGCAAGAATGGGGCCAGGAAGAGGACCCATGGGGCGGCAGGGCAGGAAGAGTCCATTATTCTCACAGCCCTCTGTGGCTTTTCCCTCTGGGTACAGCCACTGCCCTCCCTTGAGGCCACACTGTGCCTGGCAAGGCAGGGGCTTCTCTATCCGGGGAGGTGGCTCCAAGCTTGGGGATCCGGATGGCTCCCCCTCAGTCTCTGAGCTGTCACGGTGAATTACGGGGCTGCAGCCTGCCCAAGCAGGAGCCCATATGCTGGGGATAGACTGTACAGAGGCCTCTTTTCACTCATTAGTCACTTTCCTAAACCGCCTGGCCTCTGGTTTCCCCATTCCCTGGGGATGGGCTGAAATGCTGAGGACACAGGACCCCAATGAGACCTGGGAGAGCTGGTGAAGACCCAGAGGGTGGGGGACCTCAGCAGAGGGACAGAAGTGAAGTCTTACTTTGGGCTTGGTGGTCTCCAGTCTCTTCCAGGCTGGATGTTACATCCGGCCAACCGGAGCCCCTGAGGGAAGCCCCTTTGGCTCCTGGTAGGTGGAGGCACTGTGGAGAGCCCACAGTTCAGGGACCTCAGAAGGAGGCCTATTTCTGGGACCTGAGAGGGTCATCAAGTACAGTGCTGTGTATGTGTGTGTGGTTTTGGGGAGAGGATGCCTGGGACCCCTGCCTCAGGCTCCAGAAAGCCCGGCACTTTCCCTCACCTCTACTGCCTGGCCCCTCTGGCTTCTCAGAGGCTCCAGTCAGTGCTGTTCTGTCCATTTAGAGCCTCACAGTGCTGTTCATTAAAGGGATTAGCACAGTATTTTTATTGGGCCTGGCTGCAGCCGCACACCCCAGCCCCAAGCTGCCTGGTGAGAGTGGGATTAGACCTTGGGGTCAGTCTTATGCTGCACCCACAGCTCCACCCACTTCTGGTAGTAAGAAGGGAGAATGTTTCTCCCAGCTAGAGGCTCAGTGGCCTGAGGAGGGAGGAGAGGAAGCCAGACTGATGGAAGCAGTTTAGGGAAGTCCTTAAGAGGACAGGCTCTAGCTACCTGGTACCTGTGAGACTTGGCAAGTTACTTATTTAACATCTCTGTGCCTCAGTTCCCTGAACATGAGGATAACAATGTCTATTTCATTGGGTAGCTGTAAGGATTAAATTAAATAATGCATATATAGTGTATCACGAAATGCTTAAAGCTTCTACTTAGTCAGCGTGAGCTATTGTTACAACCGAATTAATAACTGTGATTATCCACAGGAAGTCAGGGTCTCAGGTAATCACATCTCTCCATCTTCCCTCCCCAGCAAGTATCTCTGCCATCCAGGCCCTCACCAGCTTGGCCTCCACTGGTGCTTGGGAAAGATTCTTTCTTTTTAATGAAGAAATGTCCCAGGGAGGAAGATGGTAGATAATGTTTACAGCTTTTCATTTCCCTCCTTGCTTCTTTGCAAATACCCTCTTCCAAGCTGGAAAATAAATTTCCAACCCTGTTGACATACATTGATTTTCCTTCCTGCATCTACCTCCCAGTCCTCCCACATTAGCAGGGGCTGTGGTTAAGGGACCCCAGGGAGTGGGTGGTCACATAGCACAGAGCAGCCAACCAAACTGCCCTATCTCACCCAATACTGGCTCAGAGGACATTTGTGACAAGCAGAAAGCACTCCAGTCCCCTTCTGCTGGGAGGATTTCTGACAGAGAAGTGTGATGCCGTGGTGGGGTGGGAAGCTGAGGGTTTAGGAGGTTAGGGATTTCCAGCATCTTCCCCTGATGTGATCTATGGGACCCTCAGGGGGCCAAAGGACTGCTGCAAGTTCAGCAAAGTGATCCAAATGGAGTCTTCCCCAAGCTTAATCAACTCTGTCAGCTGGGGCTGGGAGAGCGCGTGGCTAAGAGGGTAGGAGGCTTGAACGCATATCCTCAGGCTACACGCTGTGGGGCTAAGCAGGGTTGGCAGCTTCTCGGTGCTGGGACCCAGAGAGATGAGCCCCGGTAGCAAATAAGAGGTGGGCAGGGCAGACATGACCAGGGACTGCTTGTCTTATACCAGTCGCAGGCC
This sequence comes from Tolypeutes matacus, assembly GCA_026826555.1. Lineage (NCBI taxonomy): Eukaryota > Metazoa > Chordata > Mammalia > Cingulata > Chlamyphoridae > Tolypeutes > Tolypeutes matacus. The sequence goes on from JAKSZT010054055.1 coordinate 14,507,371, forward strand.
TGGGAGCTACTGCGCTCTCCTCCAGGGTGTGACTAGGGGAGGCAGAGGTCTGTTCAGTGAAACAGAGATGGAGTTTGTTGAGATTGTCTCTAGAAACCCTGGCAACCTGGTCAGAGACCATGCTCTGGGCCGGAGCCAGCCTCAGCACCCAGGGCACTTTTTAGGAGGCTAAAAGTGCAGCAGTTAGAGAAGGCAGCCTACTGCGAGGCTTTGCTTCTCTCCACACGCAGGCACACCTTCCTGGCTGCCTGGCTCCCCTATCCTTCCCCTTCCCTTCCCTCTCCAAGCTTCTCTGTTAAGTATCAGGCCCTCCTCTCGCCCTCACACTTTAGAGCTGGCAAAGGTGCCTTTGGCCAATAGATCAGAGAGTCTTTTTGTCCCCTGGCAGTGAGGTCTTGGGAGGACAGAGGCTGGGACAGGGGGGGATTAAGAAGGGAGTTCCCTTTCTCCTCCACGGGGGTTTTTGGCCCCTTTCTGGGGCATGCTTAAGGAAGGAAGGAGGGGAGCTTCTCAAAGCTAAGAGGTTGAGGCTGAAAGTCTCCTCCATGTTCTGAGAACGGGAAGCCTGGTTTGGGCTAACTCTGGCCCAATTTTGCCCAGGTTTAACGCCTAAGAGTGTACACAGGCCCCTGGCAGACCCGTGCCACCCACTTCTGGTGATGTGCCCTGCACACAGCCTCTTGCCATCAGCTTGACCATCGCGGCCTGTGGGCAGGCACATGCCTTTCTTCCTGGCTGGGGTCTCTTTGAACCCAGGGGTTCCCACAAATGTGTTTTCTTTCTCCTTTGCCCAGTTCTTGTTCCCAAGCCCCGTGAGTCCTGAGGCTAGAATGTAGCAGATTGAAAACAGAACCACACTGGCTACCTGCCTCAGCCTCAGTCCCAACCATGGAAATCTCTGGTGCTCTTGGCTCAGGCTATCTGGAACTGTTTCCCTTGGTCACTGGGGCCATGCACAGGTGCCCACTAGCCTCAGTGGGGACTGGGGGAAGACCTGAGGCTCAGGGGAGACCTCAGACCCTCCTGGGTGTCAACTGGCCCCTAGAAGGTAAAAGCTGTGGCTAAAATCCGGAAAGGGATGATGGCCAAGGAGACTGTGCGCCAGGCAATCAGAAGACATGCTCTGTGCCTTAGCCTCCACCCCAAAAACCTGGGGCAAAGTCCTGTTGCCTTTCCTCTCCTTCCCTTCAGTAGCCAAAGAGGAAAGGGGATGTTCCCGGGCCTCTGGAAGCCTGTTCAGGATGGCAGGCCGGGATGGCATCAATACCATTAGGTAGAGGTTAGAGGTAGGTCAGATCCATGAATGTCTGGTGGGCTCAGTAGAGAATTAATGACAGGGATTTGAATACTGGAATATTGGGGAAGGAAGAATAAAAGGAGTGAAGAGAGGGAGAGGGAAGGGACCTTGAGGAATGAAGGATGGGGGGCCCACCAGGCCTGGGCCCCCTTTCAAAGGGGCCCCCATGCTCACCAGAGCCTGCCTCTTCCTGCATCTGGCCTGCACCAGCTGGAACCAACTGTGGGGGGTGGCGGTGGGGGCAGGGAAGGGGGCAGAGCATTTGATTTCCATGAAGAGCAGCTTACAGCCCAGCCCCAAATTTTCCTTCACAGCCTTTGAGCAGCTGCTGAGCAGTGGTGGTGGGTGGGGTCTGAACCAGAGGGTCTGCTGGCCCGGCTTGGGGCTGGAGCCTTTTCTAAGATCCCTCCCGCAGTGGTCACGGCACCAAGCCCTGGCAGGGCAGGACTCTAACCAGAAAGGCTGCTCCACTCCACTCCCAGGAAACCCACACGACCCAAGCCCTCCTGAGACTCAGTCTTAAGGGGAAGGTGAGCAGAATTGCCCATCAAGACCATCTGGAATGGTACCATGTCCAGCGACCCTTTCAGTGCCACTACATTGGTATGACTTTAAATCCTGACCAAGGCAGAGGACATCATTCTGTCACAACATATTAAACTCGGGGACAGAAAGGCTGAGTTGCCCTGGCTCATGTTCCCCTGGTTTGGAGGTGTTTTATAAGTCTGGCTGAAGCCATGCTTGAGCTCAGATTCTCTGTGGTCGGTGACAATGAGGGCTGCTGTGGGAGCCGAGGACGTGCTCTAGCCTAGCTCTGTCACAGATGTGCTGAATATCCTGGGCCCATCACTTCACTGAGAAATCTCACCATCTGTTGACCAGGACAGGAGGGTCTTATCTAGCGACCTCACCGGGTGTGTACAACTCTAATGAGAAAATAATGTGAAGGGGCTTTAAGAAGGAGAACACACATCTCACACATGTAAGGGACCACTATTACTGAAACAATATCCTAGTTAGAAAATAAGCTTTGCCATCACTGGTGTCTTAAGCAGGCCGAGGCTCCTGGGCTTCTTTGTGTTGTGTGTGTCCACATGTGGGTATGGGTGCTAATGAGGCCCTGGAAAGCATATTCCCTTCGCATGGCTATGGGGGGGAGATGGGGTTTGAAAACCCTGCCTTTGAACCAGCTGCCTTTGGCCTGCCTGTCTCCTCAGGTCCAGTCCCACAGTTCGGAGGGCCTCACCTGAGCTCCCAGGCAGGGGTCTTCCTGAGCTATCTCCAGAGCTATGAGACGGCACAGGGGCCTGCAAACCACAGGAGAGACACTGTGCCTTGAATGCTGCTGGCCTGACGGGCCAGAGCCACATCTGGTTCTCATTCAAATGTCCAAACATAATTAAATTCTCTACAATGCAGCGGAAGAGTTTGGTAAGATGTGGCTTCCCCCATTTTTCCATCAAGATTAAGAAATCACAGTCTCTCATTCGATTGGTCAATCCACTCTCCACCCTGCCACTGGCCTGTCCCATTCTGCAAAGGTAAAGAACTGAGCTCTTATCTGCTTTCTAGAGCTTAAGGGGCTGAGACACACAAAAACACCCCCCCTCCACACACACACACACACACACACACACACACACAGTTCCTCTCATCCAAGAGGATTAACAGCTGAGGGCAAAAGCAGCAGGCTTGCCGGCGGAGCAAGTTAGTGCACTGTGGGTTGGCTGGGGTTGGGAACAGGGAGGCCAGTGTCCCCTCTCCTCCTAAAAGTGTCTATCCAGCCCTGAGGAGACAGCTGCTGTCCCCAGGCTCACCTCAGAGACACAGTGTCCGTCCCTCTACTGCCTAAACAGGGATGTTGTCTAATGCCCTGCCCAGGAGATCCCTTCTTCACAGTTCCTCACAATAGGAGGCACTTGAGAGCTATGCTTCCGGAGTCTTTGGGATGAGGGGCCCTCCCTTAAAGCCTCAGTACTCTGGTCTGGCCCTGTTACAGCCCTCTGTGGGGAGCGGAGAGTCAGGGCACCTCTCGTCTCTCTCACCTTGCAACCTTGGGACTGCTGCAGGGAGGGCGTTCCTCCCACCTGCTCTCCACTAAACATATGAAGGAGGGATGTTGGAGGAATGGAGGGAAATCAGTATCAGTCTAACGGAGAAGGACAAGTGTGACATCTGAGTCCTCTCAAGAAATCCCAAAAACCTCCAGGTCTCACAGGATTGCTCGTCATTTCAGGCCTGTCCGGGCTCTAAACATGTTAATGGACTGTATGGGGCCAAGGTGCAGTGCAGCCCTCTGTGAAAGGGAGGGTGCCCTGCTCAATAGAAGGGACACCCACTAACCCGAGGCTTCAGCGCCTCTCCTCCCCTTCAGCCTGTGCCCATGTCAGGCTAATATTCCTTAGAAAGGGCTGCTTTTTCTAGCTTCCCTTTCCAACTGAATATCTTCAGTTTATGGTTTCTTTTTTACTTAGGGCTTTATGACTTTCATGATAATGGGTTCCATTCCACTTCCTCCATGCCTATTTTTCTAATCATTGTGGTGCAGGCTTTATGAGTTTCTTAGTAAGTGGGGGTATTTTTCCTTTTGAAACAGAGTCCTGCATGTTAACATGTGGGTGTGGGGATGCTACCCAGAGACAAATGGGGGTTTGGAGGGGGGGTAATTGGAGTGGGGGTACAGGAAAATCTTCTGGATTAAACAGAGTTGTGTTGAAGTCCCTTTAAGACCCCAGGCCAGCTCCCATGCTGCTCCCAGACATTCCTACAGGTTCATGTGGAGTTTGTCTGTCAAGGAAGGCTCATCCAGAGGCTAGGCACACACACAGGCTGGGGCGAATCAGCCCATCCCAGGGTCCCTGACCTGCCTCAGATTCAGAATGTGTATGTTTCCAAAATGGTAAACTTTAGTTCAGTGTGTGTGGTAATGGATTTAATGTAATTTCTTGGTGGCATTTAGTGCCAGGTCCACAGGCCTGGTACCCTTTACATAAGTGAATAAGGTTTTAAGGAAATGGACCCAGTTCTCGGGCCAGCTGTCCTAGGCTGAGCCTTAGCAGAAGGAATGGCGTTGTGGCCAGGGTCCCTGCTGCCCCTTGGGGGCCCCAGCCTGGGCTCTCAAACCTGCAGGCTGCAGCTGCGAGGGAATCACAAGCCTCAATTAATTGCTGTGGTGCCGTCTGTCCAGCTGAAAAAGGCTGGGCTGATGGCGGGCTTGCCTTTGCGCTCTGTACACAGACTGGCCGCTGGTGCCGGAGCTCGACTCATTATTCAATTCTGCTAGCTCAGACGAGCCTCTCCATTTGCTCCTCCAGGAGGAATAACAAATCTAGAAATGCAATTCCACTTTGGTGTATTAAGATATTGATTTGCCTGTCGAGTGGAAGTGCATTTGTCCTGTCAGCCCTCCTGTGGGTGGGAAGGGGTTAACCAAATGTTTATCACAAGGCTGGCTTCAGAGTTGAAAGTAATGTGATCAGTAATGAATTTTGTGTTACATTAGGTAGTATAAATGGACAGACAAGCGCAGACAACAAGTGGCCAGGAGTCGGGGCTAATCTAATGATGTAAAAATAGAGACAGCACCAATTATACTAGGGGCCAGCTCCAGGCTCCTGCAGGGACTGCAAATGAATAGGTACAAATCAAATTACTCACTAATAGACGCACTACAAGAGGGGCAGTCAATGGTAAATGCATTAGAGCCTAGTGACCTCTCTGCTCTGTGCAGCAGAATCCAAAAATTTGACTTCCATCTTAAAAGTGGGGGCAGGGAGTGGTGTTTTTCAAAGAAACTCTTGTTGGGTGAAGGACAGCAACGGCTCCCCATCCCAAACCAGTCCCTGCCCAGAAAGTATCTCCTGTCCGAGCTGACCTCTCGCCCTCACTGCAGTGCCTCCTGAAGCTTGGGCACCAGAGGGAAGGAAGGCAACCTCTCGAGGGACAAACAGTGGTGAGACAAAGCCTTCGCTGTAGGCAAAGACTGGAAATTACATACCCAAACACTTCACCGCCATGTGTCTCTCAGGGGTGATGCTTTTTACTGCTACATCAAGGACTGTGTCTGTATTGAAAATAAAATACTTCTTTAAAGAGGATCATGAGATGGACCTTCAAGAGAACAAGCAGCATGAGTAGAGAGCAAAGTGAGTGATTAGCTCTCAGAATCTGGTTTGCCCACTGAGAGCTTTGCAGGGGGTGCTCTCCAAGGCACCGTGGATCTAGGGTTTCACATACTTCTCACTAGCCAAAACTGGCATCCTCCTTCCCTCTATTCCTCCTTCCCCAGTCGTCCAGCCTACTGAGCTCCTCTATCCCTGCCTGCTGCACAGAAGCTGGGGTAGAGAAGGATATGGAGGCAAAGCCAGCATCTGGGTAGCCCCTCAGGTTTTCTTCCTCCTTTCGGGTTCTGTGGATTTAGAAACCAGGCCTGAAGTTCAAAGCTACTTGGCAGTACAGCTGGACTGCTTAGGGAAGGATCATGGAGACGTGCTCAAATGATTTAACTGTATGCTCATATTCAGCTCTCAGTGGCTTGTGGATGAATAAAATATGAAACCGGAGAAGTTCCAAACTTTCTAAGGAACCAGCATATGCTTGGATGGAGGCTGGGCCCTGGAAGGCTTAGCCCATGTTCTCCCAACCCACCCCCTAAGGCCAGCACAGAAACAGTCACACACATCAAAGTGGAGATGGCAAGCCTGTCCTGGCCAACTGGAGCCTGGAGACAATGGGAACATGCCAGTAAAATGAGTAAAGGGGGCACAGAATGGAAAAAGTCATCCTGAACAAATGAAGCAACTGGAATGGTGATTCTCCCCAAACTCAATTAAACGCACAGAGGGGTGGAATTGCAAGCTATCGAGCTACGCTAAATAAAACATATGTGGGGGTAGATTTGGGGAGGTCTGTGAAGGCTGGTGCTGGGGGATTCGGCCAGCAAACTGAAGAATGTCTCATGCAGTGGGCCTACATGTCCCTGGGGACAGGGGTGGGGAATAAAGAGGGGTATGCTGGAAGAGATCACCGAGAGCCAGAGGTCGGGCAGCTGTTTCTGGTATGGGTACTCCAGAAGGCCTCCTTCTGTTCAGTTCAATCCGATTAGCTTGGTCTTCTGAGTACAGAGCTCTCTTTTGCTTCTAAGAGCTGAAGCTTTGGGTCTTTAAAGGGTCAGAGGGTCATTTCCAATTTTCATTTTCCGTGTGCATGTGTGTCTTCCTTTGTCGCCAACCATCAAACCTAGGGGGTGGTCTGTGTATCTCTGACCATCTTCGGAGAAGGCAGAGGTGCAGAGGCAGGGGCAGAAGGGAAACTAGGGGTATTTAACCATCCATGACTGTGTTCAACTCTGTTCAGATCTCATACCTCACAGCAAGGTCAATGGTTAAAGGTAAATTCTCTGGCAGAGGAGGAGGGACAGAGAGAAATCCTCCCTTTTGTTAACCATTTACCTGTGTTAATGTCTCCAGAGGAGGGCTCTTGCTCCAGGGGTCCAAAAGCCCTCCCCCCAACTTTTCCCCAGGTCTGTTCCGCAGGAGTTCCTGCTTCCATGTTGGAGACAACACCTGGAAAGGTTGCCAGTGAGAGCACAGTGGCACTTCCTCCCAGGGTTGACAGGAATCAGCAAGTCTCAGTTCAAGAGTTCAAAGTAGACTTTAGGCAATTAAGAAATGCACAGAGGAACTTCCCAGTCCTAAGCTCCCATTACATAGACTCTGCCTCTGGCTGAGACTTTCTAGCAACCTTAGCTGAGCGTGTGTGTGTGTGTGTGTGTGTGTGTGTGAGAGAGAGAGAGAGAGAGAGAGAGAGAGAGTGAGAGAGAGAGAGAGAAAGAGAGCAATCTACCTAGAATCAGATTTGAGACCTGGCCAGAAACTAACAAGTGTGTCTTTTAAACACAATAATTATCCCCATTGCTGTCACTGACTTTCATTTACCTCTCAGAGGCCATAAAAACCCATCCAGTCATTCAACAAACATTAACTGAGGCTTAGCTTGGATCTAATCCCAGTGCTGGATGCCGGGCAGAGAGAAGGCTGGTGGTTAGAGGTAAGAAAGATGAATCAGACTTGGTCCAAAGAACTGGAATTGGGTTAAGACACACTCATGACAGTCCGGGTGAGGGAGAGGCTGGGGGAACCACTGGAGCTGGCCTTTCCCCAGTGGCATGCAGAAGGGAATTAGCCATTACTAGTTAATGGAAAAAGCAACAAACTACTTGTCCAGGGCCAAGTGTCCAGTGAGTAGTTGGTGTAGAAGTTCAGAGAAAGAGAATGTGTTTGGTTGCATCTGTCCTGGTCAGGAAGCTTCACAGAAGAGGTGAGATTTGAGGTAGATCTAGAAAGATGAACAGGCAGAGGGAAGGACAGTGGGCGCCTCAGGAGAGCTAACCAACATGCTGGCTGAGCCAGGTAGCGGGGATGTGCTGGGGAGGATCGGGTCATTTTGATAGGTGAATATGTTTCCATGCAGGTGGTGGTGGTGAATTATGAAGAGGGGGTTATCGTGGGAGGGAAGGTGGGAGGTGAGGAAAGGGAGGGTAAAAGATCATGGCCAGGTCAGGTGAGACTGACAGGACCTTAAGAACTGGAAACTTTTTTTTTCTTATTTTAATCCCACATCTTTTAGTTATTATCTTAGACAGTTCACTTCAAATCTTTCATTTCCTCATCTGTATCCTGGAGAGAGCGCGGCCTAGCCGGCAGTGTTGAGATGATTAGAGGGCTTTTGTGGGGTTAGCACAGAGCAAAGCCCCTTGGGAGGCAGTGCCCCTTAATGCTGAGCCAATGAGATGACATACACGGAGAGCTCAGGACAGGAGTACAGCAGCCAGCACGTGAGAGGTTAGTAGGGAAATGGTAACTACGCTTACTGGTTTCCCTCTCTGATTTTGTTAGAGAAAAAAGCAACTGCACCCCAGCGAGGGAAAGGCACTTGCCGAAGGTCACCTGCTTCCCCTCATTTCTTGACGAGGACTTCCAAATCCTGCCGAAAAGGGAAAACAAACGTTCTTCCCAGTGGCAGTAGCTGGGTGCTGGGAACTGAAAGGACCCTCAGATGTGGCCTTTCCTCTCGGTGGAAAATAGCCAGGAACAGGCAAGCTGATGCTGAACTGGGACACAAACAGCAACACTGACAATGCCAGCCCTGCTGCTCCCTTCCACCTGAGCGAGGGTGGTTGTGACCTGCCTGGTGGGGACACAGCTCGACGGCTGGGTGGCTCTGTGCCTTTGGGGACATACCCACTTCTCTGTTCCCCACCCCTGGCAATTAGTGCAGTTCTGTCTGCACATCCAGGAAAGACCATGGCCTGTGGGCGGGGGAGCAGTCCTGACCTCTGTGGGGTGGGCCCCAGTGGGAAGCTGGGGATGGAAGCCAGAGAGGAACAGACCCACCGCGGAGCACTGTGGCCTCCTCTAGGGCTTTAATCTCTTATTCTTCTCTGCGGAGCCCAGCCCAGTGTGGAGAGTGCTAGCAGCTGCTGACAGAGAGCCTGCCTGCCTGCCGGACGCACCCACAGAGAGTGCTTGGGCCTATGGATGAGGATGATGAGAGAAGACAATGAAAACCATATGTAAAGGCACTATAGACAGATGAAAACTCCAGGGCCCGTTTACATAAAGCAGAAGAAAGGACCTAGGTGCCTGGTTAAGTTGCTTAAATGACAACATTTGCCGAGGAACCTGGCTATTGTGGGGAGAGGGGGCAGTTTTAGGAGTAGCAGGTGATCAGGGATATTAACCAGAGAAGCCCAAACAGAGTCTATGGTAAGCCAGCCAGGCCCAAGCCAGAAGCCATGCCTTCAGGAAGTGAGAAAGTCCAATGAGATGAATCACCCTCTCCTTCTCGGGCTGCCACATGAGGGCATCACTGAGAGGAGAGACACCCCGACTCTCGGGAGGCCAGAGTTTAGGGTGAACACCATTTCAACACATTTGGAGGCTATAGGAAGAGGAGAAGGGAAGACCCCATGGAGAAAGCAAAGCAGCTTGGCTGTTGTACAGTGGCAGGTGGTGTGACGTGTGGGGCTATGTGCCACACTGGCCGTGTGCAAGCAGCTTCTTCAGTCTATGAGGCCTCTGGATGTGCTTAAGATCCAACAGGGGTGACTCACCCAGGATCCATAAAGGAAGCTCACCCTTCATGGGCTCACTCACTTGGAATTGGAAAATCTCAGGGTTGGGAAAGGGACCTTAGAGGTGCCACACACCTAAGTGTCACTTCTCCAGCCTCCCTGGGACCTCTATTGTGAAGACACCAGGGAGACCCAGCTCCTCCTTTCATGGCCTGGCAGGGAATCAAGTCACAATGGCCATCTTCCCTTGGGGCTGGACTGGGTAAAATTCTCTGAGCTATGGACTTCTCCTCTGTGGGATGGGGAAAAATCTAGTAATTGCCACATCTTTTGAATGGTCTGCAGAGGCCAATGTGGCTCATCAGTTTTTATAATGATCAATAATAATTCAACGATCAGTTTTGGATATGGAAACGACCAGAGAGAAAGGAGGTCTAAAAGCTCAGAGAACAAAGTCACTACCCTGGGGCCTGCAATTACCCTCACCTGATCCCATGGCACCTTGTGATGGGTGGCAAATCTGGCTGCTACAGAACATGCAGCCTTAGCATGAAAATGTTCCTAAAGTGTGGCAAGCAGAAGCTCCAAGGCCCATTGAAAGAGCTAATCCTAGGGGTGGGAAGGGGGCCTGAAACACTGGGTTGTTTGTTTTGGGGTACACATCTGGTCAACTCCAGTAGCATTAGCTAACATTTATTGAGATCTTAATTTCTACAGTCCTGAACCTAAAGACATCATCACTAAAAAAAAAAAAAAAAAAAAAAAAGTGCTTTAGTTCATTTTGTGCAAAACATAGGCAATCAACAGATATTTGTTAACTCACTGAAACCTCCCTGTGACTGTTTAAGAACTGTGTGTAATGTTCAAAATGTGCTTTTAATGTTAAGAAGGAAAAAAGGTACAGCCCTTTTAGTAAGTAAAGTCGTTTCTGACAGAAATCTTTCAAACAGCTTTAGTTGAGAATAATCCTAAAGCCTCAGTCTCTACTGAGTAATTAATATACAAACAGGAAAACTCAGAGGATTTAGCAGAATAAGCTACAGCACTGGTTTTCAAACTGTAGGTTGCAATTCATTGATGTATTATGAAATCAATTTAGAGGGTCATGACTGCAATTTTAAAAAATGAAATAAAATACAAAGTACTAGAGTGCATTGCCTATACTATTGGTTTGTGAAAGTTTTGTGTGTTTGGGTGAACACACAAATAAAATATATTTCTGACAGATAGTAAGAGGCAAAGATTGAGCCAGGAGCGTGATCTCCAAGAAGAACTGCTTCTGGACTAGAACAGAAGCTGTTAAAGTGATCTTAAGCAGGAAAAGATGAAGTCTCTTCCCTACCTTTACAATTGTGATGGTAAAGAAGAATGAAACAGTGGGACTGCAAGAAACAGTCATGGGGAAGAGACAATCCTTCTTAACCGTGAGAGCTGACTTTGTGAGCTCTCAAGAGTCAATAGCAAGTTATGACAAAATATATAATTGCACCGTCATGCAGGACAATTCCAATGTCCTGAAAATGACCCCATAGTACACCTGTTTTTCCCTCTCCCTCCCCTTAGAACCTCTGGTGGCCACTACCTCCACATCAATGATAAAAGTTCTTCCATTGCTAGAATCACAATAAGTGTATAGTAGAATAACAGTAAGTCTACTCCAGTCCATCGTTCATTACCAATCCTGAGAATTCTGGGATGGTGATGCCCACTCTGCCTCTAATTGAGAGGGGGGCTTAGATCCCATGGGACAGATGGATGGGACTGTCTTGCTTGCAGTTGTAGACTCTCTCTGTTCCTTGGGATGGGCATTGTCCATCATCATCTCCTTGTGAGTTGTCCTTGTCATAACTTACAAAATTGTATGAGACAGCGTGTAATCTACAATCCACACTTAGTGGCAATGATCCAATATGTGTTCTTCAATTGTAACAAATGTCCTACACTAATGAAGGATGTTGTTAATGTGGGAAAGTGTGGGAGGGGTAGGGAGTGAGACATATGGAAATCCCCTATATTTTTTACGTAGCATTTATGTACAGTATTTTTTTAAATAAAAAAAAGTATTTTTTAAAATAAGAGTCAACAGCAGCAAAAAGAGGCTGCCTGACACAGAGATGCATTAAAAAAAATAAACAGCTGATCAGGATCTGCTACTACAGCCTATGGCTTTTGATCTCAGAAGTGAGAGAAGGTGAAAAAGAAAACCAAGGTTTAGCTAAATAGTGTTTGAAAGAGTTAAAATCTAAAGAGAAAATGTACTTAATGTGTACTCAGGTGTTTATTAAAGATTTTATTTTTTTTGTATTAGATTAAATCTTTACCTAGGCACTAAATGATTGGAAGAAGTACATGTTTTACTTATTTAAAAATTATTATTTTTCTAGGAAAGGCAATATTGAAAGGAATGTCTGCTAAGCAGGAATTGGTCAAGTTATTTTGAAGGGGGTGACGGAGGGGAGGGGACTGCATTCCAGGCAGAGGGGAAAGCACGTGCAGAGGCCTGGCTGGCAGAGAGAGCATGCGTGCTCAGGGCCCCTTCAGGGTGCTCAGCTTGGCTGTGGCCTGCACAGAGCAGCAAGACGTGGACCTGGAGAGAGGGCCAGAGGTTGATCCTGCAGGCTCCCCCCACACTGAAATGGGGTGCACCCAGGGGAAGAGCAGGGGCAGGCGGAGTGCAGTTTTTGGACATGTGGAAATGTTGATAGGTGACTGGATGGATGGATTTGGAGGGGGACCCAACCTGGAGACTTTGGAAATCATCAGCTTTGGAAGCAGAGAGTGCCGTGTCCTGAGGGAGAAGAGAAGAGGGCCAAGACAGAACCTTGTGAAATACTCTCATGGGGGCTGACAGAGGAGGAAAACCCAGAAAAGGGATTAAAAGTCACCAGAGGCAGAAAAAAAACCAGGAGAGGACAGCAAAACAGCAGCACAGGGAGTACACTTCAGGAACGCAGCAGTCCAAGTTGAAGTAAACCAAATGGCCAGTGATGACTTGGGGGAAGAGCTCTTGAGGCTGGGCAGGGGCTAGGGGTCTCCTCTTTTGCTCCAGGCAGAGAGGGGAAAAGGTGTGGCTGCTGGACTTGGTATCTGGGTGGCAGGGAGTGGAGAGATTCCTCACATCATGCCCACCATTTTCTCTCTGGGAGTAGGATGGTGGGGTAAGGGATTTCAGGAGAATGGGGAAATTTGAAACAGTATCCATTAAGAGGGATAGGGACTGATTTCAAAATGATGGACTGAGTACATGCGCCAAAGTAAAGAACAATGATGGAAAAAACATAAAAAATAAAATAATCAACACACGTCATGTTTGAAAATAAGTACAAACCCTTAGTGGACCAGAGATCTGGGGTATTTCTAAGAGAATACAAATGGACGGCAGCCACAGCAGGATGCTGAGTGTGCCACAGAACTACGGCACCTAGGCTGAATGTAGAAGAATCCATTCAATAAATGGTTCCTGCCCACCTCCTAGGTACCAGACACTGTTTTAGGCACTGGTTTCTGCTTCAAGAGAAGGGTGCAAACTGAGAATGGGAGAAGGAGGGGGACTACACAACACAGGAGGATGGCCAGGGTTCAATGGAGAGTAGAAACCATAAATTTGTAGAGGCATCACCAATCTGCACAATCGTATTCAGCAACCTAAGCATAAGAGCAGAGAACACTGACCTGGGACTAGAGTTGTGCTGAATGGGCATCATGGAAGGGTACCAGGGGCAAGGAGCATGAGGACAGTAGCAAGAAAGCAGTTCTGCCAGTTATTTTAGAACTTGGCTTGCAAATCACAAGTGATCTAATTAGACTAATTGGGCAAGGGCTATCACGCAGGACAGAACTAACCCCTGCCTAACAGGTTATCCATGTTTTAAACAGGGCTGTTCAAACTTTAATGTACATAAGGATCTTGTTAAAATGCAGATTCTGATTCAGAAGGGCTGGGTGGGACTGAGACCTGCATTTTTAACCAGCTCCCAGGTCGCGATAGTGGTGCTGGTCTACAGACCATGCTTTGAACAGTGAGGTTTTAAAAGGGTTTACCTTGTTTTTTGAGGGACCTGATTTGCTCTGTGCTACAGTTTTACCAGTAGAGTGCTGGAGCTAGGACACTATTAAAATTTCGGGAATTCTGCTAGCCAATGGACATCATGTTGATAGCTTGAACTTGGCCACAGGGAATTTTCACACTATGGAAATCTGCAAACAGTTATAAGTCACGGCTTTCCTGCCTCCCTTTGGAAAGCTGGCTGTTAAACATTTACTAACCAAACTTATAGTCAGGTAAACTATCTAATGGGCTTCAGTGCCAGGGTTCATGAGAGCCAGTTTTGAGTTAGCCTCTGTGCTTCATTCATACTTTGATAACGAGGCCACCAGTCCCAACTGCTACACCAAATGAAGTGCTGTGTAAAGCACTAAAGGAATTGACCTATCTCTGGTACATCAGAGTACCTAATGGAGGCAAACACTTGATATCACCCTATCTGTTTGTCCTAGGAGCCACCTAGAGAAATAGGGTTGTGGGAAAAGAGAGAGGGACCGAGAGGCTGCTACAGGCAAGGGTCACTTGCTGGAAATTCTCTCCCAAAATGCACTGTATATTTCCCTGGATATCTCGGGGCAGTCGGCTGCCTTTGCTGTGGCTGTGCCTCATTAGCTCTAGGCTGTCCCTTCCAGGACCGGCCTGCACTACCACACTAACTTTGTCTGGATGTAAAAATGTGGAAAGTGATTCTCAACACACTTTCAAAACATGTGCTTTACTTACTGGCCTTTAAAATGGAAGAAAATTAAAAAAAAAAAATAAAACATGTACCTAATATGGTCAAAGAAAATGAAATGAATCCCTTTTGATGACAGTTGGGGAGGAAAATAAAATCCCTCACAAAAGGGAGCCTCCTAGTTTCTGACCCGTGGGTCATGCGGTTTTAATTTCCTCTCCTTCACTACCCCTCTATTTCATGTACCAGCCTGAGGCCACAAAGACTCTCTCCTCAGTCCCTCACTGTCTGGCACATGAATTGCTGCCAGTTTTGCTCAGGTTACTAACCTCTATGCCAGGCTGAAGTTCCACAACTCTGATCGAATTCAACTGCAAATTCATGTGTTGGCTGGATGGAGCAGAGATGCTCCAAGGGACTTCTGAAGAAGGTAGCTGGAGAGGAGAGCTGAGCCAGTAGCTCCTCTAGCCCTTGGGAGAGGGAGGCTCCTGGAGAGGGAGTCTACTAGTGATACCAAACTCTCATATGGGTGAGCTGAGGCCCCAGAAGGGCAAGGGAAATTGCCCCAGAAATCAGGGGAAAGGCTGTCTTCTGAGCAATGTTCAGAAAGGCCAGCTTCCAAGGAAAATGCCTGTAAATGGCAGAGCTGATCCTCAGCTCTGAAACCAGATGGGAGAACAATGGCATGATGACATATTACCCACAAGCTGGCATGTGTCACCACTGGAGTGGAGTGGTGGGCTGCATGTGTCTGTGCATGTACGTGCATGAGGGGGTGGGACATGGCTCACTGCATATTCCAAGCTCCTCATCTCCTTTCTTTCAGTGGTAGAAGGAGCGGCTGCAGGGGGCTGGTCTTCAGGGATGGCTGTCTCTTATGGCCTCATAAGGAGCTTCTCTATCTCTAGCCAAACTTCTCTTCCCTTGTATCCATCCATTCCATTCTGTTCATTTGCCAATTATTACCCAAGGACTTTGGGGAGGCCATTCAGCTAGTGCTGTGGAAACAGAGACAAGTAGGATATGTCTTCTAACCTCTTAGTGTGGGAGCACAAGGATTGGCATGGGGGTAGGGAAGAAGGTGGGGGAAAGCTTAACTGCTAAACCCAAATCTAAAAGACCTGGAGGATTCACAGGGAAATGAGGCTGTGCAGTAAAGCCAGGCATTTCAAGTCTTGCCAAAATGTTTCAGCTCTCTAAATTCTGCCGGTCCTGATCCCAAGATTCTAAGTTGCTCCTCACTGGGATCCTATTTCCAGGTAGGCACAGGAAACAGTGGAACAGGGATGGAGCAGTTCACCATGAAGAACAGGAGTCTTTTTTTTTACCAGGAGGTACCGGGGATCGAACCCCGGTCTCTCCATATGGTAGACGGACGCCGAACCTCTTGAGCCACATCCGTTTCCCAGAACAGGAGTCTTGAGAGGACTTAGGTAAGCAAGAGAAGGAAGGCCTCCAGCCAAGGTCTGAATGGCCCATGAAGTTACCATTGGGCTCAGAGGCTGGGAAAAGGCCGGCTGGGGTGGTCTGTCTTTGCACAAAAGCAGGGCTGGAGCAGGCACTAACAGCACAAATAGCTAAAGTGAAGTGATCTGGAAAAAGGAGAGGCAGGTTGAATTGGAGTTGTGTGGAGATAGAAGGATCATGGTCTTTCAGAGTGAACATCTGCACGTGTGCACACACATGTGTATAAGGACCACTCAAGTCCTTAGTAGCTGGATTGTATCAGAGGCAAGAATGCAAGGGCAAAAGGCAGTATAAGGAAAGGCTGTCTGGAGGCTTAAACCAGCCCTGCCTACTTTACACTTGCTCCCTCCCAGGTTGGGAGGCCCCATTGATCCATGCCAATCTGTAAAGCCTCAAGAAGGCCAAAAAAAAAAGTGCTGCCAGCACCTCAGTTCTCTGGTGCTTAAGGGCTGTTAGAAAACTTGGGGACTCCAAGGTTGTCCCTTCCCCTGAAGAAGGTATCTTTCTGGGAGCCACTTATACCATTACACTTGTGTTTATCACAGCATTTTTTATGTGTTATTCTACATAGGAGGGATCAGCTCCACTGGGAAGTCCCCTTTTCACAGGGTTTCCCAACACTAGAGGCTTCCAAAATGGACAGCAAGCAGAGTGCTAACTAAACAAATGGTTAAAACAAACACCTCCTCTCTCCCCGCCAAAGAAGCTCTATACCAGCCGGTGCCAGTCATAACCAAGACAGGCTAAAAGTCTGTTACCAGCCTTTACCTGTTCCGGATCCCACAACATCCCGGCTGGGTGACTCCGCCATGGCATCAGCAAGCCGCTCCCGGAGGCCCTCCTCTGTGTGCTCCACGGAGGACATGTGCCTCAGCCCAAATCCCTCAGGCCAGCTCCCGCACACTTCCAGCAGGGTCACGCTCCGGTCAAAGGTACCTGTGGCATACATGGAACATCTGGGATTGAGTTCACGCCGACAGTGGGAAGGCCATTCTTTCTGTCTACCCACTGCCAACTCCCCTGCCCAGGGCCCATTTCAGTCCTTCTGCAGCTTGAATGATGGGGAGAACCTCAGGAAGCATGTATGTGTAGCACGGAAGAAACCACTCAGGCCACTGCATCAGGGAATGTGGAGCTTATGAAGGCTGCTCCACTTCGTTGTGGCCCGTGGTTTTAAACTCTTTTCTGAGGAGCCAGAGGGTTCTCCTGGAGTCCTCAGGGACTGCTTCAGGGACTGGGATATGGGCAGGGAAACCACCCCCCAGAGTCAACCAAAACAGCTCTGTTTTTCTCTGTACGATACAACTGGGCTCCAACTAAAATTTCACTTAAAGAAAGGTTAAATTCCTTAAATTAGAGAAAAAGAAAAAAAGGAGCTTTTGCAACCACGAGATTCTATAATAACCTATATCTAACTTCCTTATTTTACAGCTGAAACTCGGAGAAGTTATGGCCCAAGATCAAACAACAAGTTTGTGGCAGACCTGGTCCAAGAACTCAGATTTCCTGATTCTGGTCTAGAACTTGTTCTACTCTACAGCATACAATCTCCCAGCTGCCCAAGCACATGTGCACCACTGGGCACCATTTTGAAGATGCCAGCAATACAGTTGGGTGATAGCATCTTCAGCAAGGATCTTTCCTCACTCTGAAGCTACTCCCCAATTCCAAAAAGTACATGGTGTTCCACTGAATGCAGAGATTAGATTTTGCATGCAAGATCACTTCAAAGTCCAAATTTAAATTACTCTACTTTATTATACAGCAAACCTTCTGTGAAAGCTTATTTCATCCACTCTCCTTTGGAAGGAGATTATAGTCATGCTCTGTTGCTTTAAGCACATTCCATTTCCCCAGCGATTAGGTAACCGAATCCACTGCATTTATAGGGCTTGATTCCTGCCAGCTCTAGGAAGATGGGGGGAAATGCAAATACCAATGTTTCCCAAAGTTAAAAGTACACGAAACACGCACTCTTTATCAGACCTTGCTTCTCCCCTTTGATCAGCCGTCATAAACTATCTTCCCCAGGCAGGCAGGACTGGGCAGCGTCAGCATACACTCTCTGCCAATGACAGGTGGTAATAGAGAGGGTGCGAGCCCCAGCCCAGGCAGGCGGCCCTGCCTCTGATAATCACCCCAGCACGGAGGTGATAACCGTTAGTAAACACTCCGGCAGGCAGCCGGGGACTCCATACATCAGCAGAGAGTGCCAGATAATCCTGAACTCTCCTGACCAGACAAAGGCCCTTGGCCGGCCCGCTGGGATTTATACATATGGCAGGGGTCACTCCTGGCTCCTGAATTTCATCAGCCAAGCTTGGCTTTGATTTATCTCTTGCCTAATTGTAGGGCAGATTCCTGGCAGTGGGAGCACGAGCGTCGGCTGCACACGCGTCTCCCCAGGAAGAGACCCACCTCATGAGGGGGTTGTTTGGGAAGAGCCTGTCAGGTGGGACTCAGAGGAATGGGGAGTGGCCGACACCACCTTCTCTCTCCATCAAGGAGGGCCAGGATTGGATCTGGGGAGCCAGGCACTGGGCAATGGGCTGGGGTGCTCTGAGAGTCAGCTGGTCCGCCCAGGGCCTGAACGGTGCCGCCAGTGCCAAGCCCAGAGTCGAACCTCGGCCAACATCTGTAGCCATCCAAAGGTGCCCAGCTCCCATAGGACACGCAGGGACTGGTGACATAAGCTAAGATTTTGATTCTACGTCTCACTTGCTGAGTGATGCTAGACAGGTGTCTCTAGCTCCCCTTTCCTTCTCTTAAGTGGAACTAATAACTCCTTGCCCTGTCTCAAAGGAGAGAAGGGATTAATCAAGGAGGAGGCTGTGCTCTCCTCTGATGCTGCCCCAGTCTTATTTGATGGGATCAAGAGCTTCAGCATCATTGTTTTGTTCAGAAGGGTCTGCCTGGGACACTCAGGCTTAGTGATTTCCAAAGGGGACATGACAATAAAGCACAGGCCCTCCTGCTCCCTGCAGAGGCAGGGCTCAGAAGGCATTCTCCTTACAGGCAGAGATGGCTCAGAGCCTGGGAAAAGGAAGGGGATGGCCGATTGCTTTCTTACTTCACAAGAGCAGGGTGTCTCTAGAAAGGAGCTCAATCAGTGTTAGCACATAAGGAGCTCAAGGAGGCAGGGCAGGTAAGCTGGTAGCAGCGTCAGGAGCAATAGCAGGAAGAAAACCAAAATATGCAGAAAGCTTTTTTTTTTTTTTTTTTTTAAAGATTTTATTTATTTATTCATTTATCCCCCCCTTGCTGCTTGTGCTCCCTGGGTCAGCCAACCACGCCGTGCGGGCGGGCTTTGCCTTCACCAGGAGGCCCCGGGAACCGAACCCGGGGCCTCCCATATAGCAAGGAGACTTCAGGTAAGAGGTGGGCCTGGCCCATGACAGGCAGCAGAGACTAGAGGAATACATAATATTTGGAGACAAATCAACACTGTATAGGAGGAAAGAATCATGAGCTGGCATTATAATGGAGAACGGAAACAGACCTGGATTTAAATATAGGTTTGAATATTTATTGGTTGTATGACCAGAGGCAGGTAACTTTACCTTTTTGAGCCTCTGATTCCTCATTCATAAAAGTGGAAAAACAATATGACCTGCTAGGCTGTTGTGAGGATGGCATTTGATAAATGTAAAAGCACCTGGCAGATAGTAAATGCTCAGCACATTTATAGTCAATAAAGTAATAACAAATAAATAAATACCCTTCTACCACCTGAGGCATCATCATAAATTTTGACCACGACAATGATCCTGAGAAGTAGTATAGGTATCACGACCACAAATTACAGAGAAGGAGCTGGAAGCTCAGAGAGGTTAAATGACATGTTCAAAGTCTGTAAGTGGCAGATTTGGAACAGCCCCCTAATTCTTAGCTTGGAGTTCATTCCATCAGCTCACACACTGCTTCCCTTAGCAGCATTTGCTGTGGAGAAATGTTATATGTGGAAATCACTTCTATCTTTACAACCTTGTTTTGAGAACCCCTGTCACTTCCAAACAATGCCTTTTAAAATCTTTTAAAGACTTTAAAGACTGCTCCTAAGCAGTCCAAGTTCCTTAGAATATCATGGTAATATATTCTAAGGGTCACCCTGCCTACTGGATGGCACATAGGAGGAAAAAAATTGATGAAAGATCAATTCTCTGTTCGCATGGGCACTGCTCGGAAGCTGTGGGTAGGAGATGGCAGATACGGAGGGTGGGCAGCAAAGGAGCACTCGATGATTTCTATGTCCTGAGAAGTTACACAGAGGATACAATCAGTGGTTCTGCTTATCCTGCTAGAAAGAGTCCCTGTGGAGGTGCCGCAATACCCCCTTCCCTTCCACCCCTGCCAGCCCAGATGAGGACAGCAAAGGAGCTCACGGAGTCTCCTAGGCCTGGGGAGAGAAGGGCTGCAGGTGTGCATGCATCAGCAGGGGCTGGGGCTAAAAGGCCCAGTCCTTAGGGGATGAGGTCACCTCTGGGCTCTTAGGCAACTGCCTTTTTCTCTGCCCAGCTTGTCAGCAGTGACGGCACAGCTATCATTCATCTGGTCAGCACAGAGACACTCCATCAGATGGGCTGGCCCTTCGAGTCCCATTAAAGGGGAAAGGGTCAGTTTCAAGGGGGAGAAGATGCTCACTTGGTGCAGACTATTTGTAAAGTACAAAATACACAGAGTTAGCAACAAAGATCTTTTGCCGAAGCAATGCTCTCATGTTTATTATTTCAGTTAACTCATACACCTACCAGATATTGATTAGTGTCTACTATGATATTAGTCAAGCACTGTACTGCAGTACAGGGATACAGAGTGAGCTCAAAAGAAAAAAAAAAAAGGGAAAAAAGGAGCTCACAATCCTGCACAAAACTCTGAAGTAGCAATCATCACCATTTTACAAATTTACATTTTACTGAGTCTGAGAGAGGTGAGATAACTTAAGGTGGCTGATTCCAAGTGTAACAGTTTTCCTATTGCCTCCTGGGAATTCCTTCCTTCAGGGGTGCCTCCTACCGTGCAATTCTCTGGATACATCCATTTTCCAAGATTCAGCTCAAGTATCACCTGCTCAATGAAACCATGACTGACTATTCAAGATATAGTTTCTATAAACTCTTATTGTATAAAAAATTCTTTACCTTTTGGGATGAACCTGATGAAAGCTATGATCTTACACAAAAATATGTGCTTGTAACCTTACATCAAAAACATGAGCAACACAAGAAAACATGGATAAATGAGACCTCCTCAAACTTAAAACACTTCTGTGATTCAAAGGACTTTATCAAGAAGGTGAAAAGGCAGCCCACTCAATGGGAAGAAATATTTGGAAACCACCTATCTGATAAGGGTTTGATTTCCATTCTATATAAAGAGATCATACAACTCAACAATAAAAGAACAAGCAATCCAATTTAAAAATGGGCAAAAGATTTAAATAGACATTTCTCCAAAGAGGAAACACAAATGGCCAAAAAGCACATGAAAAAATGTTCCATATCACTAGCTATTAGGGAAATGCAAATTAAAACAACAATTCGATATTATCTTAACACCGCATAGAATGGCCATTGTTAAAAAAACAGACAACAAATGCTGGAGAGGATGTGGAGAAATTGGAACATTGGTGGGATTGTAAAATGGTGCAGCCTCTGTGGAAGACAATTTGGCGGTTCCTCAGGAAGCTAAATAAAGAAGTGCCATATGATCCAGCAATTCCTCTACTAGGAATATATACAGAAGAATGGAAAACTGTGACACAAACAGAAACCTGCACACTGATGTTCATAGCGGTGTTATTCACAATAGCTGGAAGATGGAAACAACCCAAGTGTCCATCAACCAATGAATGGATGAACAAAATGTGGAATATACATACGATGGAATACTATGCAGCAGTAAGAAGAAATGAAATTGGGACACAATTGATAACATGGATGAATCCTGCAGACATTATGCTAAGCAAAGTAAGCCAGACACAAAAGAACAAATATTGCATGGTCTCATTAATATGAACTAAATACAAAGAATAAACACATGGAATTAAAACCTAGAGTATAGGTTATTAGGAGATAAGAGGAGGGTTGAGAAGAACTACTGATGCTTAATATATGTAGAAGTTTTAATTAACTTGACTGTAAAAGTGTGGAAATGGACAGAGTTGATGGTAACACATTATAGTGAGTAGTAACCGGTTTATAAATGGGATTGTGGCTGAAAAGGGTCACCTGGGGGAAAAACGTCAATTGAAAGAAAGAAAATAAGTGCTTGCATTCTCAAAATTTTGCAGGCTGGAGCAGATGTAGCTCAAGTGGTTGAGCACCTGCTTCCCATGTACAAGGTCCTGGGTTCAATCCCCAGTACCTCCTAAAAAAAAAATGCAAGCAATTTCTGGATACTTATGGATGTCTCTGAAGCCCATCCTTGGATCCAAGGTTAATTAGATCATCCCACATTGCACTGTTCTCATGATCTGTTTTTCCAACCAGTTTAGAAGCTCCTTGAGGGCATGGATTTCCCCATAATACCATTACATACCATCCTTGCTCATGATATTTGTTTAGTGATAGTCATTTCAGAGTCAACATCCCTTGGGTGAGGTGCCAGAGTCTAAACATCTAGGGCCAAGGTGGGTAGAATGAGATGCAGGTAGGCAGAAAAGGAGTTAAAATTAAATAAGAAGGCAGAAAATGGTAAATGAGCAGAAAACAATGCTATGATTTTACTCGACTATCTTCTGTGGCACTTATTTTAGGTTTGGAGATTCTGTGAAACAGAAAGCACAAAACCAACCTCCTGGATGGCACAGAGAGGCTGGTCTCATAGAGGTGTTTCTCGTGTCCTGCTTCCAAGCTTGGCATCCTGAGTTACACTTTCTCCCCAGAGGAGAAATGGGTCAGGTTCTTGGGTTTCAGAAACCCATTAAAGGCATGCTATGACAGCTGGTAAGCTGGCAGCTCCTGGGGGGACTAGGGGAGCACGTGTTCTGCCTTTTGTTCAGCACTGTTAGGGGGCAAGGAAGCCCGGTGGTGGAGGTGGCGGGGGGAGGAGGGATGCTTCGCTAAACCGATAAGAGTCTAATCGCACCCTTGTTATTTATGAGACTGTGGCACAGCCTCTACTTTGCAACCATCAGATTTAGCCAGGGTTTGGTCTTTACTGACAGCCTGTTGATCAGATTTCAAGCCACTGGGGAGGCCAGGTACCAAAAGCAAAACCTGCCATTAAACCACGCTTTTCAAGATTAAAGTCCTTCCAGGTGAGAAGATAATTGAGAAATGATCCCAGGTCATGGGGAAGGCAACCACTGGAGAATCTCCTTTCCTGCCCTCCTATCCAGCTCTCCAAACTGAGCTTAAGACTAGTGCAGCTGAGGGATTATTACCAAGCACCGACTAGCGATGCATTTGGAAAAGACCTAGACCAAAAGGGGGAAGTTTTAAATACAAATGAGTTTTCATGGCTAAGAGATTTCAAAGTGGGTTGGGAGGTCATTTCAGAGATTACGCTTATGCACGTCTCAGGAGGATCTCACTGACTGCCACAGTAAACAGTGCCTCAAGGAGACATCTGGACACTATAGGCAGGACAGACAACCCTAGGAAACTGGCATCCCTTCAGCGGGGCTTACCTTGGAATATATGATAACCCATTTCCCCAATATCAGAGTTAGACTCATAATTTTCCTACACATGGCTCTTCTGCCCAATTTATTTGAACCTATAATTAGCACTAGACCCATTAAATATGTCCCAGAGATTTACATCTTCCAACTGTTCCTATGCTGCTTGAGCCTTGAATCTCAGCAGAGTTGCAGCCAACACCTACTCTCCAGTTCATCAGACTCACCCAGGACAACTAACAAAAGGATGATGATGGGCAACGCCCATGCCAAAAAAACAGAGTATCTACAACTGCAAGCAAGACAGTTCTACCCATCTGCCCCATGGGATCTAAGCCCCCTCTCAACTGGAAGCAGAGTGGGCATCACCATCCCCAAATCCTCAAGACTGAGGAACGAATATAAGGGAGGGAATGCAACTATGGACTAAAGTAGACATTATTATTCTAGCAATGGAAGAACTTGTATCACTGATATAAAGACAGTGGTCACCAGAGGTTCTGAGGGGAAGGATAGGGAAGAATAGGTGTAACATGGGGCATGTTTGGGACTGTGGAATTGTTCTGCATGACATTGCAATGATGGGTACAAGCCGTTATACATTTTGTCAAAACCTATAAAATTGTGTGGTACAAAGTGTAAACCATAGACCATGCTTAG
>JAKSZT010054055.1:14531310-14557489 GCA_026826555.1 Tolypeutes matacus
CAAACAAACAAACAAAAAAAAAAAAAAAAAAAAGACTGGTGTGGTGGGGAGAGGTCCTTGCTCCCCACTGCAGGTTGGTTCCCACAAGCACAGGCTGAGGACCATATCATGTCTGTTCCATGTCACCCATTTGGCCGTGGGGTTTGGATTTTTCTGTTCCAGTTAGGGACTGAAATGAGCGAGGAGAAAGGGAAGGCACCAGCAAGCAAAGAAAGGCCTTAGCTAATATTGGAAAACTAGGAGATGCTGACCTCATCATGTGCCAGCTGTGGTGATGGTATGCACATCTGTTCTCACAGGCCCTCGGGGCCACTCATGAGAAGGAACTAGTCATTGGTCAGAAGATTCATGACCAGTTTGCCATGTGTGGCCAACTTACCAAATGGTCCTAAGCCAGGGAAGAGGAATTTCTTTGCAAATTAGCAGAGTAGTAGTTTTTTTTTTTTTTTTTTAAAGATTTTATTTATTTATTCATTTATCCCCCCCCTTGCTGCTTGTGCTCGCTGGGTCAGCTAACCACGCCGTGCGGGCGGGCTTGCCTTCACCAGGAGGCCCCGGGAACCGAACCCGGGGCCTCCCATATGGTAAACGGGAGCCCTACTGATTGAGCCACAGCCGCTTCCCCAGAGTAGTAGTTTTGACAATGAGGCCACTTTCACAACTTCAATATACAATCATAATTCATACTTGAAAGTTTAGAATATAGATTACAAATCAAAACATCCAGGTTATAATTGGGGTTCTCCCAGTAACTTTTCTGGTGATCTCGGGCAAGTCACTGATCCCTTCTGGGTCTTAATGTCCCCATTTGCCACATGGCAATAAACGAATGACTCCCATTTAAGGATTTCACATTGGCACTAACAGTTTCAATGTAATTAACAAGTATACACTAAGAGTAATGTCACTATGGGAAATGATGCTTTAGCTATCCTAGTATAAAAGCTACCAAAGTTCATTTTCTATGAGCCAGAAAACATACTCTAGCAATCATACCCCAAGAGTCTTATTTTTACCTAATTGGAGCCACATGGTTAGCAGAAGACCTAAGTCCAAATGCCATCTCTGTTACTTTCTACTGTATGATCTTGGGAAAGTCATTTAACCTCTCTGGACCTTGTTTTCCTTACTTATTGTAGTGGGTTGAATGTTGAACGGTGTCTCCCCCCCCCCGCCCCCCCCAAGATATGTACACCTGGAACCTCAGAATGTGACTATTTGGAAACAGGGTCTTTGATGTAAATAAGGATCTTGAGATGAGATCATTCTGGATTTAGGGTAGCCCAAAATCCAATGACTCGTGTCCTTATAAGAGAAAGGAGAGGGAGATAAAGACACTGAGACACAGAGGGAAGAAGGCCCCATGAATGAGATGGAGGCAGGGATGGGATGCTGTCACCAGCCGCGGAACACCTGGAGCCACCAGAAGCTGGAAGAGGCAATGAAGGACTCTCCTTTAGAGTCTTTGGAAACTTAGCCCTGCTAAATAACACTTTGATTTCAGGCCTCTGGCTTCCAGAACTGTGGGTGAATGAATTTTGTTGTTGTAAGCCACCAAATTTGTGGTAATTTGTTATGGCAGCTCTAGGAAATGAATGTCCCTATAAAACAGAGTAATGCATACTTGCTTCCCAGGGCTGCTGAGCATCAGATGAGAGAGAATATGAAAGAGTGCTTGTAAAACTGCACAGGGTCTGTCACAGTAAGAGGATCAGGCCGGGGCTCTGTGAGCAGCTCTTCTTGAGGGCAGTGGGGTTCTGGGACAGGCTCGGAAGGTGAAGAAAGTGAAGAGGAAACCTCCGAAGACACGCAGACAGAGAAGCAATACTGGGGTAGGGACCAGCCCCATCAGCGCCTAGGAATAGCTGCTGCCTAGCTCGGGCTCCTCCGTCACTAAACTAAGTGATGGGCTGCAAGGCCTTTGATGGGGGTCAAAGCATACAGGTGGGTATCTGAACCCCACTTTTCTGATGATGCTTGCAGGGGGCCCAGGAGGGTAGGGGAAGCTGGCTCTTGGTTCTGAGGAAGGCCCAGCCCCTTATATCTCCAGGATGCCTCCATGACTGAGAGTAGGGAGCACATGCTTCAGTTCCCCAAACTCTTTAATAAACAGAATCGTACTCAACGTGGTAAGGATGAAAGGGGACAGACTGTGTTGCTGATGGGAATATTACTGAGATAAGCTATCCGGAGGGCAATTTAATGATACGTATCAAGAGCCTTTGAAAAACACGCCCAATGACTGACCCAGGGACTCCACTTGCAGAATCTAGTCCAAATAAATCTTCTAAGACACCAACAAACCTTTATGCACAAAGATGTTCAAGACCACTTAACATAGCCCTACAACAGGGTATTTGTTAGGTAAATCATACATCATTCTTGCAGTAGAATATTAGGTAGCTATGATGCTTATAACAGAGAACATTCTTTATATAAAGTTTAAAAAAATGCAAAACAGAAAACTGCACAGTCAATATTACAGAGCAATATAAAAGAGGCACAGCAAAACTTTTGAAACAATTCATAACAAAATGTAAACCATGACTGCCTCTGGGTGGTTGGATTACAGAGGACTCTTTTCTGTTACTTTATGCCTTTTTATGTGTTTCCTAAAACTTTCATAATTAATTAAAATATTAAAGAAAAAGTTGAGAGAGAGAGAAAAAAAAATGTCCTGTGACAGAAGTACTCCTTTTTTTTTTTTTTTTACCGGGAGGTCCCAGGGATCGAACCCGGGTCCCTCCATGTGGGAGACGGATGCCCAACCAGTTGAGCCACATCCGACCCCAGAAGCACTCCTGAAGGGACCTAGACACATTAAGAGGGGGCCTTGCCTTGCCAAGTGGCCTCCATCTCCACTCAGCTGGGGGCAGGCAAGCCCGCAGCTCCACAGCCCCTGTTAACTCTTCTCCCAGTGGCCACCGCTGCCTGCACGCGATGCTGACTCATCTCTGTGTACATATAACATATTTCTTCTTAATTCGTATCAGGAATGTGCAGCAACTTGTGTGCAAAAAATGGCAAAAACAATTCCACCTCTACAAATTTCATACACCAGATCAAAAAGGGCTAAAAGAGCAACTCTGGAAAAAGTTGATTTTTAAAACATTTCCCTCTACCTGTCACCTTTGTTCCCCCTCCCCCAACTGTCTCTTGGATAAACAGGACAGAGCTTTCTAGGAGACACCCTCATGATTGTCAAGGAATGTCTGAGCCCTTCACACATCATTATGAGGTCACTGAGCAGGGCTCCTACAGTCTGCCTTGAGCCCAGGAGATCAGTCAGCACCACACGTCCCAATAAGGAGAATTTCAACTGGCTCGACACTCGGTCCAGACTTGGAGGTGCCTCAGAGAACAAGAGCTTTCCAAGTCAGACTGACACTGGCATTTCCCAGACTGGAGTCCCAGAGTGGTCGTTCTCTGCGTTAAACCTGGCACAATGGTTGTTTCTACCCTTCCAAGTGGGAAGGGCATGCACTGCTAACATGCAATGAAAATCTTTCCTTCAGGATGTTCTGGCCTGCTTCTGAGGGTGCAGAGAAAGCTGACCCTAGCATATTCACATAGAAGTCTGTTATAGGACTCCTACAACAAGGGTTAGAGTATACTGCAAGACAGACTGTGTCCCTGGAAACCAAACTCCTTGAATGGAAAAACTCTGTGGAACTGTATCTCTCTAAACAGCGAGCATACAACTGGGTTTTCCAGGACAGTCAATTCCAAATAATTTTGCACTCAGAACAGATCAGGAAGAGTAAAGAGGATTAAGATTTGAGTGCCAATTTTGTGCCAGGCATGGCTAGCCTCTTTACATACACTACCTATTTAAACCATCCCAAGAACCCTGAGTTGGTGCTACTGTGCCCATTTTACAGTTCAAGAAATTGAGGCAGAGAGAAGTAAAATGTTTGCCCTACATGACAATATTAAGGGTATAGTCAGGATTCATACCTAATTTCATTTGGCTCCAAAGCCTGCACGTTCTCCACTAAAACCCATGCTGAATTTTGATTTTGAAAATATGGCTGCAATACCAGTAAGGTACCAGTAAGGTTTTCAGCACAGTCTTCCTATTCCAGAATATTAAGGTGGTACTTGCAGTTGGGCAGTGGGGTAGGGGCATGGTGGGAGTGGGGGGAAGGGAGCACCAGCCCAACTAAAATCCTGTATTAGTCTTTTTTTTTTTTTTTTTTTTTCATTTTACTGGGAGGTCCCAGGGATCGAACCCAGGTCTCTCCATATGGCAGACGGACGCCCAACCATTTGAGCCACATCCGCCCCCATGTATTAGTGTTAAAAGATATTTCTTTGCTCCACAAATACGTCAAATGTGAGGATCTCCACTGAGGAGAACTTTGAAATTTGAACCCTGGGCCAAGAAATCCTGTTTTTATTAATCAAAGAAGATGTTTCTAAAACCATTAGACTTATCATGACTAGATTTCAGATGTGAAACCCAATATACACGCAGACATGCATGGCTTTTCCTTTTGGACTATTTTTGACCTTTTACTCCTCTCTAAGGACCTGCATTTTCTCAGAGTGAGACTCTGTGCTTCCCCAACTGGTGGAGATGTCTGGAGGCTCAATTTTGCAGGCCTGGGCCCCCTTGGCCTCAGGTAGGAATTTCAAAAGTGAGGGAGGGGGTGGTGGGCAAATTGGCTCCTACTGCTATTTGCTCCTCTAAGTTCTGGAGGCAAGAGCTCTGGCAAAAGGAAGGGAAGAATCCACCCTGTGCTGAAGCCTATTTTTGGTTTTGTTACTTTGGTAGTCACCTAATTACCTAGGCTTTAAATGGTGCTCCCTGCTTGGGCAACAGGCATTTCCACTTGTAACGTGTGGTCAGCCTTCCGCCTCTCTCTGCCATGAAAACTCATCAGGCTCTCACTTGAGGGCAGGAGTTCTTAACCTTTTTTGTTCCACAGACCCCTTTGCCAGTCAGGTGAAAATCATGGGCCCCTTATTAAGTCCACACTATACTGTGCATTATTTAATAAACATATCACACATGCACCAACACGTTTTTTTGAACTTCAATTCATGCTCACGGACCTCTTGTTAAGAACCCCTGCCCTAGGGAGCAAACCTGTACCCGATTTTCAGCCACAGGTGTTGTGGGATGAAGACCTGGGCCTGGCCTGCCCTTCTGATGTGGGGTTGGATACAAAACAATCTCTGCTTTCCAGGTCCTTACAATGAAACTGTTGAGCAAAGACTTGGTCTCAGAGTCTGAAAAGAGCAAGATGAGCTGCAGCACCGCTTTGGGCAATGGAGAGAGCCCTCACGGAAGCTGGGGTGGTTGGGGACAGTTCCCATCAGGGCGCTGAGGCTTTAGGTGGGAGGAGAACATTCCACAATGAGGGAATGGTCTGAGTAAAAACAGAAAGGCATGGATATTATTCACTTGGGGGAAGTAAGTAGAGCCCACTGGAGCAGGAAGTCTCATTAGTGGTGATACTTTACATATTTTCACATAATCGCTACATATTCCCCATAATTAATTCATTTTGATTGTGAAATCACAACCACGTGTAACACAGGCAGGACAGATGTCGTTAACACCAGTTTATAGGTGGGGATACTGAGGCTCAGGATGGTTAAACGACTTGGCTCAGTCCACACAGTTTCTTGCCTCACAGCGTAGATGTAAAACCATCTGTGAAGGTCCTCAGTGAACAATCGAACGTGCTACAGAAATATTACCCTGGCCATCTGTGGTGGGACAAGACTGGAGGGGTGGGCTGAAGAGGAATCATGGGCTGGTCTTTCCTTGCTGAAACTCAACCAGTGCTTGCTCAGGCCCTTTGTCTTACATGGACTTCCCTGACTTCAGCCTCACTTTCTTCTCTTGCGGTTTATCGGGGGAGGGAGCTCAGTTTGGTATCACTTGACTTTATCACACAGGTGTGTTCAGGGCTTGACCCACACCTCAAACAGCAGGGTGCCTGGGAACTGTCATTTCTTGCCTTGACATGTCAAAGTGTTTGTTCAGTCTTGGCTGGTCACACTGACTCAGCAGCTCAGGCATGGAAACCAGGGAGGATGTGGGGAGAAGCTGAGAAGCTACAGGAACACACAGCGTGAGCAATGAGGCATAGAAATCTTAACAATGACCATAATCCCTTACACTGCACACTGCTTTACCCTTCACAAGGTTTTTTTCACAGATATTTTCTCTCTTAATCCTCACAACAGCCCTAGGGAGGCAGGCAAGACAACTATTACTAAGCCCCCCATCCTCTTGCACCACTGAGAAATAAGTGCAGGGAAATCAGGAGAGAGGTGCGGCTTAGTATGGAGAACCCTATCCTGTACTCTCCACCTCTACCAGTCAAAGCGTGGTCCCAAAGTGTGGTCCACGGCGCAGAAGCATCAGCACGATCTGGAAGCCTGCTAGAAATGCAGCTGCTGGGGGCGGATGTGGCTCAAATGGTTGGGCGTCCGTCTGCCATATGGAGGGACCTGGGTTCGATCCCCGGGACCTCCCGGTAAAATAAAAAAATATATATAAAAAAAAAAAAAAAAAAAAGAAATGCAGCTGCTCACACCAACAGCAACGCAAGTGTCCATCCACAGGTGAATGGGCAAACAAAATGTAGTGCACACATACAATAGAATATTATTTAGCCATAAAAAGGAATGAAGCTCTGATACGAGCTACAACACGGTTGAACCTTGAAAACATTATGCTAAGTGGAAGAAGCCAGGCACAGAAGGACAAATACTGTATGGTCCCACTTATATGACATATCTAGAATAAGCAAATTCATAGAGACACAAAGTAGATTAGAGAATAATAAAACAAAACAAAACAAAACAAAAGAGCTAAAAAAAGAAAGTAGATTAGAGGTTTCCCAGGGGCTGAGAGGAGAGGGATTTTCTGTTTGGGGTGATGAAAAAGTTTCGGTAATGGATGGTGGTAGATGGAAGCATAACATTGTGAATATAATTAATGCCATTGAACTGTACACTTAAAAATGGCTAAAACGGCAACTTTTGTTTTATATGTATGTTACCACAATCATTTTTTTAAAAAGCAGACTCTCTGGTCCCACCCCAGATCTACTAAATCAGTATCTGCATTTTAACAAGATCCCCGGGTGATCTCTGTGCACATTAAAATTTGAAAAGCGCTGCTTACATTAACTCCCCTCACCCTGTCCTGTGGCCCAAAGCATTTTTTAGCTGCTGGTCCCTTAGAGTGTATCTGATTTATCTCCTCATTTAAAGACAAGGAAATGGTGGTCCAGGGAGGGGATGGGACATGGCCAGTTAATGACAGAAACAGGACCAGACAGAAGCTTGCAAATCAGTCTTGGTTCCAATATACCAGGTTGCTTCATCCAGCTGCCATTAAATTAGTTAGGGCTTCCCTTTCCTTTCCTCCTCCCTCCCCACCCATGAGTTCGAGCCTCAAGCTGCTGTCAGCTGCCAGTCTCTTGCCCTCCCTGCTCAGCTCCAGCCTTGTGTTAAGTGTTAACACAAGTTCCAGGAACTGGGGTTAACGTTCTATTAAAGCAAAGGAAGGAAGTTCATAGCTCCTGCGAACCGCCCAGGAGCAGACTGGGAGTGTAGGGGCAGAGGTGGAGAGGGGCAGGCCAAGGCCCTGCAAAGACCTGCAGGCTTGAGTTTGTCTCTGCCCTTTTGGCTGGCAGGTCTTACTGCCTGTAGGAGGGAGCTGGAAAATCCTTTCTTGCCCGAGTGGCAAAGCCACTTAGGCCTTGTAAAATGCCCACTTATTATTAAGTGTGAAAAATGGCCAAATACTGTGTTAATCTGGTTATGAGTTTCCTTCCACTCATTGGTCTCATTTGTGACAAATTTGGCACCTGTGGGTAAAGGGATTCCTAGGCCATGGCTGGAGCGTGGGCCCAGGCTTGCCCCTCCTTTCCCCTACTTCTACTCCACTGAGGCCAATCAGGATGTTATTCATTTCCCTAGCTGAAAAGCAGGCGAGCCTCCTCTGATCCTCTCCTTGTGTAAGAAATGCCAATTCCTCCCATGAGGAGGAAGCAACATATTTTGTTTCTGTTACATTCAGGCGAGGAGCAAGTTTATGTGTGTTTGTGTATGTGCAGAAACCTAGATTTTTACCTTTGGACCTAGAGTGCATAATGGATTAGAGGAAGATCTGATTTAGCCATAAGGAGGAAAAAAGGGGGAAAAAAAAGTGCCGAGGTGTCCCTCGTAGGGGCTGGGGACCCCGTGTTGCTGTGTCTTACAGACATGGTCCTGGGACCTAACCTTGAGCTAGTGGTAACAGCTGAATGAAGAAATTAATTTCTCATTGAGTTTCATCTGACTTTTAGAAAATGCCTTTAGGGTTGAAAAGCTACTAGAATGGTTTTTTCATATCCCTCAGACTACAAAAAAATAAAATAAAACTCAAGCAGTGTTTGTTGTAGCAACACCCACCAAACAGTACAATGAACTTGCAATCTCACCAAACCTCTCCTGGGCAAGTCATTAAGCCCTTTTTGGGTCCCCTTTAAACAGAAGAGGGCTGGATATGAGCTGTATAATCCTCTGATGTGGAAGGTGGCTCTCCTGCTCTCAGAATCCAAAATGGGTGGTGTATTAGCAAAACGGGTACTGATGCAAAATACCAGAAATCAGTTGGTTTTTATAAAGGGTATTTATTTGGGGTAGAAGCTTACAGTTACCAGGCCATAAAGTTTAAGCTACTTCCCTCACCAAAGTCTATTGCCACGTGTTGGAGCAAGACATCTGCCGATGTCTGCAAGGGTTCAGGCTTCCTGGGTTCTTTTCTTCCCGGGGCTTGTTTCTCTGTGGGCTCAACTGCTCTCATTTCTGCACAAGGCCAGCTGTAGACTTTCAGGCAAATGGCTTGTCTCTCTTCCCGAGGCCTCGGTTGTGTCTAATTGAGACTTTTCTCTGCTCCTCTGTGTGATTACTTCCTGGGCTCCAGCATTAAAACTCCAAACTCTGTTCTCTGCCATGTCTTTTCTCTGTGAGTCCCCACCCATCAAGGGGACGGGGATGCAACATCCTACTGACATGGCCCAATCAAAGCCTTAATCATTATTTAATCAAGAAAAAGTGAAACCTCTGAATCCAAAATAGAGGAACAAACCAGTTTACAAACATAATCCAATATCTATTTTTGGAATATCAAACTGCTACAGGTGGTAATACCCCCTTACTGGATGAACTATCCTTTCTCCTTCCAGTCCTCATCCTTGGA
Source organism: Tolypeutes matacus (assembly GCA_026826555.1). Taxonomy (NCBI): domain Eukaryota; kingdom Metazoa; phylum Chordata; class Mammalia; order Cingulata; family Chlamyphoridae; genus Tolypeutes; species Tolypeutes matacus. Next base: position 14,540,522 of record JAKSZT010054055.1, read on the forward strand.
ATCTACCCTCAAGGCACAGTAGCAGTTGCTTGTAACCTTTGAATCTAGCTGCAATCTCGTCTCTTCATTTAACACCTTCTTTTAATCTTATTTCTTAAACCCTTGTGAGATGAAGGAGACAAATCCTTTGGACAGATGAGGTGGTGATAAGGTCACTGAGCTAATAAGTAGTGGCTGTGGCTCTGAAGGAGGGATCTATTAGTGGAAAGAGCACAAGGTTAAAAGAAACTGAGCACTAGTTCTGGTTCTGCTGTGCTCTAGCTATGTGACCTTGTGCGGATCACTGAACTTCCTAGAAGCCCAGTTTTCTCCACTGTAGAAGAGGAATAATAATGCTAGTTGTTCTGCATAGTTCTCAAGATTATGCTAAGATTCAAATGACAATGTATGGAATAGAGCCTTCAAAACTATAATGTGTAATCTGTGAAGTCCTGGTTTTACTCTTAAAAGCTAGGTGGCCTTAGGTTGGTGCCTTTACCACTTTAATCCAGCTCTTTTGAGAAATAAGGATAATGTCTAAAGCTGTTCAGCTTCTTGAGGATGGGGGATGTCCACATGGCTCAGCACACTGTGCATTTCTAAACTGGGGCTGTTAAGTCACCAACAATGTCTTCACGGAAGCCTTAATAATGCTTAGGATACTCAATTGCTGCCCTCCAGAATCAAAACATGTTCACCCTGAAGTTATTCTGAAGACTCAAAGATAACCATGGGCCAAGAAAACCCTCGGCACAAATCTTGCCACATAATAGATGCCCCATTAATGTTTACTGAATGAATGAAAGACCAAACCATCACTATAATTTGATCTGAGTATTTCCCAGTTAACTCCGGGCAGCACTGCCTCCTGCCTCCAGGCAGCATTGTGCTTAAATCTCTCCTATCCAAAAAGGAGAGGTCCCTATTCTCCTTGAGTTTTCTCCTTGCGTTATTAAAATATGTATAATTAATATTTCTGTTTATCCTGGAAAGATAATGTCCCAGAGCTAATTGCTTATCCACTCCAATACTTACAACAAACACCTACATTTATCATTTATCTTGATTATTCATTAATAAATGAAAATATTTGCACTTCTACAAGTATTTGAGTCCCACAAATCTGAAGTGTCATACAAAGGGCATAGGCCCTCTGAATCACTTCCATGACTAGTACTTTGGTTGAGAAAAAAGACTTAATTTACAAAATTACTCCTGATTATAGATGTATTGGGCATACTTCATGAATGCCACTGCAGGAGATACTGACCAATTTTGAGTCTTAAACATATAAACAAGTAGAGCCAGCTTCTCTATGGCAATAACTAAAAATTTCTTCTTTGTCTATACACAGTTGCTTCTTCCACACTTCTTTTAGTCAGCTTTTTAATATGTGTGTTTTTTTTAATGCTGGATTACCTTCAGGTCCATAATAACACAAAATGGAGTGGGCAGTCATTCTGTCTACACCAGAGGGCAGTGAGGGTCTCCAGCCTAAATGCTTTCAGGGAAGTAGAGATGAACAATTATCTGTCCAAATGCAGAATTCCATTAGATTCCTGAATACTCAGACAGCTACTTAGAAACTTTCAACTTCTTTAAATCAGTGAGTTAGCATTTCTTTCCATCCCTACATATCTGAGGGATTAATGGACACAGTCCCATCAGTAACAGTGGCTCATAAATATGGGGATTCTCAAGAACCTTAGGTAGGAATCTGTGTGTGGGGCTGGGAGGGTTGGGCCCCGAGAGTGAGTTGGAAAGAGCCTCCAGGTTATTATGAAACAAGCTTTGGTCTAGAGCATTCTTCTCTAACGAGAAGAAATGACCTGAGGTGCTTATTAAACAAATGGATTCTCAGGCCTTTCTCCTAGATTTTTTAATGCAGTGAACTCTGGGATAGGGTCTGATGCTTATCATGAAATTTTGTGAACCACTGTTCTAGGGGAGCAGATCCTCAAATTCCGTCTTAGGAATTGCTGCTCAAGATTGAAAAAGCATGTAACTGTCCTCCCGCAATCATGGCAGTTCAGGCATAACCATGCGGTCCCTTGTGGACAACCCAAATGCTATAAAGGACAGTTGACTTCATTGGAAGTTGCTGGCTACTCCTATCCTTCCTGGTTCTCCTCCCCTCTCTCAAGGCCTCACTTTGCTCCTTCTGCTTCTCACATTTTGGTGCTTAGCCCTCTTCTCATCTTTCTCTATACACGTTTCCTGGGTGAGCTTAACCACTCCAATAGTTGCAACAACCACCTACATGCTACTGACTTCTAAAACTGCACCTCTAATGCAGTTCTCTCCTGGGCTCCAAATCCATTTGGGTAAGAGCCAAACATCTTCCCTTGGATGTTCCACAGGTGCCTCAAACTCAGCATGTCCAAACCAAATTCATCCCCTTTCTTCTTCAAAATGTGCTCTTCCTTCCCTAATCCCTACCCACGTGAAAGGCAACACTGTCTTCTCAGCTGCCCCAGCCAGAATCCTCCTTTTCCTGCCCCCACATCCAACTGATCAGTAAATCCTGTGGATTTTACTTCCTAAGCCCTCTCAGATCTGTCCCCCACATTCCACAGCCACAGAGAGGAGGCCCTTATCAGTTCTTACTGGGATTACAGCAACAATCTTTAAACTGGTCTTCCTGCCCCTTGGTGTGGCCTCCCTTCAATTCATTCTTCTTAGTACCTCCAGAGTGACCTTTTCTCCCCTGCCAATACGAACACTTACTTCTCTGTCCTCAGATAAAGTCCCGTCCTTTTAGCATGATCTCGAGCCCCTGGTCTGTACCAGCTCTCCAGGCTGTCTGCATGTTCTGATCCACTTTGCGCCTTGCTCTCTAGGCCTCTGCATCTGCTGCTCCCTCTGCCTGGAATAGTCTTCTTTTCCTGGTTAAGTCCTGTTCATCCATGAAGACCCGGATCAGCTGGGGAAGCCTGCCACTCCCCTCCTGGGTCTGACTTAGGAGGTCTTCCGATAGGCTCCCACAACCCCTTGGACTTAACTTCAACATAGCTCTCTAGTGTAGTCAATTCAACAATAGATGCTTATTTTTAGGTGCCTATTGTGGTCCAGATGCAGAACACAAACAACAGCAATACAGTATTTTCTCCTCTACCTTTCCCATTAGACTGTAGGCTCCCTGAGGGCAGCATCTGCTTTGGTTTTTTTTTTTTTTTTTTTAATTTCATATTATCACAGGCCTAGCACCTAGCAGGAAGGAAAGATGGGAGAAGAGAATAAGGGAGCTATGATTCAGCATTCAAACATTTGAAAAACGATTTTATGGAAAAGAGAATAGATTATTCTGTGTGGCCCCAAGGGGCAAAACAAGATACAGAAGGAAAAGATAATGAGTTGGCTTATTTCAGACCAGCATGAGAACACTTAAACAATTAGGGACACCCAGAGAAATGAATGACATGCTGCTTTCTGCAGCAGACTCAAGACTGGATCCAAACTGAACTCTTCTGTGAAGCCTTCCTGGAGTCACCAGGGCAGGGAATTGGTGGCAGTGCCATGTCCCCACAGTACCTGCACACTTTCTAACGTGGTGCGTATTGGATTGTAGTGAAGTGATTTCCTTTCATGCCTGCTCCTCAACTTAGCACCATGAGCATTTCATCTTATTTTTGTACTTGCAGAACCTAACAGGCTGTATAGGAAACGGTTAAAGGCTCAGGCTTTAGGGTTCTTGTTCTGTCATCTAATAGTTGCATAACCCTGGGCAATTACCTCTTTTGGCTCAACGTATTCATCTATAAAACAGGGATAATAAAAAATATTATTCCTGCCACACAGTAAATGCTCAAATGTGCTACTATCCCACCAATCCTCTCAAAGACTTTGTGAAGTTCTTCCTTTTCACAGACAAAGAAACTGAGGTATACAGAGGCTTTGCATTAGGCCAAGAGCTAGACACATAAGCTAGGTTTTTAGACCTCGCAGATAGTATTCCTTTTAGGCATTTAGAAAAAAAGTTTCTCCCTTATTTTTCAATCATACTAACATGATCTGACAGTAAAAGGAAGTACTTTCTTCTCCAAGAGAATACAAATGTTCTTTGTGAATTACATCACTCTTCCAAAGGAATTATCTTACCAATCAGGAGAGAATCTCAGAGTTCACAAAATCTGTCTAGAACAGCTCTCCTCATCCTTGTCACTACAGGACTCTACAGACCTTCTAAGACAATCTCCTGCCTTTAAAGAGGATTGTGACATTAACGCCACTGTCCTCTTCTCAACAACTTCTGCCAAATGCTAGGAAGTGAGACGTTCAGGTGCACGACCAAACCAACATCACTGACCTCACAATTCACTGACTTCCACCTTCACTCCAGCGACCCACTCATTTAGATTTTGTCCTTGTCTGAAATTGGAACTTACAGTATTTTAAGCTCAGAAATCCCACATTTTGACATGAAACTTCCTATGTGTCTATCTCCCTCACTTCCTTATTCTTATTAATCTGCTCTTCAATCTCACTGAGCCCGTCAGCCCCAGGCGCTCTCCCTATTATCCCAACCCACCGGCTTCCTCTTGGTGATACTTCTTCATGTTCAGCCTGGCGCTCAAGGTTCATCAGTCCAGGAACACTCTCACCAACTCTTCATCTCTCCTCCTGTCCTATCTGCCACTCCTGCTTTGCCAGACACATCCAGAATGATCCAACCAACCAATTCCTCTGCTCTCTCTCCTGGACTGCTGAGCTGGGCTGAAGAAAAATCACACCCTTGTCTCAACTGGCATCAGGGCAAATTTGTCAACCAGGTCCTCCCTGTTCTGCAGCTTTTTTTTTTTTTTTTGCATTTGTTCCTGGTCAGTGCCCTCCTGTGTTCCCTCTTCTCAAGCTCCCCAAACCTGTCACAACTCTCTCCCTCATTCTCAGCAGATGACCTGCCAAATAACCACCTTTGGGATTTCCTTTTCCGTTCTTTCTTTTAAAGATTCAGAAGTCTCTGCCTCCTAAAAACAGCCCAGTGTATGAGGGACAAGCACAAAACACAGTCCCTGAAGAATCACCCAGCGAGCCGGTCAGGCATAGCTGAAGTGGAGTCTCCTCTAATAAGAGAAAGCAGGAGGGGGAATGTCGGCTGGGAACACGAGAGCACCTCTTCCTGCCTTTATTTTCCCACTGAATACATTCCGGAGAGTTTTAGATTTTGCCCTTGTCACTTCTATTCTTCATCAGATAACTGGTGCTGTATGAGGCTGAATGGCATCCCAAGGTGGAAGAAAAAGATGATTTCAGCAGACGAGCCCCCGACTCAGGAGAATGGTTTATAATCCAGATTCCCTTATGCCTCCTCCAAATGATAAGGGACAGGGCAGCTACCTTGCCTTTAAGATATGTAAATATATAGATGGAAATACCTATTTCAGAGTTATCCCAGCAATCAGAAAATACCCGTCCGTGATCAAAGAAGGAGCTAGAGTGATGTTTTAACTCTTTGCCATGGTTTCCAAGTTCTGTGATGACTTCTCCAACCTCATCTCTCACCCTTGCATTTAACCATAATGAAACCTTGACCTTTCATTTCTTCCAAAGATCTGTGCTTCGTTTTACCTCTGGGTCTTTCTTAGAGTCTGAAATATTCTTTTTCTACATCTTTGCCTTGCTCATCCCTTGCTCAGAGCTTGAAGAAAACCTCTTCTGGGAAGCCCTGACCCTGCCTTAGATTGGGTCAGGTGCCTCTGCTATGTGCTCCCCTAGCAGAGGACCTTGAACCTGTCTTATCACAGCACTTAACACTGTTAAGTGTTACTGCTGGTTTGCCTGTTTCCTCTTCTAGAATATAAGCCCTACTAGGACAGAGATATAATCTGACTTGTTTTCTATGTATCCTCAAAAGTTAGAACCTACCTTCTTTAATGTCTCTGTCCTGGTCCCTGAGAAGCAAAGATTTTAGATATCAACAGAACATAAATATCAGTGCATGCAGGCCCCGGAGTGGGTAAGCCACACAGGCCCCACACGTGGGTGCGTCATCAGGCCCCGCTGAGCCATACAGCAAGATGATGACGTAACAGGAGAGTGACACAAGGGAGAGCCAAGATGAGGTGTATCGAGAAACCAGGAACTGAGGTGGCACAGGTGGTAGGACGCCTCTCTCCCACACGGGAGTTTCCCAGGATCGAATCCTGGTGAAGACAGGAGGAGAAGGATGAGAAGAGAGGGCAGGAAACAGACACACAGAATTACCCAGCGAATGGACACAAAAAGAGCAAAAATGGGGGTGGCGGGTGGTGGTGGTAAAAATGGATAAAAATAAATAAATAAATATTAAAAAAATAATAATCAGTGCATGGGAGAAAGACAGTCTCAGTGAAGATGAGGCTCCAACCCTTAGCACAAGGTCTTGGATGAAGAGAACCATGTCTATGACAAGACAAAGGAGAAGCAACTGGTAATAGGTATGGCCCTTTAAGGCCATTGGGACTTACTCTTAAGGAATGAGGTAGGCAGGTAAACTCAGGTTCCCCTAAGCAAGGAGAATTCACTTGTTCCAACTCCTCATGACAATGAGGCCTCTCTCCAACTCAACTGCAGTGCTCTCTTGGGTTGTACTTTGTGCTGGTCTGGCCTGAATCTTCAACTTGCTCCCCAGGCTCCTGGCCTTAGCCTCCTGCTCTCTGACCTTACTATTGACCCTTGCCTGTCTTTGCCCATCCAGGGCCTTTACCTGGACAACTACACCCAAGCCTTCACCCAGCCAGGCCCTGCAATCCTATTGGAACTACTTCATTCTACCATACCAGGCACCAAACAAAGCCCTGGAGTTTGTGGAAGGAAAAGAAAGTGGAGGGGCAGTCCAAACAGAGAAGGTACCCCATAGAGACTATAGAGCTGAGCTGAGCAAAGAACAGTGAACCAGATATGCTTCTCTCTTTCAAGCAAAATGCCTTCCCTGCACTATTTTCAGAGGTGATTGTGATTTAGACTGAGGATAATCACAATTTCCTGTAGGATAATCTTGAGAAGGGAATCTGCCAGGAGAGACATTTGATCACACTCAATCTTGGTAGAGGAATGGTAGTGGGATAAGTTGGTTATCTTGTCACTCAGCTGTTTGGCACACACTTCTGCATATGCTCCCTCAACCAGTGCTTTTCCACTGGGACTACACATCAGAATCACTAGGGAGCTCTTCATATGGAGGCGTAAGCCCCACTCCAGACCTTAATCAGAATTTCTGGGGCATAAGATTGGGGGCCCTGAGCAGCAGTATCTTTAAAAAGCTCCCCAGGTGATTGTGAGGCACTCCCTGTTACTATAGACCGTGACTGAGTCTCTGCTCTTGTCCAGGGCAGCGTGCCTGAGACCATTGGTGCTTAGAGAGCAGGGCACAGACCACTCTGGCATCATAAACAGCTGGGTGCTCAAGGGCAGGGCCTGTTCAGAAGCTCCAGATGACATTGAAGAAACATCACCATTTTCATCCTCTGTGGCAATAGCCGTGGCCATTGTGCTCATGAGGACCTTGGCAGCAAGACCTGATGGAGGCATTTGGTGCCAACCCTCAAGGTCGACCCTCCTCACTGGCCCAGCAGGCTGGGAAACTAGGATGAGGCGGCTGAGAAGAGGTTACTTTCTGGAGCATGCAGGTATAGTCCCATTTTTCTTTCTTTTTTTTTTTCTTTCATTTATATGGAAGATATATCTATCATGAATAATCTTAAGTCCATAATGCTTTAAAGATTAAACAGTCATACACATTTAAAATACAGAGAAGAATAATATAATTAGAATTTATTCAAATTAGATTTTTTTTTTTTGAGGTACCAGGGCTGGGGATTGAAATGGGGACCTTGTATGTGGGAAGCCAGCACTCAGCCACTGAGCTACACTGGCTCCCCGGGGTTGGTTTTTTCCATTTGTTTGTTTGTTTTGTTTTTAGGAGGTACGAGGAATCGAACCCGGGACCTCGTAGATGGGAAGCAGGTACTCAACCACTTGAGCTACATCTGCTCCCCTCAAATTAGATTTTTATACATGGAAATACATGGTTAAGAAATAACATTTATTTCTAAATGCTGAATAGAAAGGCATAGAGTTCTGGTTTACTGGCATAATTTTGAAAAGAACTTCAGTTTGCTAGCAGAAAATTTCACTCTATTCCCAAGCTTCCAAGAACAGTTCCTGAAAGAGATCAGACAGCTGTTTCCTCTTTCCAAATTCTGTTTAATTTCAGCTGTATATTTCCCATAGAATCTTTCAGCCTTCTTGTTGAATTTGGCATTCCTTTCATTAACGTTTTCGATATCTGCATCATCGTTTATAATGATGGACATCCCCGGCTATATTTGTCTCATGTTTCAATTTGTTTTTCCAGACCTATGACTTATCATTTCCTATCATTTCCTCTGTGGAAGGAAACCTATAGCCTTTGCCTGCATTTATTTCTTTAGTGCGCAGCTCATCTCTGCACGCCCAGCACTGTAGCAGGTGATCAATACATGCTTGCTAAATGAACGAACAACTGGGCAATTCTGAGAAACACTTATCCTTTTTCCCTTTGGGTCCTCTCCACCTACGTGAATGGCCAGCCCAATGAGCAAGGAGTGATGGAGTAACTCAGAAGTTGGGAGATACTGCCCCGCTCACTGTGCCTGAGAATCAAGAAGGCAATAACACTTTTACGAAGCAGACCCTGAACCACCACCCTCAGTTTATCATTTCCATGGTGGCCAATTGCTTGTCTACATCTTATACCACTTTTCTGTCAATTGTTGCTGGAGAGCTGGGACGTAGGTGTGTTCTAAGACATCTAAATTCCTTAAAACGAAAATAGCATATTATTTCCTTTCAAGAATTATTATCCAAATCATCCCTGAAAGCTGGCCTCATGACTGGATCCTAAGTTTAAGAAATTTCTGAGAATGTCATTAATGGACACAGAGAATGGCTGTTAGTCTCTAAGTGGCTCTAAGGGGCAGAGAATAGGACAAATGATCGAACCTGCCTTAGGATGCTGAATCTCAGGCTATGGGGGCAGTGTGACGACAACACTTGTAACTTTGAATCAAGTGTCCCCTTATGGGTTCTGTGTAAGGACTGCTGGTCTCCTAAAGGAAGGCAGTATGGTGTTGTGGAAAGAGCACCGGACTTGGAGTCAGAAGACCTAGGTCCATTGCTGACTAGCAGAGTGTCATTGCCCGAACACTTTACCTCTGTAGGCATCAGTGCCCTTACGTATAGAATGTGGTTAATATCCACCCTCCCTACTTGACAGTGCTGTTGAAAGTATCAAATAAAATAGAAAGTGTATGTAAATACTCTCTCTGTAAATCTAAAGTGATGCATTTTGAGAAATACCAGGCCTTCGTTTGAGGACACTGCCTCCCCAGCAGTTCTCTCCTGTGAAGGCTGATTTTTCTCCAACATCCCTTATACTCTGTGGTGGAGGTGATGTCCTCCTTGCTCCTCACAGATGCATACTTTTCTTCTCTGTTCCATAAAACCTTCAGCTTTGATTCTCATTTCATAAAACTATACCACCCACTAGTCCTTCCTTGTTAAAATCCGGTACTTCCCTCCCATCTCTATCACACCCAATTCCTCAAAGATTTTAGCTCCTCCAACAATAACCCTGTCATAATTCACACAGATGATCCTTCTAATAACCTGGCTCTCGAGTTCCTGAACCTCCTCCCCTTCAGTGCTCTTCTCCCCTACCTCTGCCACTTACCTCCAAGGCCATTCCTTTGATTTAATTAACAATAACTGATATAATTCACAATCTCAATTTCAAACTTCCCACTCTGACCACCACCTCTTATTTTTCTGGTTCTTTCCCTCTAGTACCCTAATGCCAGTAATCCTTCAACCCTACTAGGGGCTATAATTTATTGATCCTACCCACTTTTCATTGTCGCTTACTCCCCTCATGTCCTCTCTTTGCACTTTATTCAATTATTATTATCAGTTCCTTATACATATCCTTAATTTCCATATCCCCTTTTCCCTTTGCCACACTCACCTGGTGAAACCACAATGTTATTAAATCCAACTTTCCGCCTACTCCCTGTACCCCTCAAATTATTTGTAGCTGTGAAAAAAACAGACCATGCTAACTGATCTTATTTTAAGTTTATAATCACTAACTTCAAATGTACCTTTAATGCTGCCCTGCAATCCTATTCCTCAGTGCATTTGCTCTCCCACCCTCCTAGATGGTTGCTTCTTATTTTCTTCTCTTTCCTCCAACTTCCAACATTTTCTCTGCCATTCTCACTTCTAGATGAGGACTCAGATTATCATTTCACTAAGAAATGGAAGCAATCAGAAGGGACTTTAAAATCCCACCACCGACTTCCGGGAAGATGGCGGACTAGTAAGACACGGGAATCTCTTCTCCAGAAAAATAGCTAGAGGACAAGCTGAAAAAGCCCCGAAAAAGATCTTCTAGGGTTTAGGTCAGCAGGTGAAGGCTGCACACCACCCAGAGGAGAGAGGGACAGAAGAGGGAAATCGCGACTACAGAACTGTGAGTTGCAAGTAGCAGCTTCTGCTGCTGCCGGCACCCTCCCCCACACTCTTCAGAATTCTCGGGCCCCTGGGCCTGCGACCACAGACAAGGGGGCTTCAGGGATCTGCCACTCCCGGAAAGGGGAGAGAGAGGGACACAGCCTTAGGCTGACTCAGGTTCGGTCCTGAAATTTGGGCTGCAGAGCCCCACGGACCCTTCCACATGGCGGTTTGCCCTGGGAGCCTGGAAAGGACCCTTCCACACGGCGGTTTGCCCTGGGAGCCCGGAAAGGACTGGAGAAATCCGATCCTCACCACCTCCCTCTCTTCTAGCCTGGACTAATTGTTGAGGACACCATGGGAGAGGGGAGGGAGAGCCTGGGGCTGACCCTGCTTTGGACTCCCAGGTTTGGTCTGCCCTGTCCAGAGAGCCCTTCCAGGCCGAGTGGGGCTGCGCCATTGTTTGCCTTGGAGCCTGCAAGGGGCTAAAGATATATAAACCTCCCAATCTCCTCTGCTACTAACAGGGACTGATTATTGAAAATTCAGAAGGGAGTGGAAATATTTCCTAGCTGGGAAAAGGAGGGCGCTATGAGAGAAGTCTGGAGAACTGTCTCAGAAAGTTTGAATCTCAGGGCTCTTAGCCCCCAGACAGGAAGCTCTATCACATTGATCTGGTCTGTGTCACAACAAATACGCTCCGACCAGGCATTGAATTGAGAGCCGCCAACAAGCGCCATCTCCTGGCAGACCAAGGAAGTGCACATAAGAAAATTAATAAGTAGGAGAGGCTTTTCCTGGCCTCTATAGCCTCCCTGACCAAGGCCCTAGGAAACGACTCTACAACCAATTACTGGGTGCAGTGCCCAGTTTTGAGCAACCAACAGAACAATCCTAACATTCAAGGTTGAGCCAAAAAACAAAGAAACTGTGGTAACTCACAGCTCCTGCCACTAAAACCCCATAAAAGAGAAAGACATAGAGCATCTAAGTAAAATACAACCTGACCAGATGCCTAAGCGCCAGCAAAAAATTACGAGCCATACTAAGAAAATAGAAGACATGGCCCAAGAAAAGGGATACAGCAAAATTCCAGAAGAGATGCAGAATTTGAGAGAACTAATCAGTGAGATGAGCACAAATTTCCAAAATCAAATTAATGAGATGAAAGAGAATATAGTTAAAGAGATAAATGACATCAAGAAGTCATTGAGCGAACACAAAGAAGAATTTGAAATCCTGAACAGAAAAGTAACAGAGTTCATGGGAAGGAAAGACATAATAGGTGAAGTCAAAAATATATTTGAGGCACACAACAGCAGACTCGAAATGATGATAGAAGAAAGAATAAATGATACCGAAGACAGAGCAGCTAAAATTGAAGAGAGAAAAGAACAGAGAGAGAAAAGAATGGAAAAAATTGAGCAGGGGCTAAGAGAATTGAATGACAACACAAAACGCAAGAACATATGTGTCATTGGAGTTCCAGAAGAAGAAGAGAAAGGAAAAGGGGCAGAAAGAGTATTTGAGGAAATAATAGCTGAAAATTTCCCAACTCTCACGAAAGAAATGAACTTTCTTGTCCAAGAAGCACACCATACCCCAATAAGAATAAATCCAAATAGACCTACGCCAAGACACATATTATTCAGAATGTCAAATGTAAAAGATAAAGAGAAAATGCTCAGAGCAGCAAGAGAGAAGCAAACTATCACGTACAAAGGACGTCCAGTAAGACTTTGTGCAGATTTCTCTTCAGAAACCATGGAGGCAAGAAGACAGTGGTATGATACAATCAGGAAACTGAAAGAGAAAAACTGCCAGCCGAGAATTCTTTACCCAGCAAAACTGTCCTTCAAATATGAAGGTGAATATAAAGCATTCACAAACAAACAGAAACTAAGAGAGTTTGCAAAAAAGAATCCACCTTTGCAGGAAATATTAAAGGAAGCCTTAGAACCTGAAAGAAAAAGACAGGAGAGAGAGGCTTGGAGGAGAGTAAAGAAGAAAGAAAAGCAGAAAGGATAACCAAAAGAGTAAAAAGGAAGACAAAAATAAGATGACATATGTAAACTAAAGAATAAAATGGAGGAAATAAATAGTGCATTTTCAGTAATATCACTGAATGTGAATGGATTAAATTGCCCAATCAAAAGATACAGGCTGAAAGAATGGATAAAAAAACGTGAGCCATCCATATGTTGCTTATAAGAAACTCACCTCAGACCCAGGGATACAAACCGGCTGAGAGTAAAAGGTTGGAAAAAGATACTCCACGCGAATAGTAAACAGAAAAGAGCAGGGGTAGCTATACTAATATCAGACAAAACAGACTTCAAATGCAAAAAAGTGATAAGAGATGCGGAAGGCCATTATATATTAATAAAAGGGACGATTCTCCAGGAAGATATAACAGTCATAAATATCTACGCACCTAACCAGGGTGCCCCAAAATATATGAGACAAACTCTGGCAAAACTGAAGGGAGAAATAGACATTTCTACAATAATCATCGGGGACTTCAACACCCCTCTCACATCATTAGATAGAACAACTAGACAGAAGATCAACAAGGAAACAGAGAACTTGAACAATATGATAAACAAGTTAGACCTAACAGACATATACAGAACACTGCATCCAAACTCAGCGGATTATACATTCTTCTCAAGTGCCCATGGATCTTTCTCCAGGATAGATCACATGTTAGGTCACAATACAGCTCTCAATAAATACAAAAAGATTGAAATTATACAAAGCACCTTCTCAGATGATAATGTAATGAAACTAGGAATCAATAACAGACAGGAAAAAAGGAAATTTGCAAATGTGTGGAGACTGAACAACACACTCCTAAATATTCAGTGGGTCAAAGAAGAAATTGCAAGTGAAATCAGTAAATATATTGAAACAAATGAAAATGAGAACACAACATATCAAAACTTATGGGATACAGCAAAGGCAGTCTTGAGAGGGAAATTTATAGCCCTAAATGCCTATATTAAGAAACAAGAAAGAGCTAAACTCAAAGATTTAACTGAACAACTTGAGAAACTAGAGAAAGAACAGCAAACCAATCCCAAAGCAAAAAGAAGGAAAGAAATAATAAAGATTAGAGTGAAAATAAATGAAAATGAGGACAAAAAAGCAATAGAGAAAATCAACAAAACCAAAAGCTGGTTCTTTGAGAAGATCAATAAAATTGACAAACCCCTCGCTAGACTAACAAAGAAAAAAAGAGAGAAGATGCAAATAAATACAATCAGAAATGAAAGGGGGGAAATTACAAATGACCTCACAGAAATAAAAAGAATCATAAGAGGATATTATGAGAAACTATATGCCAACAAACTAGACAACCTGGATGAAATGGACAAATTTCTAGAAACTCATAACCAACCTACACTGACACAACAAGAAATACAAGAACTTAACAAACCAATCATAATTAAGGAGATTGAATCCGTCATCAAAAATCTCCCAGCAAAGAAAAGTCCAGGACCAGATGGCTTCACAGGTGAGTTCTACCAAGCATTTCTAAAAGAATTAACACCAATCCTGTTTAAACTCTTCCAAAAAATTGAAGAGGAGGGAAAATCACCCAACACATTTTATGAAGCCAACATCACTCTAATACCAAAGCCAGATAAAGACTCCACAAGAAAAGAAAATTACAGACCAATCTCTCTCATGAACATAGATGCAAAAATTCTCAACAAAATACTTGCAAATCGAATACAACAGCATATCAAAAGATTTATACATCACGACCACGTGGGATTTATTCCTGGTATGCAAGGCTGGTTCAACATAAGAAAATCAATCAATGTAATACACCACATTAACAAGTTGAAGGAAAAAAACCACATGATCATCTCAATAGATGCAGAAAAGGCATTTGACAAAATCCAACATCCTTTTTTGATAAAAATACTTCAAAAGATAGGAATAAAAGGAAAATTCCTCAGTATGATAAAAGGCATATATGAAAAACCCACAGCCAACATCATACTCAATGGGGAAAGTTTGAAAGCTTTCCCCCTAAGATCAGGAACAAGACAAGGATGCCCACTGTCACCATTGTTATTCAATATTGTACTAGAAGTTCTAGCTAGGGCAATTAGACAAGACAAAAAAATTAAAGGAGTCCAAATAGGAAAAGAGGAAGTAAAACTCTCACTGTTTGCGGATGACATGATCCTGTATTTAGAAAATCCTGAAGTATCCACAACAAAGCTACTTGAACTAATAAATGAGTTCAGCAAAGTGGCAGGATATAAGATCAACACGCAAAAATCAGTAATGTTTTTGTACACTAGTACTGAACAATCTGAGGAGGAAATCAGGAAGAAAATTCCATTTTCAATAGTAACAAAAAGACTCAAATACCTAGGAGTTAATTTAACCAAGGAAGTACAGGACCTAGATGCAGAAAACTACAAAACAATGCTAAAAGAAATTTAAAAATACCTAAACAAATGGAAAGACATTCCATATTCATGGATTGGAAGAATAAATATCGTGAAGATGTCAATCTTGCCCAAACTGATTTATAGATTCAATGCAATACCAATCAAAATCCCAACAGCTTACTTTACAGAATTAGAGAAGGCAATTACCAAATTCATCTGGAAGGGTAAGTGCACCCGAATAGCCAAAAGTATTCTTAAAAAGAAGAGCAATGTGGGAGGAATTTCACTGCCTGACGTTGAAACATATTACAAAGCTACAGTGGTCAAAACAGCATAGTACTGGCATAAAGATAGACATATCGATCAGTGGAATAGAATTGAGAATCCAGAAATAAACCCTCACCTATACAGTCAACTGGTTTTTGACAAACCTACCAAGCCCATGCTGATGGGAAAAAACAGTCTCTTCAACAAATCGTGTTGGGAGAACTGGATATCTATAGCCAAAAGAATGAAAGAGGACCCCTATCTCACCCCCTATACAAGAATCAACTCAAAATGGATCAAAGATCTAAATATAAAAGCCAGGACCATAAAACTACTAGGAGAAAATGTAGGGAAACATCTTCAAGACCTTGTAGTAGGTGGTGGTTTCTTGGACTTCACACCCAAAGCACGTGCAACAAAAGAAAAAGTAGATAAATGGGACCTCCTCAAAATTAAACACTTTTGCACCTCACAGGACTTTGTCAGAAGGGTGAAAAGGCAGCCGACTCAATGGAAAAAAATATTTGGAAATCACATATCTGATAAGTGTTTAATATCCAGGATATATAAAGTGATGTTACAGCTCAACAATAAAAAGACAAATGACCCAATTAAAAAATGGGCCATAGACTTGAATAGACATTTCTCCGAAGAAGAAATACAAATGGCAAAAAAAAACACATAAAGAAATGCTCAACATCACTCATGATTAGGGAAATGCAAATCAAAACTACAATGAGATATTATTTCACACCTATCAGAATGGCCACTATGAAAAAGACAGAGAACTACAAGTGTTGGAGAGGATGTGGAGAGATAGGAACACTTCTTCACTGTTGGTGGGAATGCAGGATGGTACAACCACTATGGAGGACTGTTTGGCAGTTCCTAAAGAAGTTGAATATAGACTTGCCACGTGACCCTGCAATACCACTACTGGGTATATACCCAGAAGAACTGAGAGCAGTGACACGAACAGACATCTGCACACCAATGTTCATAGCCACATTATTCATCATTGCCAAAAGCTGGAAACAACCCAGGTGTCCATCAACAGATGAATGGATAAACAAACTGTGGTCTATTCACACGATGGAATATTATGCAGCTGTAAGAAGAAATGAAGTCATAAACCATATGGCAACATGGATGAATCTGGAGGACATTATGTTGAGTGAAGCAAGCCAGACACAAAAGGACAAATACTGTATGAATGCATTACTATGAACCAAATATATTGTGTAATATATTGTTTGATTCACACACACACAAAAAAACAAAAAAACAAACAAAAAACAAAACAATAAAATTTTACATGTATTCATTACATTTAATTGAGAAATTAATATGTATTTATTCAAAAAAAAAAAAAAATCCCACCACCACATCTACCCACCCACCTGCATCTAAGTACTTGCCTCCTGTTATTATGGTTGGTCTGCGCTTGCTCCCAGCCCAAGGTAAACCCCTCCACTGACAAACTAGTCGCCATCCCTTCTTGCTATCAGCAATTTATCGTAGTATTTCTACCACTTAAGAAAAAAAAAAGAAAAGAAAGAACTTCTTGAACCCACTTCCTCTTCTAGCTACTGCCCCATTTCTCTCCTCTTAATCAAAACTCCTCGAAAGAGGTATCTAGACTTGCTGTCTATAATTCTTTCCCTCCCTTTCTCTCTTTGAACCCATTTCAATCAGGTTTTTGCCCCACCTCGCCACTGAAATTGCTCTTGCCAAGTTACCAATGACCCCCACTTGCTAAATCCCATGGCCAGTTCTCAGTTCTCTTATGTGCTTTTCACATAGTTGATTCCTCTCTTCACTTGGCTTTCAGGAAACCACACTC